>OY101449.1:154573143-154978386 GCA_956483635.1 Panzeria rudis | reverse complement strand
ATGTTACTAGCGATGGGCTCCGCTTACTTTATTAGCACGATTAGTGCATGATATCGAACGATCATGGCTAAATTTTCTTCGTAATCACATTAGGGTGCATGAACTTGAGTGTAATAAATTCCTCTTGATTTAGCGTGCATTAGTAAAGCTTCTGCGTGATTGTTTCGCGATTAAATTAAATATTTTGTTTTCTTTTAAATACTCTGCGGCAAATTTTGTACCAATTGTTTTCAACGTACCTACTTGTCCTGTAAGTGGTGAAAATAGAAGTTCTACAATAAAATTCCAGAGCTCGGACCGATTGCTAGGTTCTCTTCCCAATGGTTTAATTGATGCTTATAAGACAAAGACTTGTTATGCAAGGGAGCTCAATAAATAACTAATTTAAGAAACACGATTTTGAAAATTTACTAATACAACAAATTGTTTGGTTTTTATTTACTAATTTAAATTTAGTTTTTAGAAAGATTTCCTAGTTTCGCCTATTAATTTGCCAGAAATTTAAACATATAACTTATATATATATTTGTAATCCTCTTTTAATTTCCTTTATTTTGATACCCTACTCGATAGGGTAGGTTTTTTTATTAACGTAGATATATAAAATCCACCATTTTTTTATTTTTTTTGTCAAACCCTTATCTAAGAACATAACGATACTTAAAGTTTGCTCCTGTATCTGCATAGAACATGCTTTATGATGTTTTTTGAATATTTTTAACAATTGAGTTATGAATTTAACATTTTGATTTATTAATAATTTAATCTTTCGATTAAAATATGAACATTCGAAGAAAAATTTGGCTTCACGGAAGGTCAAACTGGCATCAGATTTTTCGAGACCACCATAGTCTTCTCATCAGAGCCCTTTTACCTACACTGACAGCGACGGCAGCAACAACCAACTACCGAAAATCCTATTAATTTAGTAAACCCAATTAACAGATGTGTCGCCATCTCGTGACGAATCGCTGCCATTAATGAACTTTTGTAAAGGTTCGGAGCTTCACTAACTGTTTTTTTTTGCTTTATCATGTTCAACTATTTTAAACTTTTTGATTTCTGTCTTACCAGCGTGAAATATCATCGATATTTTCAATGCTGGAATTTTTTTTATGTTTATTTTGGCCAAATTTTTGGTACAGTAAACATTCATGTTTTAGCTAAGTGCCTTTAGAGTTTTAACAATTGAGTTATGAATTTTAGTCGAACTGTATGGTTTTTTATCCATAGTTATTTAATTAGTTTGGCTTAAGTTCTTTTTTTAATTCAATTTTTCGATTAAATTATTTTTTATTTCTTTGAATATTCAATATTTACATGCTTCAGAATTTCTTTCTTAAATAAAAAATAATTTAATCCAAAGACTAAATTAAAAAACGAACTTAAGCCAAACTAATTAAATAACTTTGTATAAAAAACCATACAGTTTGACTAAAATTCATAACTTAATTTTTATTTATTCTAAAATTCTACTGAAGTAAATCGAACGATTTACGGAACATCAAATTCAAAATTATTCGGTTTTGAAAAATAAATAGTTTTAAAATCGAATCGGTTTACTTTACTATTAAATAACATTCGTTTACAATTCTGATCTGAAAATGTGCAACTTTAGTTTACTTAAATATCCTGCATTCCAATAATCATGCATATTTACTTTGTCTTCTATTAAGGAAAATTTTGCATTTAAATTTTTCTTTTCTCAGATTTATAAAGCTAATCAATATGCTTTTAATGTTGTATTTATTTTTACAAGAAATCTTTCAAGAATATTTATACACATGTCATTTATTCTCGTACTATTTAAGTTGCAGTGTTCACTTTCACATGGTTTAGTTGTTAAGAGAGATTACAACAGATGTGTTCCTTGTTTATATTTAACAAAAGAAAAAATCTTGCAATCTTTAATCTAGTCGCAATAGAATTTTTATCTACAGTCGAACTTCTCTATAACGTAGTAGATTAAGTTAAAGAGAAACTACGAGTATTAAAAACAAGCTTCGTATTACATTTATGAATATGTACACAAAATCTTTCTTTGCATATTTCTTAAGAAATATGTGATTTTTCTAAAATAAAAAACAAACAACACAAAAATGCAAAATGTGAAGACTTAAAATAATTGAGTAAGGACAGAAAAACATACTTTTGTATAAATGTGTTTATTAAAACTGGCAGGTAATTCCAATGGTTTTTTCACAAAAATTTTTTATATTACATACTTGCATTTCGTGGAAGGAAATCTTTTTATGATTGAGTGCTAAAATATACAAAAAACAAAAATTACCTACATACTTGGCTAATTACACTGCACATATACAAAAAATAACATAGTTCTAACAACTGCTTTTGATATATACACGTGTAGTTTATATCTGATATTCGTTTTAAGCGGAGTTAAAATGTCTCACCCATCCCCCTTTACAAATAGTTGTTGAGACTCGGCATAGCAAATCTTGTAATCCTTACGCTTAAGATATAAGATACATATGTATGTATATTTAGGGCATATGTAAGTGTTAAAAATATTTTATACCTTAAACGTAAGGCTTACTATATTTCAGTATAACTAAGTATGTGCAAAAAGGGGCGAAATTTTACTCCCTCTAAAATGAGTCTCAGATGTAAGTTTCCAGACTGCCAATAGACGTACATACAGATGTATATAGTTTTATTTGATACCTCTACCAGAATCAGTCGCTAGAACCTTATGTATTTTGAAAAAAAAAAATGATTTTGTTGTACAGTGCTATCTATATCTACCTGTAAGCAAATATCTATACTTTATTAAAAATTAATTTTTAGCCATAATCTTTAACAAACACATATATGCATACACACATATGTATGAGTATAAAATAGTCATTAAGCAAAATAAGGATATGTACATATTTATTTATTTTTCCTTCAGGCTAAGTTCGGTATTCTACTTACATCGAAAAGGTATTTATAGAAGTCGTAAATATGATTAAAAACTATAAAATTTAAACCATTTCTAAAAATGATTTGCAGCTAAATGCCAACTATTCAACATAAACCCCTTTTTTAATTCAAATAATTAATTGCAAATAAAGACAGTAAATACTATGGTATTCAGTCGATTAATCGTTAATCGGTTAACCGATTAATTACCGATTAACTGTCTGATTAATTTAAAATCTGCTATTTTCTATTAACGATTAAATCGGTTAATTTTGGTGTATTACCGATTTAAGAAAAATTTATATTGTTTGAAGTATGTGAACTCATTTCTTATGCTCAATTATGTGTTTTAAAATCTAGTTTTCATAGAAACTTTTATAAAAGAGCTTAGCAATTGATTTAATTAAAAGTTTATGAATTAGATTTAATGAGAGATGAGCTTAAGTTTTAAATACACCTATTTTATTCCTCAACTCAGGAATATTTCATTCCAGTAACCGATTTTAAAAATATAGTACAAAAACAGAAACTACGGTACATATTTGGAAATGAAATTTTTTGTAGAGTGTCCAGCTGAGCTTTGACAATATGGATCTTATGATGGCGTGACAATAGATGAAATTATGAACATTGACGCAAACATAATTAACTTTGACTATTAGAATTGTTAAAAACTGGAACACATCAAAACAACGCAGTGAGTTCTTCTTTCGTCCGATTTAGTTAAAGAATTGCTGTTTGCTATGTTATTGATTTTTTAATAATATAATCTCAAAATAATAAACAATTTATGTATTTTTATTTATTTGCATTAAGTAAGTTATTGGAAATTTGAGTTGGATTAATCGGTTAACATATTAATAGAATTTAACCGATTAATTAATCGACCGATTAACCGATTAAAACAAAAACCCGATTAACTGAATATCCTATTAAATATCCTAACATGTTTTATCAAAAGTTCTATATAGAGTAAAATAAACTACAGTTTTGTTCTTTTTTTCCGGCTGGTGATTTTCTGTCTTTGAGATCGTTACAATTAAATAAAATTGGTGAAACATTTAAACCATCGTATCTTTTAAAATATTTCAATGAAAAAGGTTGGCAATAATTTTATGTTCTTCCTAAGAAGTTTTTCTCAATAAATAAAAGAAATGTGTAACAGAAATAGAAGGACATCTTATATTTTTCAATTTGGCGCCAGACAATTTTAAGATTTAAATTTTGTTGCTTGTCAGTAGAAATCTAAAATAGTTTTTGCGAAAATTGCTGAATGCATATTTTACAATTGTACATTTAATATTATTATTTTGTAAGGGAAATACTTTTTCAAATTTCATTATTTCATACATTAGGGGTATACCTTTAGGCAATTTTCTCAAACCTTAAAAGTAAAATTGCGTACTCCTCCATAGAGCATTAAAAATTAAGAAGATGTGTGATTTTCAAGAAAATTCGCGCAAGTACATTTTTACCGATTTGAGTTACTGGGGGAGGCCAAATTGCTTCATTTCGCACGGTATTTTTGGAATCAACTATATCTAGAGATTTGAAATTTGTTATACAGGTAGGTTTTAGTGAGGAAATAATCAGAAAAACCTGAAAACTGGAATTTTTATCTTGGAAAAAAGGAGTAGCCTCAGCATCTCTAACTTGGAAATAAGGATACAAACCCACGGCCAACAATTTTTGGCCAATATATGGCTTAAAATGTATTATTATCTAGAAATGCACAATATATTTCTTTTTTTTGCCTAACAAAACCGCTTACAAACAAGACCGGTTATGGCTCAAGTGGTCGAATTCCGACTACCGGGCGACTACCTAGTATTTAAAAAAAATTACATTTCTAAACTGGTGCGAAAAATTTTGCAAAATAAAACTATTTTTTTATGTAATTTTTTTTAATTTCAAGTTGTTTTCTAAATATTTCTGGACCATCTCAATGGATATCCAATTTTAATGCAAAACATTTTTCATTGGAATATCTATTTCGGGTCTACGAGGCTGTTTTCCTAAACTGATGCTTGCAATATGTCAATGATTCATTGCAAAGTTAGTTTGTGACTTGCTTTGCATCCAAATTTGTATAGATTTACAATTTGCTCTTCTATGCGTATCGACAACAGAAATGATACGTTCAGGAACAGACCATATTGTCATAATTTTAAATGTTACATTTAGCAACAAATTGCAATGTATTACTACAAAGCAACATTCGTTTAGGAAGACAGCCATACACACTACATACTTATAACACCTCCTTTTTTGGTCGGGGGTTAAAAACGTGTCATACAGTGTTATTTAATGTAGGCTAGCACTTACCAGAATTTTGTATTTTTTATTTAAATAAATTTTAAGATATCTAACATTATCTCACTATGCATCAAAGAAAACATAAGCAGTTATCAAATTGGCTACATGTCTAGAATTAAATTGGCAAGAAACTATAATATTGATTAAAATATAAAGTGCCAAAAACTCCGACAAACAAAAGGAAATAGAAGAATAAAATTATAGAAAAAATCCTTTTTTAGACTTTCACTAAGATCTGTTTACATACGTACTCGTTCGTAATGTTTATGTCTCTATAAATTTATAAAAAAAAAATAGTGTATTGTTTTCATAATCTAATGTACTTTCTATTGCCGAGACTTACAAAAGTCTGTATGTATTATATACATATGTACGTACGAGTACATAATCATGCCAAAAGTTGCAAAACAGTGGCATAAAAAAAACTTCAAACATGAAATCAGAGTAAATAAATCCATAAACAAAACAATAATAACTAAAAAATACTATTAAAATTTAAACAGAGAGTTTAACTAAAGTACGAGTGAGTAAGTTTGTAGATGGAGGTGGTACTTAGCAGTGGAAGTGTTAATATTGTTAGTGAAGCGTTCGTTACTTACATCATAGACTAAATATTGCAGTAGCACTCCTAAAGCTTCTGTACTTTTTGTCTGATGTTCTGTTTGTTTTTGTAATTCTTGGAGCTGTTGTTGTTGCTGTTCAAACGTTTGATAGTTCAATAGCCCGTTGTAAGA
Source organism: Panzeria rudis (assembly GCA_956483635.1). Taxonomy (NCBI): domain Eukaryota; kingdom Metazoa; phylum Arthropoda; class Insecta; order Diptera; family Tachinidae; genus Panzeria; species Panzeria rudis. The sequence continues at coordinate 154,972,411 of OY101449.1, read as the reverse complement.
ATGGCGATTTAAACATTTCAATTGTTGTAATTCATCATTCAATTCTAACGAAGAATTATTGGTAACTGATTCCTCTGACAATTGTTGATGTTGTTTTTGCAAAAGAAATTTGCGACCTGACGATGTCGTCGAGGCTGTTGAGGAATTTTGAAGTTTTAATTGAAGTTTCTGCAAAAAAAATTAAATTAATATGAGAGTTAAATATAAGAAGACTTATCCAAGACTTATGGGTCGATTATGGCTGGAAACGAAACTGTAGTCGTGATTACCAGAAAAGCACTAAATAGTAACTGAAATTTACAGCTTTCAGTTGCCAGTTGCTATCCGTAATATCGTTCCTAGCAACTAGCATCCGAACTTTTTTAGCTTTTTAAACAGTCACAGCCCGCGAAGCGATTAGCTTATCTGCGGAAAACATCGAACCCACGACCTCCGGACTGACAGGCTAGCATCGCTACCACTCAGCCGCAGGGCCACAACTATGGTTCGGTTGCCATCCATAATTGACGTAGTATTGTAAAGCAAGTTGAAATTTCTGACCACTTAAGGACAAAGAAAAATGTGTTTAAACTAAACTCACTTTTTCATTTGTATTGTTTGCTGTAACAGCTGGCGAGGCGGGTGTTTTCTTATTATTTATTATTGTTGTTGTTGCATTTGTTAGTATTGTCGGTGAGGATGTCCTGGAATTTGTCCTGGTACTTGCTGTTGTAGACTTTTCATTTAAATTATTGTTATTGTTAATGCCTACAACATCATTTCCACCACCATTTTCTTGGTGCTCGGATCTTGCTGCTGATGATGTTTCCGGTTTGCCAAAAGCTTTATTGTTGCCTGTTGGTGTTGGTATCGTTGGATTCAATATACGATTATGATCTGCAAAAAGACACAAGATGGAGAGAAAGTTATTTAAAAAAAAATTGCAAATATTAGCTCATATTTTTTATGAAGACGCCGATTTTGCTTTTTTGTTGCTCACACTTTTTGACAAGCAACATAAAAAACGTGATTCATATAATGAGTTTTTATTGTTGTTTTTTATATGATTATTTCAACCACTATGAGAAGCATCTAGTTTTACTTTAAGTTTAAATTTAAATGTGTTTATTGCGGATTTGTTTTTTTATGTTTGTTTATGCCTCAAGTAATGAGATGAGTAAATGGGGAAAAGTTATTAATAGATCCAACATCTGCCACTATGATTACGAAATAAACAATCTGTATAGCTTATACACTGTGCTGCGAAAATGTTTTCTTTCGGATCAGTATAGAGACACAGTAGTTCCACTTAACTCACACCAAAATTGTTGCATTGTATCGCGTCCAAAAAGCGCCAGAGCAAAAATGTTTAAGAAAGCATAAAGATTTCTTTTGAAAATTTTTAAAAGTCCATGCAAAAAGGTCACCCACTCACGCCAATTTTTCTTTATAATCACCGGCGTGTTAATAAACACATAAACAACTTAAGTTTCAGGACAGGTCATGTTTTCGAAAAACTATAACAAATTTCTTACTAAATAATTATTTCATAAAGCAAACTTTGCCAGTACTTGCTTATGGCCGTCAAACGAGTACTCAATGTTAACATTGAATGCTTATTCGTAAAGGTGTAATTGCAAAGCGGTGCAAACATAAAAAAATCACAAATGAATTGATCATTAATCATTACAAAGATGACATCTATCAAAAGCTAACAAATCACATCACAACAAAATTAAAAAATTTACGTTTGTTTGCACTTAAGGGAAAGTTGCAAGTTGAAAGCTCGAAGATAATAAATTTGTGTAAAACTTTTTAAGTAGCTTCAACTTGATATTAAAAAAATTATAATCTTTCACAATCATTAAAGTTTGATTACTTAAGTTTATGTTATGAAATGTAAAATGGCAACATTTAAATTAATTTCAATAAATATTAAGATAAACATGAATTGACATTAATCTCAATTTTTAGCTTTCTTGGCCAGCATATTTATCAGTGTCCTACCGTAGGCTTGGGTTAGGCTGCGTAAAATGCCAACGTTCAGATATTAGTTAATAGCCGTTAGCTAAAATTTTGGCAGGATTTTTCGGCGATTTGTATGTAGCATAGATTGCACATGCTGTCAGTTTCTAAAAACTAACACGCTTGATTCCTTTGTGATCCCTAAAGATTCCCTGCCTATCCCAGAAGATGGGTCGGAATTAAACCAACCCGAGTGCCAAATAAATGTGTTTAATCCCTTTATATCACATTCCCCAAGGTCTACAAGTTCCTAAGTTTATCGGCCTAGTTCTAGACAGAGCTGGACATCGGCAGAGGTGTTTGTCAATTTTATCCTCCTCCTCTCGTTGATGAATGTCATTTGTTACCCGAGAAGTCTATCTCAGATCATTTGTCCGGCAAAGAATAGTCAGTGTGGTCGGGAAGATTTAGAATATGCAGCCGAAGCATTGAGTCTAACCGCCGAGTTCATCGACAGTCGTTTGATCATGAGATCGGCAGGAAGCCAATAAAGTGAGGTAAACACTGCTTTAGATGGTGTAGTGCGAGGTGCACCCGATATCGTCATAGCAGATGTTCGTATAACTTTTTCGATAACACAAAGTTTTTACAAATTTTTTTTACAAATTTTTAACTTTAAGGCATACCCCCAAAAAAGTGATATCCAAAGCTAGTTATAGGCCGCTGAATATGAACACGGCGTTCATTTATTTTTCCTTAAGAAGCGTTTTCGGGATTTTCGCGAAAACGTGTTTTTTGCAGTTTATTAGCTATTTCCAAATATATTGAGAACTGTTCATCTGAATTATGCAAATTTTACACTGTTGCCCAAATATGTCTTTCCTATTTTAGCCAATATCGGAGTAAAATTCATTAGTTACATTTTTTAAAGACTTTTTGCAAAACAAGTGGCAAAAATATTGTTATGTAGGGTTTTGTGCATAATAAACTTTTTCTTAATGCTATAAATACCAAGAATCCCAGAATTCCTGAAAAAGTTCCAAAAAATCCCAAAATTGGAATTTTTTAAGGTTTTGCCCATAAAGCCACATTTGGTCTAAGGCCCATAAAATGCTTTGGCAAGTAAATGAATACAGATATTATTTTCTGCAAGCGTTCAGTAAAACATTTTCGCCCAAACTTTAGAAAATCTGAAATATATCGGGTTCGGCTTGGAAGAAATTATTTGTTCGGACACTAATATTCATCATCATCAACCACATCACTTTAAATTTAACACTTACAACTCTATATAATGCTGATTAGTTGTTGGTTACTGGTTGTGGCTGACATTTATGGATAACATGTTAGTTTTTGTGACATTTTTTTTCTATACACATACATAACATAAGCGATTTTGTATTTAGCTTGAAATTTTTTCGTCTTCTATTTATAAAAAAAAAAATACATGACTGCTTGAATTGTTTGGAGTGGTCGTGGATTGGTTGAACCATACACCCAACATGTCTAGGCGGGAAGTACTTTCTTTATTTATTAACAATTATTGGCATTCACATTAATACTCGTTCAATTTAATTTTCAGCTAAAAATAGTGTTAATGCAGTATTTTTTTTAGCAAAGTTAGTTTTCTTGTTGTAATAAAATAATTTAATATTTTAAAAGCCTACTTGTTGCAATCGATTTTTGTTTTTTTCAACAAGCATTGATGCATAAATATTTATGAAATTTACAAAAAAGACTAAAAAATGCGGTAGTTGCAAGTTGAAGTTCACTAACATTTTGTGTGTGTATGTTTTATTTATATATTTTGTAATTTTATATGTTCAAAGCGGCTGAAAGACTTGGGTTACGGTTTTTTATAAAAATGTGTAAGACTTCATGTAACAATAACTTAAAATTTTTAAATTAAATCAACTTGCATAAAATATCACAAAGACAATGAAAATGATTTTACATTATCTTTCAATAATATGTTTGAATATAATATTAATAACGATAGTGTGTGATACTACAACTTTTAAATTTCCTCTTACTTATTTTCGCATTAATAAAAATCCATGCCAGGAATTTCTAGTATTTTCTAAAAAAAATTATGGTTAATGACAAATTTTGAAGGTTAAAACTTTCTGAAACGGAAACATTAACACAAAAACAGTTTGTCAAACTAATATCGTATGTCTTCAACTCATTAGGTTTCCTTCCAGCAATTCCATCTTTTCATAATCCTGCATGTTGTAATAGTCTTAAGAGAGATAAAAGTGCAAAAAGAAATTACATTCTTATCATTAATAAAAATCTTTGTGCGCTGTTCATTACATTTTGTTTTTTATCATTTCATTTCAATTCATTAACGATTTGAAGGTTGTTGAAAATGTTTCATCTTTATTATAAAGGAATCGTTGCATGTGCGTTTTGCCACACGACATGAATGCAACAAATTCAACCTTGAAATATGACTAAATTAACAAAACTATGAAAAATAAATTAATGAAAATCGAGGACAATTAGCGCGATACACTTGTCTTGGATGGCCATTGAAAAGAACACAGCGAACGCATCACAAAGAAAACTAATTGAACATGACATTTTACAAATATTTTTAATAAAACATTTGATTTGTAGTAATTTTTTGATAGCTTTTATGAAGTAATATTCTCTCTTAGCCTTCTCGAACATTACACGTTTGTTTGTATAACAAATATTTAGCTTGTTTTATTCCCTGACAAGACCCAATAAACTAAGGCAGGTAAGTTTTAAGAAGAAAAAAAAATGGCGATGGTGAGGTTAAGGCACAGCAAGTGTTTCTTTGTTGATTTTCTATCTTCGAGTTGCTTGCCAATAGTTGCATACAAAAAATGAAAGACCACCTATTGAGTCATTCTTCCACCTTGAGAGATTTTCATTGACAAACCCATCTTTTAAATACATCTTGTTGCTACATATATATAAAGGTTTTCTTTAGAAAAAGATAAACAAATGAAGAAATTTAAGGGAAATTCCAATATTTTCATCAATAGATTCACCTTCAGCATTTGGGAACTCTTTCTTCGCTTTGCAGTTTGCAGGAGCTCTCCCTCTCTCTTAGAGATAAGTTTAATCGAACGATTAACAATAATCGATTATTTTTGTTCAATTGACAATTTAGTTCGATTAATTATGGCAATCCGACGGCAAATAAACTAGCAATATTTCAGCAATTCCAAGACACAAAGTGCGAAGGCTAATACTCCAGCAAAGTATCTACTAGCCTACGGGGATACACATAAGATGTGAAATAACGGAAGCGACAAGTCTTCTACTGATGTCGGATTTGAATTATGGGTCCCACCATAACTCTTTGGCCTGCAAACGAAAAAGAAAGAACAATGACTGTACAAATCCTGAAGGTGAACTGAGCTTCATAACGTTCCTATTAACGAATTACAACTTAACAACGCCTGAGATAAAATGAAAAATTTAAAACAAGTGTTTCTATGGTTTAATATAGAAAAGCCGTATCTCAAATATCCGTTATTTTAAGGAAAAAACGAATAAAAACTAGGACACTTACAAACAAAAAATAATAATTTTTAATGGGCCATAAATCCGTTATTTTAAACCATGGCTTTATTATTTTTTAAGGAAGGTGTACTTAGAAGTTGACTATGTATTAGAAAACGCTAGAAAGGCGATTTAAAAAAAATTGTAATACGCCTTTTTTATATTAAGCCATTGTATCTGTTGCTTACCTCCTCCGACCCAGTTCTGTTCTTTTAATATCATTGAAGTAACCAAAAGCCAAAATTCAACCCGATCAGGAATGCTATATTTTCATATATATAAAAAATATTATACCTTTCATAGATTCCCGATTGACCTTGTAGGCCATCCCTGGAAATTGCCGCTAATTTCAAGCTCAAAGTGCTGGAAAATCCACAGATTTTTTGAGTAATTAAAAAAACTTTTTTCAAAATATTATTCAAGCCATTTAATCGATTTAGACCAAATTTGCAGGATTCGATACAATTTTTCAAGTCCTAAACAGCGATTAGATCTATTTAATAAACATTTTTGGAGTAATTACAAATAACACGTAATTCCAGAAAAATTCCACTTTTGTCGCGTCCGTCGCCAAGCACTTAAGGCTGTTTTTCCCCCTTTTATCTTACTTAATTTATAGCTAATTATGCTCTACGCAAAAATATAAAGAAGTAAAAAAACATTAGGTTGGTTTTTTATTGAAAAAAAACCCGCGTAAGTGCTTGGCGACTAGGGTTGCCAGATTTAAATAGTACAATAGCTTGATTAATGAATCGATTAATGTTTGTTCTTCCAGCAGCGTTGTCATGTTCTGCTGTGTACGTTGAAAACTAAATGGATGTTGATTGTTTTCCTTGTTCCTTGGAAGTATTGATCATGTTACAAAACTTAGCCTTTATAATAAATTTGAGTTAAAAATCAAATTAGTTAGAAATAATTACATTAAAATATAGAATTAATTAGCTACTGTGTCTTGACCTTTTGTCATAATCAATGAACATTGTTCATACATATAATATATTTTGCTTATTATACTTAAGTATAAAAATCAAACCAATAAGTTTGATTTAAGTAGAACTAAATATTAAAAAACAAGGCATGAAGAAAAATAAACCAACGGCAGCTCTAGAATTTTTTGTAATAAAACATCAAAATGATTTAATTAATTCTAGTACTCAATTTTCACGAAAAGTTTGTATGTATAAGAATTGCAATGATATTCCACAAAGCCAGCTCACACGTTGTGATAAGCAAGATACACATGAGATCTGTTGATGGAAGTGTAGCGGCTTCCGAAAACAGCGTTGTTATGTTCTGTTGTGTACGTTGAAAACTAAATTGATGATAATTTCTCTCTTGTTCGTTGGAAATATTGATCGTGTCTATTTATTTCTGAGTATAACGTTAAGAATCTTAGCCTATATAATTAATTTGAAAAACATTTTGTTTTTTGTGTTTTCTACTTAAATTTTCCCTGCGATTTGCTAGCTGGAAATACATACAACAGTACATAAAAAATATATATTTCTTGTCGTTAAATTTTTATTATTTTCTCTGGCCACTATTGAGAGAAAAAAATTTTGTTTCTAAAATAACTTGTGGCCGTTTTTAATATTTTTGTTAGACGTTTATATATATTTCTAAGAGCAGCATGATTTATGTTTGTGTATTTATAAGATATTTTATATACATATTTCTACATATGAGGCATTAGTGTAAATATTTATAACTAAACAAATACCCAACGTGAGGGAAAATTTCAAAACATCAATCATTTTAAAGATGGCATTAATCAATTGCTATCATCTCAATCTATCAATTTCTAATATTAGTTTGTAGAGAGAAAAGTATTTAATAACACAAAAAGGTGAGCATAAACACCTTGATGAGGTTATTTAAACTCAAAGTTTAATATTTCCAGCGGAAACTTTTCTCTTTTCTTAATGGTTTAAAATGGTTGGCTTTTGCTGTGGGTTCAAAATTGTATTGTAAGTTATTCTAAAATATACTACTAGTGAATGAGTGATATACAAAAAGCCAATAATCGATTTTAGTTTTTTGACCAAGAATTATTCTACGAAAACCTGCTATAAATCAAAATCGATACTACACTTTCGAAACGAGTATTTAGTCAATCACTCTAATGGAAGAAAAAGAATGCAGAAGAATGTTTGTACTGCCATCCATCCATATGTATGTATAACTGGTGCACTTTGCGGTTGTATTCTACTTTAAAGATTTTTTTATTACTAATTTCACAATAAAATATATTAAAATTAAATAATTAGAATGTGCACGGAAAATTGATTATTAAATATTACGGCCACTTAATTTTTTTTTTACGCGAAAAGCTTTCATAATTTTTTCCAATAAAAATTGATTTATTTCGAATCTTTATTACAATAAACACAATTGCGCGAACAAAATGTGTGCCATATTGTCTGCCAAGACCATAAACAATCAGCAGCCAATAAAGGTGTGGTTTGGGTTGCATTGAAGTGCAAAACTAATTGTATAAAAATAAAACATTTTATAAATTAAATACGTCTGATGTGGGTAGAAGAAATTAAGAAAAAATTCAAACACGTTCTAAAAATAAATAAATAAAATTACATACAAATTGCAAACAAAATTTTGAAGTTCAAAATGCCTACTAAAATTGTCAGACGAACAGAGTTTTCCGGCATAAGGCCTCCAAGAGGATAAACAGAAAAGTTTAAGAATATTTAACTTTCGATAATATGAGTGGAAAATTTTTCGTTTTTATGGGTACTTGAGATATTTGCCAACAATTAGCAAAAAAAAAAAACTTTAAAAATTTTTTTAAGTTTTTAATTGCATTTATTTTTCACTTTTGTTCATTATTCCACTTCAAACTTATGCAGGTTCAAATAAAAATGCCCGCTATGATGCATGATGTCATTGTGAAAATATGCTTGCGAAAACTTGGATAACGAAAAAACTCAAATCTAAACCACAATAAACAACTTGCAATTAGCAAGACAAATTTTGTCATTCCAAATTGTAAATAATGCACTTTTTACGCCTTTAAAAACACTTCACTAGAGCAGACTTAATTAAATAATTAACGCAAAATATACACTCTTCAATTAACAGTGAACATACTATAAAAGCAGCCATCAACTCAATTCAGCATAAGTTTATTAAAAAATATATGGTACTTTTAGTGTGGGTTTTTGAGATGTGGATTAAGTCTAAGCTTAGTTAAGCTCCATGTTGTTCGTTCAAATGAAAAAATAATTTTAAATTCCTTGCCGCTTTTAAATTTTCTTAATTTCATTTGCAGTTTTCCAAATTTAAAACTAAAATTTCTCAATTTCTTATGGAACTTTCTCAATTTCAAATTGAACTATTCAATTTCATTTGAAATTTTCTCAATTTGAAATTGAATTTCTAAGATTCATTTGGAATTTTCTCAATTTCATTTTGAATTTTCTCAATTTAATTTTGAATTTTCTCAATTTCAATGAAAAATGGTGTAGTCCATACACTCTTATAAAATACACTCCGTAGAGGACTAGGACTAGTCCAAAGATAAGCCAAATGTATGAAGAGAACATGGTCGATTTCCTAGGGCTGGACGATGTCCTAGGACTGGACTATATAACTCAGCTTTGCATTACATCGGAGTAGTCTTACAACTACTCTATGTATCTAATTCAGCTGAAAAGGACTAGTTGCAACTTAATCCTATGTAATGCAGTAGTGGACTATGTCATTTGCAAACAAGAGCATTTTAACGGCAGCAATCGTTAAAACATGAACACTTGAGTGTTCCATCGAACAGTGACATAGAGTAGTGTTAAGACTACTCCGATGAAATATAGGCATGGACCATGTCATTTGCAAACATGAGTTTGTACTTAAGCGGCAAGTGCTCGTGTTTTAACAATTGCAATCGTTAAAACACTAACACTTGAGTACTCCATCAATTAGTTGCATAGAGTAGTTTTGCGACTACACAGAGGTAATGTAAGCCTGGGCTATATGGTCCAGCCCTAGAAAATCGTAATGTTAAATTGACCATGATTTCTCCATACATTTAGCTTATCTTTGAACTAGTTCTAGTCCTCTATGGAGTATACTTTACATGCGTGTATGGACTAGTCGTGTTTTAATTTACTAAAAATGTTATGAACAAATTCCTAATTGGTTTTGGAATTTTCGCTGTCCACCGGTCATATTTGAAAGCCAGCTGGTGGTCACTGTGCAGTATCATGTCATTTTCACACTTATTCATATTTTAAAAAATCAAGTGTTTAAGTTCTCAGTGAGATGACTTGTCGACATCCACCAAATAACACAGGATACATTTAAATACACTCAGCCACACACACATTTTATATAGTGCAGTGTGCTTTGTATCGGTTTCCAATGGACAATGTCCCTATAACATTTGTGTCAGTGGCATATTGCGTCTCATATAATGTTACTTTGCCACTTTGCCATGACTCGCCACCATATGTTTTCCCATCGACAGAGGAAAACAACACACGCACATACACAAAATGTAATGAGCAAGTAATTACAAAAATTTACAGATTTTGTTCTCTACAATTTTTCAATAAATTTAAATTTAATGTAAAATGAATGGATGTATGCGTATGGTTAAATGAAGGGAATTTTATTTTCATGTTGAAGTGCATTTAAAAATGCTTACATGTAATTATTTAATGGGAAAATTTTAAAGCTTTAATAATATTTTACCGCAATTTTAAATTTTAACTTAAAAGTTTTTAATGGTTTTATTAAATTCAAATTTTCTTTTGGTTGGTTATTCTTATACAAATTATAAGCTATTAGAGAAATAAATCGACCTACGGTGGGAATCGAATCCACGATATCAGTTGGTCTAGTTTTTATGCTTTCTGATATCTTATATAAAGTGCAATCGTTTTCTCATAACATTCTTCCATTTCATTTCTATGTTGAAAACTGTTAGTCTTTTCACTGTATCAAATCTTAAAAACTAATCCTTAAGAAATCATAATACTCATATGTAGAAAAGTCAAAGCTATTGCTGATCTAATCTTACATGAGCTACAATACATTGGTGTTGTCTCAACATTGTTGTTCGTTTTATTTTTCTTTCGCTTTTTCTTTAAACGGTGATCTTCGATACTTGTTCGTCCATTAGCAAATCCTTTTAACACGATGTCGGTTCAAGCTCAAGGCGCTGGAAAATCCATAGATTTTTGGAGTAATTAAAAAAAATTTTAAAAAAGTTTTTTTTTCAAAATTTCGACTACGATATCTCTCGAACCACTTAAATGAATTACATCAAATTTGCGGTATTCGGCGCAGTTTTCAAGTACAAAAATGTAAACGAGTCGTATAAAGCGAGTTTAATATAAAGCGCTTTTTTCGAAATTTTTCGACAACAGTATCTCTCTAACCATTATACCGATTTCAATCAAATTTGCAGCAGTTGACCATTGTTTTATGAGTTTTTTTAGAATTTATTTGAAAAAGAAAACTTTTTTTTCGAACGCTTTATTTTAAAAAATTCTCAAAAGCTACCGAAACGAAACGGTCATCATATCCCGAAATCTATCTGAGGTCAATGCCTTTTGAATACTTTAAATTTGGTTCCGATCGATTAACCCATTCATATGTTATGAGGTTTACATACATACATACACATACATACACATACACACACACACACACACAGTCAAACACACATACATCCATATGGTTATCATCTTAAAAATATTCAGTAGAGATATTCCCAGGACCTCAAAGCGTCGAGATCTGATGAAAACTCGATTTTCGAAAATCGGCGAGATATCATTAACTATCTATCTTTAATATCGGGAAGTTAAAAATATACTCTGTTTATTAAGGTTACAACATGTCATAATGTCCATAGATGCTATACCATTCAAAAAAGTGTCATATTATATGTAGTAGATACATTCATATCTGCTGGAATGTAATCGAAATCTACATAATTAATACACAAGACTATTTTTTGTGTTCTATTTTACGCTCACATTATACAGCCGATTGTGGCAAATAGTATACCATTTTAAAGATATTTTATTAACAGATGTGCACAATCTACATTTTATTAAAGGCGAGTCAGTATTATGGTAGCTATAAGCGTTTAAATATGTTTGATATATGCGCACGTCGAACAAGTACATATTTTGAGATTCTCTCAAAAGTTATTCTCGAAAAAGTTCGAAATGCGTCGCAGTTTTTCAAAAGGATCACTTTGAAATCTATCGATTTTCATTATCACCTATTACCTTAGAAAATGTCATACTATACTGAGCGGCACCGCTCTGCCGGAGAAAAATGCCGCTCATTGTGGGGCCTTTTCAATAGTACTTCATGTTTCAATTTTACCGCTCATTTCATGGCCTAGAAGTTACTGTGGCAAATAGCATCTTCGCTGAGTAAAGATTTTCTGTTTAGATGCCCTTGGGCCGGAGGGTTCTCTTATGGATTTGTGAAAAAAAGTCTTCGCCAAGCACAGATTTTCTGCTTTATAGAGGTGTAGCAACGTTGATGGACATTATGATATGTAACCAAACCATAATAACGCCATTAGAAATATACATAAATAAAATACATATAAAAAAAATTATGGGCAGTAAAATATCTATAAACAAATAGGATATGTTAAAAGGTCTAAATGCAAACGTGTATTTCAAAACTATATAGGATAAAGTATGAATATTGATATGGATTTAACTTCATTATAAAAAATATTTTACACAAAAAATCTTTTTAAATGATTTCAATTAAAATTGTGTTGGGAACACTTTTTGTTGTTATGAAGTTATAAAAGTTTTAAAAAAATTTTTTATATGTGCTCATGGTGTTGGTTCACACACAGCTTTTTTTTATCAAATTTGTAAACATAATAGGAACTTTAATAGAGAATTTATGAAAATTGGCGAAAGATAACTAGGTGTGTGTGAACCGACACATATTCTTTCTAACATGCTTACGCTGACTTTTTCAATTAATATTTTTTCCCTAATAATTAGAATTAGCAATTCTTTTTTTTTTCTCATAACAAATCTGGGTATAAACCATCAAGTGGCTTCGTATTATTAGAATAGAACTATTGCATAACAACATAAAAAACATATTGCAATTATGAAAAAAAACTCATTTTAAAAACCAACTAAATTAAAAACAAAGCAAATTCAAATGAATAGACAAGGTCATATAAACAATAAAACACAGGGATTGCAGATTTTTTTTAGCTAAATGTTATAACATTTAATTTATGAGTACATTGTATCCGTCTGCTGAAAAGAACAGAACAACACACAAAGTCGTATTTACTTCGTTTCTTCTGGTTTTCAAAAATGTTCATGCTAAATCGTAGAGATTAACAATTATTGGTAGTAAATCTTTTTTAAATATAGTTAAGTAATTGTTTGAAGGTGTGTCAGAACAACGTTTTATGACATTTATCCATAAGAATATTTTATATTACCTCATTCATGGCTTTTTAAAATTTTTTAATTTATTCACATTTTAACTTTCGGAACAAATATTTTTTTTAAGATGGATGTTTAACTATTTGACATCATCATCACCTGGCTGCTTTTAAATTTTCTTAATTTCATTTGGAATTTTCTCAATTTAAAACTAAAATTTCTCAATTTCATATGGAACTTTCTCAATTTCATTTGAAATTTTCTCAATTTCAAATTGATATTTTCAATTTTATCTGGAATTTTGTCAATTTCAAATTGAACTTCTCGATTCCATTTGAAATTTTCTCAATTTAAATCTAAAATTTCTCAATTTCATTTGAAATTTTCTCAATTTCAAATTGAAATTCTGAATTTTATTTGGAATTTTCTCAATTTCGAATTGAATTCTCGATTTCATTCGGAATTTTCTCAATTTGAAATTTAATTTCTCAATTTCATTTCGAATTTTCTCAATTTCAATGAAATATGGTGTAGTGAAGATAAGCACAAAAGAACATCCAGATAGTACGCGACGTTGCCAGAACTTTATTATTACTTTAGTTCGTAACGTTCTTGTGTAAACTTCGCGGGACGTCACTATTGTGTTGAACCTAACTTGCAGTCTACACCTAACATAAATTGGCTAACTGTAACATTAACTGCAAGTTAATGTTAAGTGCAGACTGCTCAAGTTAATGCTTTTTTCAAGTTATAACAATTGCTAGTGCATTGGTTTTAACAACGCAGTCATAACTTCAAGTTACAACAGCATTTCAAGTTAGGTGGAGACGTAGAGTAAAGGATGAATATCGCCAAGAAGAGTTTAAACGACATAGTGACACCATCGTGTTTAGACATAATTATGTGTCTATTCGAAATGGGAAATAAATAAAGGTGGTTTTATACTATCTGTGTTTTACATCTGATTTGTCAAATTTCCCAGTGCAAAAGCTATACGTCACACGGCATGAACCTTTTGAAGCATTGTCATCTGAAATTTACAGAACTAAAGTCAGGTGAAAAAATTTTCAATTTGAGCGTGTTCTATTTTCATCTGTCATCAACTGTTTTGAGTTAACAAGTATGAGTTGGCGTCACTTAGAGGTTATGTCAGATCTGATTATACATGTACTTGTGAAAGCAAGAATTAAAAATCATCTGTAAATGGACAATTTTGACAGACACGCAAAGTTACATGCGGGTCGCAAAGCTGACAAGTCAGATGTAAATCACAGATAGTCTGAAGCCACCTTAAGCAATGTTATCAAGTAAAAAAAATTGTGTAGTTTTATATTTATTGCAATTCAAATGAACCTGAAGAAAATAATAAAACCGTTTTTACGAAAAGGTCTAAGAACCTAACAATATTTTAAGAAAAAAAAGGTTCGAAATATAATAAGCACTACTGTTAGTACTTTGAAAAAAGATTTTAAAGCACTAAAAACTTTCTTTTAAGAGGCTTCAAAAATAATCCAATAAAAAAAATAAAATCACAAGCTGAATATCCAATTCGATATTCATACTACAGAGCAAACAAACTTAAACACTAATAAACAGGGCTAGGAATTTCACGCAAAAGCATGTTTTTTGTGGTGATAAATAAAGAGGTATTGATTAATTATTAGTGTCCGACCAAACGTAGGGTTCGGTGTCGAAGTTCGGCAAAAAGCTGTATTCGGTTGATGTTCGGCGTTCTGTAAAATGTTCACCGAACACCGAACTTTATATAATTTTGTTATAAACATATTTATAATCATCAAACATACACAAAACTGAAGTCCTATTAAATATTATCGAAAAAAGCAACGTACTACGAATTTGTTCATTTTGTATTTAATAAATAAATGAGTTATAATTAAAAAAAGTTAAGTTGAAAAATAAAACGATCCGTTGCGCGTTCGAGTTCGGGTTCGGCTTCGATTCTAAAAATTCAACCGAAGTTCGGGTTCGGTCTGAAAAAATGCGTTCGGTCGGACACTACTAATTATCTATGCGAATCATCAAGTTTTAAGTAGTTTGGCATCGATTTGTAGTTACATATTTTTGCATATTTTGGTGATAAGTGCATATTTTTGCATATTTTGGCAATAAATACATATTTTTGGAGTAATAAAAATTTGTTTAATGCAAATTTCTCAATTTAAAAAAAAAATATTAGTAGGCCGATTATGGAGAAAACCGAGCCTCAGTTGGGTACCAGTTGCAGAAAATAATACTACTGATGGCAAGTGGCAATTGAGAGCTGTCAATTTCGGTTCATATTTAGCGCCTTTCTGGCAACCATTAATTTTCAGTTGTCGACTGGCAACGCAACTATAGTTCGGTTGCATTAAATAATAAACCCAATTATGTTTGTTTTATGTTTTTTCTCTAATCCTACGTCTATACCTGATATAATTTTATCATAACAAATGTCAAATTCCATATAAGAAAAACATCTAACATATAACAACTGATTTTTCAATATAAAGTTTGACTTTTGTCATGATAAATATATATCAGTTATAGACGTAGAGTAATAATAATAAAAATTAAAAAAATATGTTCATATTATTTAAGTTTGTTCGTAGGTAAATGCATATTTTTGCGCAATTTTTTTTTGTTAAGCGCTTAAAATCAATTTTTAGTTGCATGAAAGTCCGAGCGCTGCTAATAAATAATTCTACCCATATTTGTTTAGCCTAACACCCTGTACTTTTTGTAAATGCTAGATAGATAGCGAGAAAAGCAAGAAAACGCAAAATGAAAAATGAAAAACAAGCACATGTAAAGAAAAAATTGTATCCTCAAGTCAAGGTCAATATTAAATAAAAAAAAGCAAATAAATCCGTAGGTGTGAGAAAAATACACAATTTCTTGAGGGGAAGCTAATATTCGTATGTACTCGTATTATTGTAAAATAAACACACAATATTTACACATTGAATTATAAAATAAAAAATTTGGTTAATACACAAAAAATAAAATCTAAAATGAATTGGCACACGTTATAAATCCAAATGTAAATGTAAATATTTTAAGACTTTAAATTTCAACATTTAAAAAGCCGACCAGACCAGCGCGTTGAATACTTGTAATTAAAATTCTTAACGACTTAGTAGTAATTTTCATAAAATAAAATGTGTAGACCATAAAACTTACCACCTTCATCTATATCGGAACATGAAGTATTGAATACATCCCATTGTTTATATTCTGTATCCGGTTTAGTGGTTTTTAAGTTTACTTGTTCTTCCTTATTTTTTGTATCCTTATCAAAGAGAGATTCCTTGGAAATCATAAAATTGTTGTTTATAAAACCATTTAATACTTCAGCAGGTTTGTGGCTCCTTTGAGCATCGCAATAATGTTTATGAGATTTTACAGTAAATTGTCTTTCGGTTGTGGGCAGGACAAAAATATTTTCAGTCAAACTTGTTCGCTGACATTTTTGCCGAAATTTACGTTTCCAAGCAAATGCACAATTTTTACGTGTTCCTGAGGAAAAATTCACTTCCTCCACTTGTTGACAAACTTCCTGTCTTATATTCCAGTCAGCATTATAGTAAACATTTTCTGGTTGCTCTTGATTTACAGATTTCGTTTTATAATGAAGACTTAAATGTCGTCTTGGTCCAGATAGATTTTGGAATTTAAGATTTTTACAAGAGTTTAGGCCAAAATTATGATGTTTTTGATGCATATTTAAAAAGGATTTCTAACATATTTCCATGTTTTTTAAATATATATCCATTTATAGCAAATCTGGTATTTTAAATATATTCAAAAATTTTGCTTTCACTTCCTTTCAACACTACAAATTATCACAATTTTCGATACAACCTTTAAAAAAATATTTCGTTTGTTTCTAAAGATTTGCAATATGTTCTCTGAATATTTAAATAATTTAATTTAAAAAAATTTTCTATCCGCCAAATAGTTTCGATGATTTTCATAAAAAATTTATTATTTGCTTGCCATAAATTGAAAAAATTTAGTTTTTGATATTTTTTGTTTGAATCTTATTCCTTTTTGTTTTGATTATTTAATTTTCAAAAACAAGGTGTCTCAAAAAGTTCATCTTTGATTATAATAATCCGTGAACGCAACAAATTTACGTGGCGTGCGGGGCATGTCAATCGGTAGCGTGGCTCTTAGGAATTCTGTCACTATGATAATTCGACGACTGTTAAAGATTCTGCAATATTAGAGGTTTGAACCACTTAAATTATGCGTCAAGCATACCTCTCATGTGAAAATTAATCAAAAAAACTTAGAGACCGGCACAACATTGGTAAACACAAAATCAGGACGAGCAAGATCATCATGACCATTCTAGCCTTTCAATTTGGAAAAAATTTTATTATATTTAAGCCATAAACTCCCAATTTGTGTATTTAAATAATTCATAAAGTCTTACTTATTTTTTAATCGATGTACTAAATATAGACTTTCTTTTGAGACACTGTGTATTCCACAAATAACTGCATTGACTAAGTTTCAAATAAAATGAAAGTTATTCTTAATGAAAGACCCTTTACTTAATTACGAAATCAATAACCAGACTAAATTTTTTAAGGAATTTCTAGATTATGTCAAGCAATCTGAATTTTTTTATACATCCTCTTACACTGAACACCATTCGTTTAGTTCGTTAATTTTTCGACTTTCAGTATTCAAACATTTTCATTACAAAAATATTCTGTAATATACATAGATGATCAACTCATGGGATTGGTTTTGAATTTTCTTTAATTAAAATTAACAATTAAAATATATTATTAATATGAGATTTTTTTTTGCAATGTACGTACGTCACCGCCTAATTGTATGTACCATACTGATCTTGTTTAGCTTATTTAAAAAACTTTTTTAATTTAAGAATTTCAACTTAATCAATATTTCCACTTTATTTTTGTTTGGACGCTATTTTTAATTCAAAATAGAAACAATTTATTTTTATTAATCTTGATCTTTTTGTGGTCGATGTAACTAATGCAATCATTTTAAATCACATAGAATTAGATGCGTCACTCGTTTCTATATGGATTTTTTTGCAACAAAATTAAAAGAAATGTCAAAAGAAACCAAAAGTGAAATATATTTAAATAATTTGTCATCGTTTCGCGAGCGTCTTTAATTGTAACCACGACAATATCTTGTACACCACTGATTAGTTAGTGGACGTTTTAATTTTTATTATTTTTTCCGTTTTTATTTATTTTTCTCACCACATCAGTATGATCATATGTACGTATAGTACATGTGGACACAAGCAATACGGAGCAATACTCGCAAACAACGTCCACAACATAATAAATAAATAATAAACAAATTGCAAAAGCATCAACAACAACCTAACATTTTTGGGTAATCGTTAGCCAATTTAAAAATTTGGTTTTCCACCCTCTTGAAGAGCTTTTGTAGCTTCTACATCTCAAGTGGTTAGAGTGGCGGCTTCAGTAGCAGAGATCGACTGACAGCAAAAAACTTTTGAAGAAAAAAAAACACATCCTTCTTTACGTTTTACAACAATATTATGTTTATATTTTTTCTTCAGTAAACATTTATTAAAGATTAATGTATAAGCATTTTAGGGTATCAACATTGTCGTGAATTCTCTCAAGTCTATAAATTACGCAAAATTATTCATACGTATTTTGAGTACGCAATTTTTTATTTTTTGCTTTGCTTTTCAGAAAGCATGTAAAGAAATTTTTCATAATTCTTAATTTATTCACCACCATACAAAATGGCAATGACGTCAGATTGGTCATTCTATGCTAAAAAGTTCAGAAGTTTGCTCTAAAGTACGTAACAAATTAAACGATCAACATTCATAGAAAAAATAAATTTCCCAGCAAACATGATGGAAATTGAGTAAGTAAATTAAATCAAAAGACTTTTTACAGTATTCTGATTATTGCCTTTGGCAATCTTTCAATAAGAAAGAATTTTTCAAATCACAAAAACTACTTATGAGAATCATTAAGGAAAATCACAATAGTCTCTTATCAATTTTGCAATTTCCGCTAATGCTTAGTGATAGTACAAAATTATTGAACTAATTTTTTGACATGTAGTGGAGAATTGAAAATTAGCAGCCTCACTGAACATTAATGATAGCGATCTTGAAAAATTTTACACTAAAATTAAATTATTGTAGTTAAAAAAAAGAACCTAGTTTATAAAATAGTTTTCTTCGATAATTGTAGTGCGACGTAGAAATATTGCACTAAATTTTAAGCTCAACATTTTAAAAGTTTAGTGAGAGTATGTTTACATACAGATTTTTGTTTAGAGCTGGTACTAAGTGGAACTCGTTAAGTGTAGTGCAGATTTTGCACTAAATCTGTGTTTAGTAACAGTGAAAATATTAGCAATATGTACCACTAATTTTTTTAGTGCTGGTGAAGAAATAATTCAATGGTTCAAAACTATTATTATTTTTTTAATTTTATTTAGTGCTATTGCAATGTTTATTTTAATTAGCATTTAGTGCACTAGCCCCAACTAAGAATGGTATGTCCTTATGTTTTTCAAAACTTATAAAAGTGCTGTTGAAATTCTTCATGACAAGAACTATTATGCAACAATATAACAACCTACCAAGGCGAATTCATACTAGGTCGCCGCAAGAGCCCAGCTGTTTACGTAAATGTTTACACATTTGGCCTGTCAGCAGTGTTAATGTATCAGCTTTTTTGACATCCCAAATGTAAATTCTCCACGGCAAATTCTCTTGCGACTACCTAGTGTTGATCTACCTTGCAACCTACACAATAGTTAATACGCTATTGTGAATTCCTTTAGTGTTTTGAAAAACATTATCTCATACAATAGTGAATTCCTTTACTGCTACACATTTTAATTTGCGATCAGACGAAAACAAATATTTTACAGAAAGGAAATTTGATAAATATTTATTATTTGAATTTGTAATAATTAATGGCTCGATTATTTATGGCAACCGAACTTCAGTTGCGTTGCCAGTTGCTAAAAATCATATTACGGATGGCAACTGGCAATTGAAAGCTGTAAATGTCACTTGCTTCTTAGTGCTTTTCTGGCAACAACAAATTTTCAGTTGCCGGCTGGCAACGCAACTGAAGTTCGGTTGCCATCGATAATCAAGCCATAAAACTCATACTACGCAAGTTTTCTGGCCGCAGTTTCTATTTTGCGAGAGTTATGAAATAGAAATATATGTCTATTATTCCTTTCTCTCTATCTTTCTCACTGCAAAATGAAAAGTTGCGTCAAGAAAAATTGTCTAGTGTGAGTTTAGATTTAAGGCTTGTCTTTTCACAAATGTTCACTTGGTGTGCACGTTAATGACACAATTTGAATGATTCCTTCTTTTTATGGAATACATTCTACATTTGGAAATCCTTTTCATTCATGAATAATGATTTTTTGTGATAGCAAAAATATTAATGAATAATTGATTATATGGTTTATTGTAAATTCAAAGTGCGGGAAGGAAATATATCAAATAATTTTGGGTAAATTTGGCGTATGGAATATGAAATAAAATACATATCTGTGGACTTTTGACAAAAGCACTTAATTGCAGTTAAGACAATTTTACAAATAGCTGTATGTACGATGTTTATTTTAAAAGTTTGACTTATCTCCATGTTTGTTGTTTTGCGAATGATCAAGCGCCAAATTCGAATGTGTCAGATCGCTTAGTTATGTTTAATTTTTTCTTAAACGCATACGCAAAAAGTTTGATGGGATTTTTGCTTTCCTGAAAAAAATGTAAATACGAGAATTATCCGCCATGTCACAGTGTTCAATTCCGTTCGGAAACGGAATTCAGCCTACCGCATTTTTGTAGCAGATGGTGTCTAAAAAAGAAAACTAAAATACGCAAATTTGTCAGGTGTTTCCATACTGTTGACGGCGCTACTATGCTGCGGTATACTCCAGCTAGGGTTTGACATATTATTGTGGATTGAATTCCGTTTCCGAACGGAATTGAAGTCTGTGACATGGCCGTATATTTATCTTTTGCTCTAAACAATTTCTTGGCATTCCTCATGTGCTTTAATTAAAATGAGCTGCGCTTACAACCCAAAGCACTTTACACTTTACGTTTGTTTTTTATTTATTCTTACAAGACGTGACTAAAAATTCACTTTAAAACTCATAAAGCCCTGATAGAGATCTATTGCAATAGATCTCGGTCAGTTATTTATAATGAGAGCATTATTGAAGCATTCAAATTGTCTTTACTTTTTAAACAGAACTTGTGTAAAACGGGAAACTGGGAATATACCATCCCAACCTTCCTGAATCCATACCGGAAGAAGCCATAATAACATGGAATCGAGTTCAGACATTAAAAAGTTTTCTTCTATTCTCTTTTGTATAAGTGGCGATTAAAATTATCTTTACTTATTCGAGTTGAATATCTGACCTTCATCAACAATTAATTTTTGAGACAACATTCAGTGTGATCTTATTCGAAAATAAGCGGATAAATACAATGTAGCCATAACATTGATATTGATATGATGCAGATAATCATTCTTAGCTTCTTAATGCACGACAGCACATACCTCATAGACTTGCAAACAAAGTCCGGACTGTCTACACACATTCATTAATACCAATTAAAGATTGGATACTTTGTAAAACAACTTTGACTACAAACAAACAATCTTGTTGTTCATTCTATTGGTGCTATTATTGTTTGTTGCCTTTGTTAATATTACAAACATCTAAAAAGCAAATAAAAAAGTTGCTGTCGTACATTAATTAAAAAATTGAATAACAAAAGATCGGCGAGGACAAAAACCACAACGACAAACATTAACTACAACATGTATGAGTTTGGAAGTGCAACAGCAAATGATACATACCAGCGATGACCGATATCTGCAACGATAAAGTCAAGCTCAATGAAGAAGCAATTAGTTAAAGACTGTGCGTCCATTGGATCGTAACCAAACAAACAATAAAACCAAACAACAGCAACAAGAGTGGCAAATAAGTAAGCAACAAGGATGCCAACAATTTTAAGCAACACAGGCAAATTTACTATGTCATAAAGTTCAATATAAACAAATGTCTTTGATCTGCACAAAAGGTCTTTCTATAATGTTTGTTGAAAAATGTCATATTATCTATTGTATAAATAATAAGTTTTTCTGTAAAACATGGCAATCATAATTTTTGTCCTTTAGAAGCAATTTATTTAAATAAATGATATATGTAAATAAAATTTAAAAAAACCACAAGAGATATTATTCAAACCACTATGATACAGTTAGTTGTAATATAGACTGTTAGCAAGTGTCTGCTAAAACGATGAGGCATATCTCTTTTTTCATCAAAATACAGAGATGAACATACCAAAAGCAATATAAATCTGAACTCGTATAAGATCATTTCTGAAGCTAGATTTTCACCATTTCCATTTAAAAATTGCACAAGTTTTCAAATTCAGGTCATCTTTTGGGGCGCTGAATTCGAATCTACTCTAGGTTTGTTCAAACTAATTCTATTTTTTGAGATAATTATACATTATATTATAATGTTGGGTAAGAAAAGACGCAGTTGTAATACAGGGTGGCCCAAAATCAACGAAGGGGTTTGAATAGTCTATAACTCCATTATTTTAAAATTTTTTTCATCTATTTTTTGTTCAGATTGTTGTAGAGAAGGTTTTGGAAATTAGAACTGAAAAGGGTTACTACTGACCAACGAACATACATCAAGGGAAACAATTGCGCTGTTACGTACCATTTTCGTGACTTTCCATGACTTTGCATGACTTTCGAAGCCATCGTTCGAATTCACCTCGACTATTATTTTTTGGTTAGGTCTTTGGCTTATATACATACGTATGCACGATCTTTAAACTACTTCATAGGAAAAGCTTCTTGATCACACATAAAAACTTACAGCATTTTACCATTGTATAGAAATTGCGATTTTTCCTCAATTAATTGTGTATAAAATCAAAAATTTTGAATCGATTTTAATGAAATATGGCTAGCTTAGTTTTGAAAAGTGGAAATGCTTATATAGGCAATTATATATGGGCATTTCTACTTTTTGTCATGTGCTACACTAAGCAATTATGCTTGTTTTTTTTTAAGAAAATGTAAGTTTTTTTTTACTTCTTTATATATTTGTGTAGGCCGTAAGTAGCTCTACATTAAACTTAATTGCTTGATGTCGCACATGACAATAACTGAACTTTCCTGTGGAAATTGACACTACGTTAATAGAAAAAGAGCGAAATTTTGTTTTTTTTTTATGAATTTCTTAAATCAATTTTAAAAAAATTTTGGCAAAGGTTCCACTTAACACCACTTAAAAATAATATTGTTGCCGAGTTTTGGATTTTTTATTTAACTTGAAGAACCCGAATGCAGATTTTAATTCAGCGACCTGAATTAGATACGAAACAACTTTCAGTTGCTCTAGTTCAAAACCTTGTATACTTGTGTTATTTATTTTCAAAGATTAGCAAATTTAAATTATATAATTTCAGAGACATAACTGGGTTCATTAGATCTCTGTTAAAGATTTATAGTTCTGCGATACTAATATTAAGCATACGAAATTGTGAATTCCTTTTCGAAATGGTGTATAAAATGAGAATTATTTCTACACTTGCTTGCACTTAGATTTCAAACTAACACTGTATGAAAATCTCATAACGGCACGACAACAATACAGAATCCAATTGAAGCAAACAGAATCAACAGAATCAACAGAATTAGAATGTTCATGATGATCAAATAAAAATAATGAAAAAAGATTTACAAGTTCAATGCTATCAGACATAAAGTTGGATGCACCCCCACAACAAATTAATAAAAAAAAATTTTTTCTTTCAAGTTTTACGACATGATCTTCGAAGGAGAGGATAAAGAAACATTTGAATGTCCATTACAAAATCACTTGTTTGCAAGATTCAAAATCTTTAAAGATATTTAGCGGTTTTAATAGCAAGAAACTGAATTTTTTTGTTAAATAAAAGCAACATTTACGCTCGGTTGCTCATACATATTAGTAGTCCATCACGATGATGATGATGAAGTTGTTGTTGCTTAAAAGTTTCAACAGCAGCAACAGCAATCAGCACAACAAACCAAAAGAAGCCACAACAATTGGCGCCATAAATTTGTTACTTCTTTTTCCTTTGAAATAAAAGTTAATAGGAATACAAACAACAGCACATAAACACTAAACTCCAATGCCTTCAAGCTTATAGCGTAACATCTACTTGTTGTACGTATGTACATACAAACAACTTGCTACTTTGCTATAGGCTGATTAATGTTTATCGTACGTACTTGATGCACATGCATGATGCATCATGGATTCATTAATGCATACTGGTAACTGTATGGTACCCGTAACATTTATTCTTCATACCACAACTTACTCAGTCAGTCACTCATGATTTACTTATGTGTGTAAAATGGATTATTTGCTTTATGGTATTTTATTAAAAGTGTGTTATATTGTTTTGTATTAAGTTATACAAATATTTACTTTAGCCTAATTGTGTTTATTTAACTTTTGTTAAGAAAAAAAAAACATAAATTTGGATTAATTAAACTTTTTAAGTAAATCGAATTAAATAAAACACTTTTCAAGTTGGTATTTGTAAAAGTTATTGAGAAATATTGTTAGCAATTGTTAACTAGAAAATAGCTTAAAGCTCTGTCTTGGATAATGCGATTATTTCAACTTTTGTGTTACTGAAAATTAAATAAATGGTAAAGAAAAATGTTTAACGTAAAATCGTTTAATCTGATAGATTGCCATGACCTTTTTGATTTTGTGCGAGTTTTGTTTATTTCAAATGTATGGAATATTGCACAAGTTAAATATTGATTCAATATTACAAGGCATATAGTTCATCTGCTTTAGGAGCGTCACAACACAACAAACAACAAGACACCAGAATGATGATGAAATAGATTGGGGCACTGAAAATACGTATTCCATTCTGCTGGTGTAGACCGTGTATACCTATAGCCCGCCAAACTGGGCCAGCCACTGCAGTTGCAACTTGTTTATGGTCCTTCGAACCGGATTCTGGTTACTGTCATTACCGATGCTGCAACCAGAAGAGGTGTTTGCCGGCATTCACGATGCTTCTACTACATCTCAGCATTGAGAAATGCCCCAAATGACTGGTCCTGCCAATTGAACTTCTACAAATTGCAGCAGTGAAAGGTGGGCGCCAAGTTTAGGTTTCATCAAAACTCAAGACACGTAAATGATGATAAAGTTCGTTGTGGCACAGAAAATACGTATTCCATTCTACTGGTGTGGACCTATAGTCCACGAACTCTGCTCTGGAACTGCCAAACAGTGAAAAAACACGGATTTTAAAGTTTTCAATTTGCTCAAAACTTAAAGGAAAATAAAACGCCTAAGTCTTTTTTGTATTGTAGTAGATTAAAGAATACAGATTGTATGTTACTTTAATCTATTACAAAAGACGACATAAGCGTTTGCGCCAACACCTTGCACAATCAGACCCACTACTCTCCTCTCAGAAGATAGTGTACAAGAATTTGTATGCATTTTTTTACATTATGAAGAATAATACCAGTATTAATTCGACCACAGGGCGGGATGATGGTCGAAGTTCGACCATTTTATCCGTAAACGGGGTTTTTAGGCATATCTAGAGATAAAATCATATCTAGAGATAAAATCCATTTTAAACCACATTATGTTTCATCAATATTGGTGGACAATACGACACTTTAAAGTGTACCACAAAATATTGTGTATCCTATTTATATTTACGATTATTAACTAAAAAAATTGTTTTTGTCAGTTAAGACGTTATTACAGCAAAAATTAAAATGACTATTTCTAAGTAATAAAATAATGCAGACAAACTGTTTATTTTTTTCATAGACTTGTTCAACTTAATAAATTTATACTTAAAAGTTCGTCAACAAATATTTGCCCCGTCAAACCAGTAGCTTAAGTCTATTATTTATTATTTGGTAAATAGTCCAAATAAAATTAATAAAAAAAATTTTCATTTAAATGTCAATGTAATGAAATGTACTCTGAAATGTATGCACAACATTTTTGTAAAGAAATCATTATTATCATTATGGTCTTAAATATGCATCGTACTAATCGATGATATTACTAAAGAAACAAATAAGTTGGTGGTGCAAGTTTAACTAAGCTTTTTTTTAATCCAGGCTTAAGTTAATGCCACTTTTGGGAAATAACAGACACAACAATTTGTAAAATTGTAATGATGAACATAAAACTATAACTGGTTGATGGTGACGACATAAATAAACGATTGCAAATGCAACTTGAAAAATTGGTAAAATGTTAAACGTCAAGAAAGATAAGAAATCAGGTATTAACACCTTATTTAAAATGAAAATTAATAAATATTAAAAAAAGATAAATTTTTTAAATAATTATACTTGAAATACTATTTAAATAAAAACAGCTTTTAAAATAAAAGTCGGAAAAGAAATCAGCACATAAATGCAATTACAATTAGGAAGCAACGCAGAGTCTTTGGTTAAAGCCAGGAAGGGAATCCAGCATAACATGAAGTTGAAACAAATCTACAAATACAAAGCTGCAATCGTCTAAGTAAAACCTTTTCAAAAGAAGCTCTGCTAGTTTTTTTTCATAGCTTTTAAGCGGATTGGCGGATCAGTATATAAATTCAAGATTATCGAGAAAAATAAAAATGCGTACGGAAAGTATGTTTTTTCAGAAAAAGCTCTCAAACTTTATATGCGAGTTTTAGAAACATGCGCCATGAAAAAAGAGTTTTTTTAATTACTCCAAAAATCTATGAGCTTAAAGTTAGCGGGAAGTATCAGGGATGACCTACAGGGTCAGCCGTACATCATACTTTTTATGGAATTAGGGGGATAAATTTAAAAACTAAACAGTTTCAATAACATATAATTTGAAAACATAGAAAAATCAAAAACGTACTAGCTCGAATTAGTATAGTTTTAGATTTTATAAATATGAAAGCACCCACCATTTTTATTATATATTGTTATATATTCTTTATATCATATTTTTGTTGGCTTTCTTCATTGACGAATTACATATTTATTATGAAATTTGTTACATCAATTCGTTGAAAAATTTTGCTTTCAAATGAAAGTTCATTCAATCTTGATTTAAAAACTTACTTGTATTAGAGTAATGCAATTAAAAATTTAAGTAGCAGTTAATATGTGTAAATGTATTTTATGTGCATTTTTTATTTGAAAAAAATTTAAATAGCATTCGAAATGCTTAAAAATATCTAGCCATAAATGCACTTTTTCTCCAAATCCATCAAGTAATGAAATTAGTTTTTAGATGCCATTGTTAATTTTAATGAACATTGTTTAATAACACTTGAAATCTGTATGCACTTGAAAAAGAAAAACTGGGCAAACAAATTATCTACAAACAAATTGCAGACAAAATGAAATGGCTATAAAAACAATTTTAAACACTATTTTATTTAATTTTGTAACTTATGAATTTTGCAATCACAAAAGAAAGCATACGTTGATTGAGCCAGTACATATCGCTCATTTTCTGCAACAACGTCATAACTCAAAAAAAAATTTATTTGAGTTATTATTGCAGAATTAATCGTTTTATTTTTCTTCATATTGTATAAAAATGTCTTTCATACTCGCCTTTTGAGAGTAGAATAAAATATTTTTTTTAAGTTGTGTGTAAATTAAAAACTTTAAACTTAATTTTTTGTAAAACGTTTTTTTAGTTATGACGACGTTGCAGCAAATGAGCGATATATATTACTATAACATTCTTATTTCTCTTTGTCTTTAGTAGATATATATTTTAGTTGTTTAAAAAATATTGCTTTTATTGCCAAAACTTTTTTTATTGGAAAAAAAAACTTGAACTTCCCTACTTAAAACTCCAAACGTACAGTGTAATGAAAATTTTCAATTAAAGTTTTACTATCATTAAAAATATCTATTAGAAGTGTTTATAGACATATTGCAGACAAGAAAAT
Organism: Panzeria rudis; assembly: GCA_956483635.1. NCBI lineage: Eukaryota > Metazoa > Arthropoda > Insecta > Diptera > Tachinidae > Panzeria > Panzeria rudis. Next base: position 154,944,484 of record OY101449.1, on the reverse strand, counting down.
GTTACTACAATATATGTACACAAAACTATTAGCCGCCATAAAATTCAACCAAATCTAATGTATAAAATACTGAAAAATTGCTTCTCAAAAGGTAATAACGTCTTTATTAAGAAATGTAAATACACAGAAAAAATTATTACCAAAACATTTTCAACCAAAGTTTGTCTAAAAATAAATTTCATTTTCAGTAAATGTTCTTTACATAATCAATGAATTGTTTGTTTGACTATTATTTAGGACACAAACAACAAGAATAACTGTGTCGTAAAAAAAACAGTCCCGATGACGACATACACACAAATAAAAACAACAACAATGATAGCAAAAGGAATGCGATTGTATCAAGTTTGTTTACTGAAGATTTTTGAGTGAATCAATTCGTTAATGTCGTTGCGTTAATTCTCATTAATTTTTTTAGAGTCTTTAGATAAACATTCACACTTGAGCACATTTAACAAAGTGAAATTTTATAAATGCTTAATGGATGATGATGACCCAGACAAAAAATTCAGTAAATATTTTTGTTTGATTAAGTAAACTATTTTGTTTAGTATTTGTTAGTATTTTTAGACTAATTGTTTTATAAATTCAGAAAAAAATGTTGTTTGATGAGTTTCAGAAAATCCAGTAAATCTTTTTGTTTGATTAAGTAAATTGTTTTGTTTACAATTTGTAAATATTTTAAGGCAAATTGTTTTATAGATCTAAGCAATTTGTTCACTGAAAGAACACGTCTGTTTTCAATGAAATCATTGAGATGTTTTTGTCGATATTTACAAATTTTTTTCGTTCCTAAGCAAATTTGGTCCGTTCCTAAACAAAATATTTATTATTTCATTGAATTCCTTTACAGAAAATTAAATTTAGTTTTTTCTGTGTACATACATAATTAGGAGCAAACAATCGGAGCGTAGTGCGTAGAAGTTTTTAATGGTTTACAAAGTAAGTAGAGGTACTTATTTATCTCATTATTTTGCTAGGCAAAAAAAGCTATTGTTAATGAATAAAATGAAGTATGTAATATGTATACGCTTAATTACCCTGCGGGAAATTTTTTCTTCAACATACTTGCCTTCTGACTGTTGAAAATGGCTGTTGTACAATATGTCTCCGAGTCGTGAGCGGTGAAAAGAGAACATTTCACTTTACTATAACAAAAATGTTAACAAATTATTCTAACTGTACAAGCAGATTTTTTCCAAATAAAAATATTTGTTTAAAATATTGTAAATTTACAAGTATTAAAGAAACCACCGCAGGACGAGTACCTTAAGTTTGCATCTAGAACGTATCACTGACTATCTTAATTATGTCAGTTAACCTCCTCCAATGACAGCGCCACGCAAAAGTTCCAGAGCTCAAACAGGTACAAGTTTTTACTTATAAGTCCATTGAATTTACAGGTCAAAATTTACAAAATTATTTGTAGTTTTTAACAGCGTATCCAGATTTTAACTGTTTAAAAATAGTTTAAGGACTTTTGCAAAACAAGGGGGAAAATGGTGTTATGTGGTGCTTTGTCCCTATTATATTTTTCTTTTCTCTGTTTTGTATTGAAATTGTGACTTTTATCAATTGATTTCTTTCACTTAATTCTAAATAAAATCGACATTTGTTAATCGATTTTAATTATTTATGTCTTATTTTATTCTTAATATATCTAACTTTCTGGTAAATGATGAAAAGTGTAAAATTGCTGTCCTATTAATTTTGTATAAGTTTTTGGAAACGAAAAAAAAGTTTAATTTTGCATTAAAAAATATTTTTTCATGCATTATTCCTGAATAGCTCAGAAATAATTGAAAATTACTTAAAGCTAATATTAATTCACATCCTTTGGTGTTTTACTTATTAAAATAGAATAAACTGTTCTCAAACTATGATGAAATCTATTAGCGTGACCGTCTTATTTCGGGCGAATGCGCGATGGAAAAAAAAACTAAAAGCGGAATTAGATTTGATTTCTGAAAGTTTCTGAATTCCTAAGAAAGTTCCAAGAAATCGCCAAAAATTTAATTTTTTATTAAAATTTCAAATTAGTATACCTCACTATATATAAAAAGTAAGGTCTTAACCAAACATGATTTTTAGAACCTTACAAAAAATTTTTGGAATCGGGCGGGAAAAGAAATTATAAGCGTTGATAAATTTTACTTGCCCTACTTTGCGACTTCTGCACATAAGCAATATAGACAGTTAAATGGTAGTACTCTCTTGCTATGTCCAAGATACTTTGATTCTGCCCCACTGTGCATACGTAAAACATAAATATTTCTTATAACATCAACAAACTTTTTCATAACTTTGGGTCAGTTTTCAAATAATTTTTTCATTGGAAAGCACTTTCCATTTTTTGGCTAGGATTAGTTTTTCATGTCACTACAGAAACATAAATAACACGTGCATCTCAAAACTTTTTAGGAATATAAGACGTTAGAAACGTTTCACTTTTTTCCAAAATTTTCTTACTGTATCCTGTATTTGAAAGCATACAGTTTGAAAATCACTATTAAATTTTTATTTATTTTTCATAGAAAACGAATTTTCTGTGTACCATGGCAGCCGCTCTCAATGAATGTCACTGTGTCATTAGTATACTTTTTGGGTACATTTTCCATTTTCCCTCGTTTTGGTTTCTGCTAACCAGAAAGAATTTTTGTTACTTTTGTTTTTATTGTTCAACTACTCCTTGTTGCATAATACCTACACCTCATTAAGCTTTTTGGGAGGTACTTTTTCCAAAAGTGCGTAAGAAAATGGCTGAGAGACAAATAAAATTAGCACCCCCTTTTTGGGAGGGTAAAAAATAATGTATGTACTTTACTTTATGTTTATCCTTAAAATCTAAATATGGATATATGTACATAAATGAGTCATCATTAACATTGATGATAACAACATGTGGCAAGAAAGTAAAACTTTGATTCTATTTTTTTTTTTCAATTGCAAAATTTGAAGACAACTTACTCTACTAATTACCTTTTTTTATTTTTAAAACATAGAAATTTTGTAGCATATATTTCGTAGAAAGTAGAGGATAAACATTTTTTCGGTGTTAGGAATGGCAACCGGCAAAATCGTTACAGTTTGTTGAATTTGTTTGCGTTACTTTGCTGTCATGCGCAATTCGTATCTATTGCTCTCTTATTTTATAAAGTGACAAAATTAAGTTTTCATTTAATTTCTTTTTTTTCAGTTTTATTGTCTAAAATATGTTTGTGTATATTTTTATGTGTGTGCATTTACCCACCAAAGCACCGAAACGCATTGCTTTTCATCAAAAATTTTACTATAATTTTTATTTTAAGTACCCTATGCTGCTTATACATATGTGCAAAATTTGTGATGGGTTTTCATGAATTAGATCATATTTAATTGATTTTACACAATAAATAAACACAAAAAATGCTTTTTATATTCGTTAGGAGCATTTTTAGTATACATACACGGACTCTAAATAGCCATGACTTTAATTAAAATTGTTGTCGAGTGATTCTGTTGTAAGTATGTTTAACTGAAAGCATTGTTCAAGCAATCATATATGTATGTATGTACATATCGATGGCTTAATATGAAAAAGGCGTATCTCGATTTTTTCGAAATAGTGTTTTTAACGTTAACGTCTGGTAGCCAACCCCCTAAAGAACTAAGTAAGCTACTGTTGAAAATAACGGCTTTATGGCTACTTAAAAATTATTTTTTGTATGTAAGTGTTCTACACTCTCAAACATTACTTCAAATTTACGATCATATATTGTCTAAATTTGTGTTGAAAAGTTCTCCTTGTCTAAAATTACATCGATTTTGTAGTTCTTTTATTAAAGAAAAAACCTTTCAACATATATAGTCCAAGTGGAAAAAATTTAACATAAACTATAATACAGCTATGGCTGAATGGTAGATACGTCAGACTATCAGTCAGGAGGTCGCGGTTCAAACCTGGACGCAGACAATCGGCTTTTTTTAGTACAAACATTTTGTTCAAAAATAATGCGTGTGTAATTTTAGGTCGATAATAATCTGTAAAGTGTTGCCGGCTATTATCGACCTAAAATTTCAACAAAAGTGTTTTAGAGTGTAGTTTTTATTCAGTTTTCTTCCTTCTCCTGTAAAATAACGAAAATTCGAGTTACGCCTTTTTCATATTAAGCCATCTTTATATGTATCTGTGAAAATCTCTCTAAAGAACTAACATATACAAATTTACTGCAATTGACAGGCAGAAAAACTCTACATAAGAATGCTATTCAGTGTCATGAGTCCTACAGCAAGAAAGAAATTGTAGCTCCACAAAGTCGGCCGTGACTGTTGTAATAGCTTGTTTTTATGTACTATAATTACACTTTAACATGAAAAACATTGTAAAGACAGGTCCCTTTTTTAATTTAATTTTTAAATAAATTTTTATTTACAGGATGAGAAAATCAATGAACAAACAAACCACGTCACATTTTCTGTTAGAATTTCAGTACTTTTTCTTAAACTTGTCTGAATTAATAAAAAAAAAACTATATTTTTATATATTTATATGTATATATAAGAGTACATAAATACTTATGTAAATATGTACCACATACATACATATAGAAATACATGTAGATATATTTGTTAAGTATGATTTATTGAAAGATAGCTAAAATCATCTTTTAAACATTGAACAAATGAACAAAAAAAAAATGTTATTATTAATGATCTAAAAAATTCTTATCAAGATTAAATCCAAAGCATTAGGCTCAAAAAATTTTAAAAGTTCATAAAAGTGCCAAACCTTTTCAAAGTAAGTTTGTGAAAAATATAATGATGTTGAAAATATTAAAAGAATATTTAATAAAATCAGATACAAATAGGGATGCCAGTCGTGAAAATCCCAGGATTTTTCGAGATTGATAAATCCCGAATCCCGGGATTCGTCAAAAAATTCCGGGGAATCCCGAAATATTTAAATTACGTTTTTTAAGTAACATTCTTATACAAGAAACTCGTAATGAAAAGTAACAATTGTAACAATAATTTATGAATTTAAATGTATTATGGTTGGCAAAGGGTATCCTCCATCCCCACTCCCCTGGTCGGTGGTAATAGACGAAGTTCACCACGTTCGCAGTGAAAGTGGGCATGAACTGACTGGATACGCCGCTTATGGTAGCTGGAAAATCCGGTTGTGTTCTCTTAGGCGTTATGCTCTACAACACTTTTAGGAGAAAATTTGATTTTGGTATAGTATCGTTAAATGGATACAATATTCCTTATTCTATGGATGTCAGGTATTAATGTGATTTTCTTGATTTTCTGACTTCCCTAAGTCCCTATGTACAATTAATTATACACAAAGCCTCTATAATTCTGCTGGATGCACCTGGATGAAGTATGAGCCCTAAAATTATCATGTGGATTTATAAAATTATACGGGTAAATTCTGTATTCTATGCGGAATGAAAATGTTAGTAATTATCAAGGCTTTGTTGCTGCAAATTATTATTTATAACAACAATGCTATGACAATCCCGAACACTTTTATTCCGCATGAAATATAGAACATACCTGAATATCACACCGACTATTACGTACGTCGCGATTGTATGGTGGCCGAGAACTCGGCTCATTTTAGAAGCTACTAAGCTATGCAAGGTCAAGATGTTGGCATGTCTTCTTGCTACCGGTCAGGCCTGTTCAGATCTTTATCAGTGGCTGCTTACAGGATGCGTCTTGGAAACTCTGATCATTGTGTTGGCAACAAGCATTCATCGATCCTGAGTACAATATCTTAAAGAGAACTATAATCTATGCCGAATGGCATCATAAACCATGAACTGAGTTTCGGCAAAATATTATGTCACCTTTTCAGTTAGGGTGCTCAAGGCTGCGTGTGAGGCTATGGATTCCAGAAATATACGGTGGTAGATCCAAATCTCCGTGCTGCTGCGTGAGTCTTTAAACTCAATGTTAAAATATCTGTTTCCGGAAATTGAGACAATTGCAACATGTGCCGTCATTATTTTAAATAAAAGTTGTAAGGGCTCACATTAAGCTATCTTTACGGATAGAGCAGCAGCTCTGAAATATCTCCTTTCATGGAAATTATCATTATCACAAAATCTATAAACTGGTAAGAAAATTTTGATTTACTGAATTCCTGGTCAAAGTGGACTCATAGCTTTTGTGTGCCGTCATTTGGTCAACGAATAACTCAGTAATAGAGAGAAAGGAAATTCCGATCTCTAAGGAAGCAATGTGATTAAATACTGTTGTATCTAATTAATTTTCTAAGATCCTAGTTCAATGAATTAACTTTTAATTTTGCAACGTCCTCTTAATTTTTTATAGTTGTTATTAAGAAGATATTTTACTTTATAAATTGAGTGTTTTATTAAAAAAGAAAAATCACGAACTCCCGACATATCCCGGGATTTGAAATTCTGAAATCCCGAATCACGGGATTTCATAAACAGTTACGTTTGGCATCCCTAGATACAAATAACAAACTCTCACACGTACATACATACAAACAAGTTTACGGAACAACAACGCAATAGATCATTAATTTTGTTTAAGGCGACCAATTTGCAAAATTTTTAATTTAAAAAAACCATAAACAAAAAATTGCAAGAGTAAGTATTTATTTATTCAATACAAATGTTTAATTAACAGAATTGTTAAAAACAAAATCAAAACAGTTTATTTTTCCTTTGAGCCAAAATTTTAACACTATTGTTAACAACAACAAAAAATTGTAAACTTCATACGTAGAAGATGTTCATAAAGATAATACAAAAAGTTTCTTTTCAACCCCAAACAAAAAGAGAATTTCCATTGTTTTGCTTAAAGGCCTACCGAATTAATTCTCTTTAGCCAAATTTAAGCTGAATGAAAAAGTTCTTAAGTTACAAATTAGACAAATCGAAGGAAATAATTTCCGTAGTTTTGAAAATTGGCAGAGTTGCTGATTGGTAATTATATTTAAAGAAACTAAAGAGTCCCGCTGTTTGGCGGGCAAGATAGAGTGAGGAGGACACCATTAAGGTGACACTTGTTTAGTTTTTTGTTCATAGATCTAAAACTATAACTTTGAGCAAAAACTTCCGCACAAAAGAGTTAAGGCTGACAAAATTTCCTACAAAAATGTTTGTATTTATTTTAAAATTAATACAAACCTTTTTGGAGTTATAGAGCCAAGAAAAACAAAAAAATTTTAAAAATTGTGACAATCGTAACACTGTTAAAGGCTGGTTCGATTGAAATGAGTTATATCTTGTTTGAAAGGCTACTAAATTACTCATCGATTATAGTGGCTAATTCGCTTTGATCGGAAAAAAAATTACTGAGTTATAGTGGATCAAACAAAAACACTAGCCGAAAATTTATTTTAAATTTTATGATATTTCTCATTTCAACTTGTTTGAGTAACAATTCTGATGATTGTGGATGCTTCTGTAGACCAGTGGCTATTGGGTTAGTCCCTTATAACGAGTGATTTTTTTGCTATTATCTTTTTGGCAACACTAGTTTTGACAGCTCACGAACGTTTTGTATCTTGTGTCACTGTCAAACATCTTCAGTTTGGTCTATAATTTAATCATGAATCGTCTTACAAACGAACAACGCTTGCAAATTATTGAATTTTATTACCAAAATGCGTGCTCTTGAAGATCCACTTTTTTATCGAAGAATTGTGTTCAGCGACGAGGCTCATTTCTGGTTGAATGGATACGTGAACAAGCAAAACTGCCGTATTTGGAGTGAAGAGCAGCCAGAAGCATTGCAAGAGCTACCAATGCATCCACAAAAAACAACCGTTTGGTGCGGATTATGGGCTGGCGGAATCATTGGGCCGTATTTCTTCAAAGATGATGCGAATCACAACGTTACTGTGAATGGTGAGCGCTACCGTGCGATGATAACAAACTTTTTTCTGCCCAAAATGGAAGAGCTTGACTTGCATGACATGTGGTTTCAACAAGACGGTGCCACATGCCACACAGCACGCGAAACAATGGACCAATTGAGAGGCGAGTTCGGTGAACAGTTTATTTCACGCTTGGGACCAGTCAATTGGCCGCCCAGATCGTGCGATTTAACGTCTCTAGACTATTTTTTGTGGGGCTATGTTAAGGCTAATGTCTATAGCGACGAGCCCGCTTCGATTGACGCACTGGAAGCCAACATTGCCAACATTATTCGTGAGATACCGGCCGAAATGTTGGAAAGAGTATGCCAAAATTGGACTAAGCGGATGGACCATTTGAGGCGCAGCCGCGGCCAACATTTGCATGAAATAATCTTCAAACATTAAATTATATCGACCCAACTATCGATCCAAATAAATATTTCATGCATTTTTCTGAATTTTATGTGTTTTTTTTTTTTTTTTACTTTCCGATAGTTCTTATAAAATCACCCATTAGTATGCTGTAGTGCGGGTCTGTCTGTGTATCTGTGTGTCTGTACAAACCATCGTAAAGCCCAATGGGCTGGACCTTGAAGTATGTTTGAAGAAAATCGGTCCAGCCGTTTAGAAGATATCACATATTTTCTAGATGTATCCTGTTGAACCTGTGTATCTTTGACACCGTAGCTCCCAAACGGCGATATCGATTTTAATTTTGTGAATTTTGTTTGAAAGGTGACTTGACCCAAAATCTGCTAACCTATGTTTGAAGAAAATTGGTCCAGCCGTTTTGACGCTATCATCTATTTTCTTCGGTGGTTTTTAAATTTTTTAATTTAATGTTATTTACATAACATCTGTGGCCAAAAGGAATAAATGCTTAAGTCGACTTAAGAAAAGTAGTGTTTCCGAAAGCTTTTACGCTACTGCTAAGAGGTTTATAGGCTTATATGATTTATTTCTTGTGTGACCTTTCCTAGTTTAGGTGTGATTGTAACCACTGCAACATTCAACTGAATGATCAGAATTTGCCTACCTAGACTTAAGCACTTATTTCTTTTTACCACAGATAGTATAAGTGCTGCAGAATGCTTTTCAGTAGTAATATCTATTTTGAAATAATGTAGATACGATGTTGAAGTAAAAAGAGGACGATATGCCTATGAATGTTATAAGAGAACATTTAGTTTTAGTATTTGTGTAAAATAAAAACTTCCCCAGTGTCAAAACAGCATTTTCTGTTGAATAAAAAAGTAACTCAACTCATCCGTAAAATTCATCTAACAAATGTCAATAAAATTTAAAGAATACTTTAAGAGCCTTAATCATAAACGATTGTTAAAGCTAAACTATACATTAAAACCAGATTTTCTATAAAAAAAATTAGAGAGAGAGTATTCATTATTTTATTGAAAGACTGAAAACTGGTACTTTACACGCAATAAAAATCATACAAGGGACAACTATAATCTAGGAGCAATAATAATATTGAGCTTTCAAATTAATTATTAGGCTAAGATTCGTAACGTTATGTTCAGAATAAATCGTGTATGATTAATATTCCAAAGAACAAAGGAAAAATTAACATGAACTTAATTTTTCAACGTACACAGGAGAACATTGCAGCGCTAATTTCGGAAGCCGCTACACTTCCATCATCAGTGCTCATGTGTATTTTGCTTAACACCGCTTCACACTATAATACAAGTATTAATACTTTTGGAGAAAATGCCTCCCTTATCTAATTGTTGTTTGAAAATTTTCAAAAACCAATAACAGTTTATCATGTCAGGGTTTCATTTTCCTCAAAAGTATTAATACTTGTATTATAATCTGAAACAGCCTTTATCAACACTAGTCAGGTGGCTCTTTTGAATGTGATTTCAATTCTCATATATAAACTTTTTCATGAAAACTGAATACAAGAATTAAATCACTCTAGTTGATGTTAAATGCACCATTTTATTGCCAATTCCCAGTGCTTTCATTGGTCTACGTTGAAAAATTAAGTTGATGTTAATTTTTTCTTTCTTCCTTGGAATATTAATCATATCCGATTCATTCTGAATATAACGTTACGAACCTTAGCCTAATAATCAATTTGGATTCAAAAGGAAATAAGCTAGAAATAATCATAATCAATTAGCTACTGGACTGAAGTATAAAATCGAACCAAGAAAGTTAAGTATAAAATCAAACCAAAAAAGTCTGAATATAATCTCACATCATAATATCGTCCCTACCATGTCAAATTATCCAACATGCTAAATATTTTCTTTTAGATTCGTTACCATGATTCTCCAATGTGTACGATACGTTTCGTTGGAAAATTTTGTATTTCATATAGAATATTGAAAACTCATTCCGAAATACTTTAAACTTTCTTTTTTAGGAATACGCTGATTTAGAGTTCATAATTGAATTATTTGCGCTCTATTTAAAAGTACCAATTTGCATATTGGATAGCTTGGCATTGTAGGGACGATATCAATATCTCGGGGGTACACGGCACTATTTCATTCTAGTCAACTTTTTATTACGAAGGTTTATTGCGGTCGTACATACTTTGTGTTCCATTATTATAAATGCTACATAGAAAAAAGTAAATATTTAACCACGGTAATTTTCGAAAATAGCATTAAATTTAATAAAACCTGTATTTGATTCAAATATAATGTTTATTGAATATACAATTTCTTAAAAAACTATTAGGAAAAATAAAAATATATTTTCAACAATCTTTTTTTATCAAATATAGAAAAAATCTATATCACAGAAATTTCTAAAACTTTTCTTTATTGAATCAACATATTTCCATAGAACAGTATACAAAAATCCTTATCGCTTAATGAGACCAACGTACATTTGTACAAGAAACAATTCATCGAATCTGAAATCCTAGGCCTTTCTGAATGAGCTAAGCCACCCGAGAATCGCCCTAGCTGTGCCAATGTCCTTAATTAGTACTGTGCACTAAAAACATTCATGATTGGTTCACTATCCTCAACGCGGACTTTTTAATGCATTTGTTATTATTCAAACATACGCTTGTTTATCCTTTTAATCACTAAAACAACTCTAATAATTATTCGGTTTTTATTTCTTGGATTTAAAACACAAACGAATTCCCGTAATCGGCCGTACAGTTTCTAGTAATTTAATGTAAATGGGTCATTAAAACTGTGAACAAAACACAAAGAACAATTTACTTGGCGTATGCAGGTACTTATGTATGTACAATAAAACCATTAGAGGAGATGACCAACAATAGAAAACGCAAATTAACAATTAATTATTTATAAATCTTTAACAAAAAGGAAGATGTTATTTAAACATCATTAAAAATGAATTTGGAGGCCCAAAAGAGAGATTCGCTTTTTTTGTATCAAAAACGGTCTACTTATTATTTAAGAAAATAGAAACATTTCTTTTATATTTCACAAAAGCTAAGAACGAACATGTTATAAATTGATTTTTCTAAAAAAAACACAAACACAAGAAAAAACTAAATTAAGTGTTTTTAATGTAATCCTCTTAGTCACGTGACTCACTCACTCACCTCCTTTTTGTTTACGTGGTATACGAAAAGAGTTCCACAAGAACGAAGATTTCTTGCGTAGACCAGGAGCTTTAAATAGATCCATTTCGTTGGCACTAGGGCACGTTTTAACAACTGCTGCGGAAGCTGTTGTCGTTGTTGACGATGAAGTGCAAGTTGTTGAAACTGAAGCTGCATCAAGTGCAGTAGTTCCAGTCGTTTTGACATTCGACTGTGTGGTTGATAAAGATACAGATGATGAAGATGAATGAAGTTTGTGTATTGCACTTGTACTCGTAGCTTTTCTACTATTCTTACCACTTTTACCACAACCACCACCACCAACACTATCACAATTTTCACCACCATTTCCTCCAATACTACTACCACTTAATATTATTCCTTTTTGTCGTGGTGTTTTCATTGATGTCAATGTTACATTTCGGGAAAATTTCACATCACTTGTGGAAAAATCATTTATATGGAATTTTGGCAGTTTTGAATTTTTATGATTTTTTAACATTTCCAATGTTGCACTTGCCGTCTTATTAAACGTTAATGAATTTTCCACATCTGTTGAGGAGGACAACGACGACGACAAAAACGTTGATGACGAAGACGATGTGTTAAGGTTCTGAGCTGAACCATAAAATAATGAAACAAAATCGTTCAGACCCATGTTATTAAAGCGTAAAGCAAAATATACACATAAAAATAAAAAAAAATCCTTTAAATTTTGTAGTAGAAGGACTAGAGAGAGAGCCAACAAGCGATTAAACGGAGAACAGGTTAACCACCACACTGGGGTTGCAATTTCTTTTTGTTTTCCTTTTATTTCCTTTTGTTCAACATTTATCAAGTGTATTTAAGAGCTTGCAAGCCAATTGCTCTTAAAAAGAAAAATATCCCTAAACTGCTCTTAAAATGTAGAAGAGGAAGCTCTTTAACTTATTCATCGTTTTGGCCATATTTCCTTTTTTCCAATGGCTTTTAAACTGTTTGTGATTAATTTAGTTGTGGTAGGTATTCATTATTATATTTTTGCCATCTTTTGTTTCTTATAGACGTCTATATTATTTCTTTTGTAATATTTTCGAACTTTTTTTTTCTTTTGTTGTTTGTATGTTGGGTATTTTGCTTGCAATTTCGAAATTTATATTTTTTTGCTCGTTCGTTTCAAGTTCATTTAAATAAAGTTTCCGCGTTTTAACCGTTTTCTGTGTCTAGTTGAATGTGCGGTCTACAATGGACTAGTTAAACTGACTTGTGTTAAGCTTCTTCACAACCCCAACAGCATAATAAAGCAACACGAAAGAAACAAACATAAAAAAATCGTAAATAAATCGTGTTTACCGCTATTTTAGACTTATGCTATGAAACACTGGAGCTTAAAGCAGACATGGAAAATAAAGATTTTTGACGACAACATTACACGCTTTTAGGCCTTAAGTAGGGAGTGATTGATTGATATAATGCATTTTTATAAACTGATAATAAACAAGTCATTGCGCTACAACTTCCTGAAAAATCACACAAAATAAATGAAACTTTGCCCAGGCACAACGATGATACGAACTCAAAATTATCCTATCTCGATCTAACCACTTATTCGCTATTGCCATAGAATTAATAAGCAAAACCATTTTTTGTTATACATTTTACGCTCACATTATAGAATGCATTTTGACAAAACTTATATTATTTAAAAAAATATTTATTGACAGATGTGCACGATACATATATATTTTGTTAAAATATGGCAGTATTTTGAGAGCTTTTAGCTTTTAAATTTGCCACTAATACATGCACATATTGTACACAAGCATGTATTAGCTTAAAGTTAAAAAGATAATAACAACACAATAATGTTTCTCTTCCTTGAATTCGTGCTGTTGTAGGAAAGTTATAAGACTAAAAGGGAAGAGGATACAATTGAATTACTAGTTTATTCAAGAGATTTAGTTTTTGTATTTTGCCGTTGTTTTTTTTTTAGTTTCAGTATAGGATATGAATCATTAATTAATAGGGTCCGACCGAAACCAGTTTTTTGAGTCCGAGCCCGATTTGAACCTAATAATCGCCCAAAAGGCCGAATATTTGGCCGAATCCAAAACTTACAAAAACTTTTTTAGCATTAATAAATATTGACATTTTTAAAACTTGTAAGAATTAAAAAGTCATTTATTTTATTAACGGCCCTTTTCACAATGCGATTAAAAGTTAACGTGGTCTTTAACGGAAAATACGGCATACAAAGCTTCCCATTAAATTATACGTTAACTTTTAACCGTAAACTGTGAAAAGGGGGCGTAAGAGTATTTCTACATACATACAGTGTCAGTCAAAATAATAGCACAAATTGAATACATTTTATTCCATCGGGCAAAAATAAAACTTAAGCATTTACGAGCATATGAATAATAAAAACTTGCCATGAAATTAGCATAAATGATAAATAGAACTGGAATATTGTGTTCGGTACACATATATTTAGGAGTGCTTCATTACTCTATTGATGACGTTACAAGAGCTCAAATCAAAAAGTTAAGTCGGAATAACTAAAATATATAACAAAGTGGAGTCTTTACCTATTTTTGACGCTATATTCATATGATCTGATCTCTAATAAAGTGAAGTTTTTTGATTTGTGCCCGCGTGTCATCGATGACAAACAACACAATAAAGAAGTTTTCTCTACAGTACGAAAGACTGAAAATGAGCTTTCTTCATATTTTAATATTATTTTAAAAAATCTGTTTCAAAAGACAAATAATCAATTTCAGTGCGAAAAATTCCATTGCGAAAAATCGATTTGTTGTAATACAAAATAGATTTTCGATTGGCATCCAAATCGGTTTAACATTCCCTAGTTTATGCTATTTATTTTGGCAACAAACAGTTAAATAATTTATGGTACTATATCTTTTGGTAACGCATTATTAAACTAAGTAAAATTTTCAGCCCATATCTTTTCAATTTGAAAAGATATGGGCGGAAAAAACAAATTCATGGCGGTGACATATTTAAAACTTGGAAAATACTATTTCGATTAACTTCCTTATTTATATAGAATAAAAAGTTTTGGTTTCGGTATTCGGTCAAAAATTTAGCCTATGGCTCGAATTTTAGTCGAATCCAAAACGGAAACCTAATATTCAGTCGGACTCTATTAATTAATTATAATTGCATTATACATTGTGTGGCTGTTTTTTAATATCTTTTTTTATAACATAGTGCCATGAAATGAAAAAATTAGAACACATTTTTGAGTAGAATGGTAGGAAAATTTTAAATGAAAAACGCGTACCATTTTTAAAACTTTCTTTTAGCAACACAATAAAAATGAAATATATTTTATTCGTTTTGGTATGGGAAATATAATTTTTTCCTGATAATTTTTTGACTTTTAAGATTCGCAAAAAATACTTTTTATGTCATTAGTATTCCGCTCAATTTCTTAAATCAAAAGTATGGAAAAAGTACTCTTATAATGAATTATCCATCTCTGGTCTAAAGTATCGGTGAAGAAACTGTGTAAAATAAAAGCTGCAAAAATAGATAATATATCACAGAAGTTCTCAAACAGTTTTTATCTATTCACCGGAACATTTTTGTTTGGTGGCTAGATTTGTAATATTTTTATAATGAAAAATTTACAAGAAATTAGTTGAAGTGATGAAATTAAACTTGGTCTTAACAATTTCTTCCATACAATTTGACATTACAAATCACAGCATAATGTAGTATAAGTCACGATTACATCCTAGCGTGATTTGTAATCTATACATTAAGTATTTCATTTTTTAAGTATTTAATTTTTTGAAAATTTTTATCGTGGCGTAAAAAGTAGTCGATGTAGAACACAAAACACCAACTTTTGGAACTTTGTCCGTCTGTCTGTCTGTCTGTCTGTCTGTCTGTAGGTCTGTCCGAACAGAAATCACGCAAAAACTACTGAACGGATTCTCATTAAGTTTGGTATGGAGGTACTTTAGAGTCCTGATTCAAACTTATGATACTTTTTACCGCAACAAAATATCGCATTTCCAAGTTATATTAGAAAAAAAGCGAAAATACGCGATTATGCTAATATAAATTTTATTGGAAATTAGAAAGCCGTTTTTGTTTCTTAACGTTGGTAGCAATGTTTATTTTGTATAACGAGAATTTAAACAATATGTAAAGAACGGATACCTTATGGCCATAAAATGAACTTTAAGCAGGCGAAGCGGCAGGCACCTTTTATGTCAAATAATTTGACACATTTTTGTGCATCAAAACTCATTAAGACCATGTTGAATTTTGTTACTCATGCTAACTTCATTTCAATTTTTCTGGCGTCTTTGGAGACTTATAGTAAAATTTTCTTGAAAAATATTTTTATAGGGAGGGGAGTTTTTAGCACTTTATTGTGGAAAGGAACATACACACAGCGAAGAGTTAGAGGGTTAAAATATTTCACAAAAATGTTCCTCGCGAAGATTTACATAAAAGTGAAGAGCACATCTCATAGCTTAAACGTAAGGATTACAAGATTTTTTATGCCGATTCACTATGAGGATGTGCAAAACGGGGAAGTTTAACTCCCCTAAAATTAGTCCCAGATGTAAACTATATCCGCCTCTACCAGAATCAGTCGTTAGTACCTTGTCAATAGTGTCTTCTGTTGTACAGTGTTATGGAAAAATCTGTTGAAAATTATAAAACCAAAAGTGGCAACAAAAGTGGAACAATTTCATTTCTCCTACCTTTAGTAAAACTTATCGCATTGTGCATTTGGAAGTTTTCTTTTTAAGAGGACTAAATAACGAACTTGAACCAGAAAATATATTGACAAATGAGTAAGGCGTAATGTAACTTGGATTGACTGGCTCCCTTTTTATGTAAACATATAACAACCTAATTATGATAAGTAAGCAAATGTTTGGCGACCCCTGCACTACATAATAAACGTCAAACTAAACCAGCAGGCAGTCCGTCACTCAGTCAGTAACCGATAGAAAAAAATTACTATTACTATTAATAGCGTTGTTTTTATTTTTATTCCATTCGATTCATTATGAAGTGTTTTTCTTCCAAACATATCTACCTATTTGTTAATATTAGTAGTAGCAGACCCCTTAGCTAAACAACCATAAGCAAAATATATTAAAAACCGCAAAGTACATAAGAAGCAAATGCAAAAATGAAAAACTTAACTACACAAGCTTAAAAAATGGGTAAAAACGGCAAAGCTTCCACTAAAATACTAGACGGATACACTGTAATAAAACTAAAAACTAAATGTGGAATATGTCTATTTTTTATTAGTTCATACGACTATAAAATTTATAATTATTTTTGTTGCTAT
Source organism: Panzeria rudis (assembly GCA_956483635.1). Taxonomy (NCBI): domain Eukaryota; kingdom Metazoa; phylum Arthropoda; class Insecta; order Diptera; family Tachinidae; genus Panzeria; species Panzeria rudis. The sequence continues at coordinate 154,927,711 of OY101449.1, read as the reverse complement.
TTTTAATTATTTATTTTAATATAGAATTCACTTTACAATGTAAAAAGGGAAACGCGTTATATCAACGAATATACGTAAAAAATAAAATATATGTTACCAAAAATGTTTGAGGTATAAATTCATTCAAGATTTATTACTTTTTTTTCTATTATGTATTATGTATTATTTATTAATTATATTCGTAAATCAGTTTTTGTCAACCGGAAACGGTAATCGTTTTCAGCGAATTGGTCAAAAACAAACATGACACTTTGCTTTTTTCGCAACTTGACAACAATAAATATGAGATTTGTTATGAGATGAAACCATAGATACGAACTAAAACTTATAATGTACATTTACAGTGGTATTGCCAATTAGAAAGGGTGAAGGCATATATATAGGAAACAGTGAAACCTTTATAAAGCTTCATGGTATTGGAAGAGCATACAAAAAAGAAACATAATTAAATTGCTTAATATTATTTCCAATTCAATGCAAATTTATATTTTACATCTATGCATATTTGTTTAATGTAGTCGAATTCATGAGTTAAATAATTTATGGTAATTTAATATTTTACAAACAAATACAATCATTGTTAATTAAAACAATGTATTGAATGATGACGATTTTTTTTCTCAGCCCGTTACTTCTGACCGCAATTTAAAACTAAAACCATCTGTATTTAAATTCATAAACCATAATAACAACAAACAAGAAAATAAAATAAAAAAAAACATTGTAACTACAACAAATTAATAAGAAAAATATGAAATTAAAATATAAAATTACATTTCGACTTGTCGTAATAGACAATGTTTTGGTGTCAATTTAAATACAATCGAAATTCAATTAAAAATACATATTTATGCAAAGTATTATTTTTGAGTATTTAGCGATTAGTTCTTTACCCTTCGTCAAAGTTGGTAACAAATGATCTAAACGTACTTGTCCTATGACTTGAGAAAATAGTAGTGATAACAAAAGTAATTAGTGGTGAATGATGAAAAAATACATATTATGTAAATGGTTACGTTTTAACCATTTTCATCAGATCTCGAAGTTTTGAGGTCATGGGAATCTATTCTGACTATTTTTACAATAATGTCCATATGGATGAATGTGTGAGTGTGTGTGTATGTGTGTGTGCGTGAGTGGGTGTGTGTGTGTGTGTGTGGGTGTGTGTATGTGTGTGTATGTGTGTGTATGTGTGTGTTTGTGTGTGAGTATATGTGTGTGTAAACCATTCATAACTTAAGAATGGCTTAAGCGATCGGAACCACATTTACGTGATATGATGAACCGATCCGGTTCGGTACATTTTGAGAATTTTCGAAAATAAAGTTGAGTCGTTTGAATGATTCCGAAAAGTATGCTTTATTTTAACAACTGTAAGAGTTAATTTACTTCTTTTTAACTTGAATAACTGCGCCGAATACCGAAAATTTTATCTAAATTGGTTAATATCGATGAATAAATAATATGGATCTTATTTACAATTACCCGATTTGTGTATAAAATCGACTTTTGAAGAGGCCGCTCCACCGATTTTATCATAACTTGGAAAGAGTTATCCAATTTTATTATAAAAGCCATTCAAGAAATTGAAATCAAATTGCCTTTGAATACAATTTTTTACATACTCCATATATTCGGAATTATTCAACCCGCAATGATGCAAAAAATATATATTTTTAGGCAAAATTGGAAAAATTTTTTTTTTTATTTATAAAAAACCGAAAATGTAAAAACTTACAATTTTTATTAACTGAGCCACATATACTATAAATAAAATACAAACACGTTCCTCTTGGTGTTTTATAAAAAAGCAATAATCATAAGATATCAAGATACAAGATATTCTATGCCGAGTTAGAATACCTCTGTGCAAAATGGGGGGAAATTTAACTCCCCTAAGATGAGTCCCAGATATAACCTTTCAAAACGTCGATACTAATACATATATATATATTTTTTGTCGAGTCAGCCGTTAGAACTCTGATATTTGAAAAAAAATTTATTTTGTTTTACAGTGTAAATATTCGCAATTTTAGGTTACTTCACTTTATTATGAATAAAATCAATAATTAACCCTCGATTTTCACGAAATAAATTTTATTTTATTTGTGATCAATTAATAAAAGTTGTAAGTTTTTGCCATTTTCGATTTTTTTTTAGAAATTAAAAAAAATCACTTTTGCATAAAAAATATATTTTTTTTCATCATTGCGATCTGAATAATTCCGAAATCATTGAGTACATAAAAAAATAATGTTAGAAGGGCTTGAAGATAATTTTATTTCAAGTTCTCCAGGGTCTTTTGTAATAAAATTGGAGTATATCTTCCCAAAGTTTAGAAAAAATTTAACAAAACGTATTCATAGAGTTTTAAATTCCGACTGTTTTTTTTAGTTAGGGGATCATTACACATCGAAAACATATAGTGGTATCCAAAAGTCATGACAAATTTCATTTTGTTGCATAGTCTAACCGCACGGTAGGTACCCTTCGTATACGAGTCAATGTCGCACTTTACTGCATTTATTATATGTAATCACTCTGTTTACATATAAAAGAATAGCATTAACAATTTAAACGAAGCAATTGGTTTGTAATTCCATGTCTTTTTAATAATTTTTGCGTGCAAAACACCTTTTCTGTGAAATAAAATTTCATGTTTACTGATTTACAGAATAGCTTTCATTACATACCTATTTAGAAGTATTATAGAAATTAAAAAAAAATTTTTTTGTATAATGGATCTAATCTTACAGGTTATAAAAACTATTTATTTTTATTCTGTTTGCAACATAATTTCCTTAAAGTTTTTAGCAAACTATTTTAATTAAATTTGCTATAAATTGAAAAAAAGACAGGGCCCTCGTAATTTAAAATTTTCACATTCAACATTATTTTAACATTATGAGTATTTATTAGAGAAGCATTCACAAGTATTTATTGAATACTATTTTTTAATAAATAAAAATAATAGTTCAAGTGTAAAATTTATAATTGTAGTTGAAAAAGCCAATCTCACTCGTAAAACAAATGGGATAAGCATGACCATCAAAATTTAAATCTACTCTCATTAACGATATTTTTAAAAAGTCCTATAAAAATAAATAATTAAAAAGATTGCATTTTTAATTTTAAAAAAGTACAAATCTGTGGCAAAGCACACATCTAAACGCATGTATGAACAAATTTATAAAATCATATCATGCAGGAAGTAGAGGCAGACAGACGACTAATTTGTTTTTAGTTCCTCAAAAATTATTGAAAATAATGCAATTATTTACAAGTGTATGTAACAAGTACTCCCCAGCTTGTAGTACATGTACACTTAATTACATACATACGTACTCACATGGTCTTACATGTGTTTGAGCAAAAAGTACAAAATTTATTGTGCAAATTTATTGTTTGTATGGCTGGCATTTTGTTGACATTTTAATGTTTGTGTCGGTTTTTGTTAAAGAAGATGATGATGCTGCTGATGGCAGCGATGAGTTTGTTCCCACCTTTATTTCATTTGCTAATTATGTGTGAAATTATTATGAAATTATTAAATGCTAAAAAATGCTGCTTGTTTAATTTTTTTGCCTGTTTTATTCGTTGCATTTATCATGCAACGTCTTGAAGAAAATACAAATTTAATTCGCAATTTTTGGCATAAACTTAATTAACCAAAAAACTAGTTAATTTAAGTGCACGATAGCAAGAGAAAAAAATTCAAACTTTGAATAAAATCTTTTAATTTGAATGCAAATCGGAAGCAAAGAGATACAAATGAAATCTGTTTAATTTTTTTTTTATAACCCACTTTTATATTTTTTGTTTAAATAAACAAAGATTTGCATAAAGATTTGGCAATATTTTTGCACAATATGTTTTCTAGTGAATAGGGACAATTTTTTTTGTTAATAATTGTAAACTATTTCAATATTTTATAACCCCATATTTTCACACGGTTGAACAAAGTGTATTGAATGTCATTTGGAATTATGTGTGTATATTTCATTTATTTTTTAATTTTGGCTTTTAAAACACATACATACATGCGCGATTCTTATTTCAAATGTAAAATATTTCATAAAATAAGCGCATAAATTTTAAAATGAAAATTACTTTAGCATGATTTAAAAGATTATAAATAAATGTACATAAGTTTTTTTTGTGTTAGACTTTCCATTATGTGTTAAAAACGAAGAGCGACAATACTGTTTATACTCTCTTCATATAAAATTGCGTGTCCGTAATGCATGCTGTTGATTTTCCACATTAAGAAACTATGAATTTTTCCCAAATCGAGATTAAATTTACAACGGTTTTAGGGTATTTGCATTTGCTTCTCTTATTTCAGACATAAAATTTGTGAAAAATATTTGAAATTACATATAATTTTTTTTTTTTAATTGTTGTTGTCCGCAGTCTTGTGTATTGAGCGTTACACTTTTTTAGTACGCATCATTACTCAGTTTAATTATTAAATTGAATTAACAACATACACTAAAATAACAACGTAGGTTTGTACTTCTATATCTTTAAAGTTTTCCGAACTTTGTTAAATAGTATTATATTGCAAAACGTTTCATCACTTAAATCCTTTGTATCCAAAAAAAATAAAAAATTAATTGAGTGTTATCTATATTTTTCAATCGAACTTAAGTTTTTTAGTAAATAACTCCTTAGTTATGTTAAAATACATCGAAGAATATACAACTGAATTGTATTGAATTCAAAATATAGTGTGTGTTCTGAAAAAAGTATTGAATTTGTATAAAAAAGTATTGAGCGTTACGTAAAAAATTGTTTTAATATAATTTATCTATAAGTTTTAGGAAGTTAAAAAATAGTTAACAGCAGCAGAAGGGTAGAAACGATATAAAGAACATTACCTGTTTACAAATTCTGATTTTCTTGGAAAAAAAATTTTTTTCTGCCGCACTGTGGGTTGTTATATTTTCGAAGAATCTATTACTTAGGTCGTATTTTGCTACGAGTAGTTATTTCAAATTGACATAACTTTTAACATTGATGGTCGATTTTATTAAAATTAGAGTTATTTGAAAGAAGAGTTAGCCTACTTTTCGCTCATGTTTGTAAAGAACTATTTTAAAAGGTAAATTTTTTTATTTTTCAATGTGAACCCAAATCAAAATTGAAAAAGTGATCATAACTTTTGATATGGTCCTGCAATTATTATATTTTTTTTAGAGAGTGGATGTATAGAGCTTTCAAACCGTATAATCATTCTCTGTGCTGAATTTTTTCGCAAAAATCGTTCACAGAACAACCGCGCAAGCAAATGTAATGCTTAATACACAAAAATGTTAGAAAATCGAAACATATAATTTTAGTTCAGGATCCATTCAATGATGCGAAAACTACAGTATGAATCCTATCTTGGCATATTTCATTTAGTTACATTGTTGAAAAAAAAGAAAAACAGAAAATATACGTTTAGAATGAGAATCACTCACATATGAAAAATATAGTTTAACAACAAAAATTGGCATTTGTTTTATTTATTGTTGAAGTGGTTTTGCCCCGGCCACGCATCATGAAGGGGCATCGAATTATGAATAATGAAACAATAAAAAATTTCTCTTTAAAGGTGCGTGTTGTTTCGAGGAATATTATAGTAATGTTTTTTTTTTTGCTCTCGGTCATTAACTGCTGCAAAAAAAAAACGTTGCTTAAGAAATAAAACAAATAAAGTGAAATGAAACTGATAAAGATAAAAACGTGTCTAAAAAGGAAAAGAAATATAAATCAATGACTACATCATGATCAGAAATCGTGATATAAGAGCTGTATAATTTTCACGCAACTGAATTTATTTTGTTTCTGTATTACAACCTTCTTGGGTTTGATAAAGGCTCTGAGTATTTCTCCCGCGGCGCTGAGTTGTACTCTACTCAAACTGTCAAAACTCTACATTAAAAAGTATCTCATGACAAATCATCATTACTGTACTTTGTATATCGAAAATATTTTCGTACGAATCGAAATACAAAGTAACCCCACTGTGTTCTACAAAATATTCAAATTAATTAAAAGCTGTTCTTAACAAACAAAATTGTTAACTAACAAAACTCATTTAGAGCACCTTGATTCAAAATTACCATAATGCAATCTCGTAAGCATACAATTTTTGTCTGGTTTAATATTTTTTAATATCTTGCCTCTCTGTTTGCTTGTCTTTCTCTCTGTCTGTCTGTTCTATCTGTCTTTCTGTCTGTTTTTCAGTCTGTTAGAATACGAATCACTCAATTTTTAGTAAATTTTGGCATGGAGTTGCTATACTGAAAGAATTCTCCTCAAAAAATTCTCTAAATTTCGATATTAATCCAATGGAAAACTTCATTAAAATTCAACCAAGTCACATTTGAAACAAGCTTGGTTAAAACTAATTTAATGAATAAATAATTCGCCAAATATATAAAATAATTTCATTGACCCGTCCAATGTAATAATTTCACTAAACTAATAAAAAAAAGTTCCTTATGTTCACAATATCAGTTTAATGAAATTACCTCATTACTTTAATGATATCAATTAATTTTGTTAACGAAACTATTTCATCGCTTTAATGAATTTATATCATTATTAAGTAAGCAAATTAAGCTTAAACTGGTTTTCTTGACTGTTTTAATGACCTGACAATTCAATGCTACAAATACGGGCGACAGACACTAATGCACATATCAGAAAAAATTGTAATGCTGATCACCGCGGTGCACCGCGCACAGTATCGAACTCAGACACTTGATTTTCATAATTTGCTTTATAAGCATAGTTTTAGCTAATTCAGCCAAGAGCACTCACAAGAACCAATGTTCTCTATAGGTGCATAATAATAAGAAAGAATACAACAATGACAATCATGCAAAATTATTTTTGTTATTCCCTTTTAGTTGACAACTGTTGAAATAACCTAGAAAAAATTTGCGGTTGTCTGAAAGCATTTTTTAAGCGAGACAAGAGAACGGAATCACTTGAAATTGCGGTTTTATTATGCATGATTTTTCTGCGAGATGAGCCGCTTAGAAGCATAAGTTTCTTCTTCTACAAAGTGCTTATATTTGTGCTAAAATCATCAATACTTTCAGCACTAAAACTGAAAATATATGGAAAAAATGGTTCGATGTGGATTGGAGAGGATGATGGATGGACGTGTGCCAAATGGGCTAACATCATGTTGAAGGCTTATTATTTCTTATACTTAATCATGATGATACAATAATATAAAGTTAGAGCCATATTTGACGTACACATACAAATAATGGGAAATCCTTTATTAGGATTTTTTTCTTTTTTGATATGTGGAATTTCAACTTTTGAACTGACTATATCTACATGTTTTATGAACGATGTCTCCTCTTTAGTTCTGAAGGCATTTTCTAAATAGACTATGAAAATTTTGTTCCGCCTTTACTAATGATGAGAAAGAAAGGAAAAGTGCTAGCTCAGAAATGACACTCTTTCTTAAATTTCAACTAATCTGCTTAATGGTAGACACAAATTAGAAAAGATTTGTAAATATTCATTTCGATGGACATTATTTCCACATAAAAATTAAATAATGACCATAAACATTATTTCCGCCGGACATTATTTCCTTTTTAAAAGGAAAAGTATTGGCCTTGCAGAGTAAGATTTTAAAATTTTTCTCCTCAATGTATGTCAAATAGCGACTGAGTAAAGATTTTCGGATTAGCCAAAAACATTTACACTGTGAGGCCACTATTCGACATACCCGAGGAGAGAAAACCTTAAGCCCGGCTATGCAAACAGTCTTTACTGTGCAATACTATTTTCATAGCCTTTATTTCGATCCTTTTGATGGACATTATTTCCTTTTTAACGTGAAAATAACGCCCATGGACATTATTTCAGTGAAGAGGACGCTTGTGTGCAATTAAAACGCTATATTTATACTTTTTGCATTTTAAAATTATCGTCAAGAGCTAATAAGTGTTCGTGCCTATTTGTTCACGCTCTTTTGCAAACATTACCTTACGTTAGTGTATTTTTGGTAGAATTTTTGGAAGCATTTGTTCTTCAATATGCAATTCATTGCTTCTAATAGCTTTTAGTGCTTCTAAGTATCGATTTCTTTTGCTGGGAAGTAACAGGCGCATATCCAGGGGAGGAAAAAGCGATATATCTCGTTTCTATTGAGTTTCCAAGTGAAATTTTACAAAATGTTATGTTTCATTTAAAAGCTGCATAACATTTGTGGTAAAATTATTTATTAGCTCACTTTGTTTCACAGTGTATTTAGTTAAACAACAACACATGTAACAGTTTATTTTGTATCGTTCTAGAAAAACTTATCTATTATAGAAACTTTTATTTATCTCATTGAATCATAAGTTCTTAAAAAAATCTTAGAAATAGTTTAATTAAAATAAAACAATGTGGTTTTTATGCATTTGTTAGTTAAGTTTGCCAAATTTATTGAGTTGCTGAAAATCTTTACGCTACATGAGTTACATTTTTTAGTTTTTATTAGCTTTTTTAATACAACTGACCAACTTTAAAAGACATAAGCCTTAAGTTTATATTTTTTTAAGCTCATTAAGTTAGACTTTTAATACACATTTAATTTCGTCAACAAGATTAAAAGCGTGAAACAATTTTTAAATGACATGACATTTTCACAATTTTTTTTTTTTTGTGAGAACTGGAGACGAGGTAAATAGAAGAACAACAAAATTAAATTCTAACCCACTGTGTCAACCAATGCTACATAAGTATTTCTAATGAATCTTCTGCAAGTATAAACGCATCTTGTCGAACGCTTTAACGCGTTCTTAATGGTGGGAATTTTGAACAAGTTGCACGAGTAGTGTATTTGACTTTTTTGTTCTAAACATGACGTTTTAATGGGGTTTGTTTGCATTCAAAAAGTTTATTATATGTTATTGTTTTTGTTTTAAAAACCGCACAAAGGCAACGTAAATAATCAACTTTAATGACATTTTTCTAGGAGAGCAACAAATTATATAGTACGCGAGTTGTGCGGCACTGCAGCATGTGTGATTAAAGGTAATTTGAAGGTAAAAAAGCTCAGTGTACAGTGACTTAAATTAAAAAAAATATATTGGAAAAAACTTTAATTTGCTAAAATATCAACAGCCTTATACTACACAATACTATGAAATACATTTCATTGAAATTTCCTGCTGTTGATTCCAGAAAATTACGGTGGGAAAAATCTCTATGCTCATCATCAAAATGCGCTAAGTATATCAGGCAGAAATTCTGGCAATCATCCTGTGTGATCACATTAATTTAAATAAAGGTCTGTATGCCTCTATATACTTCGTGTGCATTAGAGTGTTGCACAAGATGTCTTGAAGTTGTGTTTAAGAAATTTGTTTTGTTTCAGACGCTTTCACAACAGTGATGTTGTGATGAGCATATATTGCAAAGGACTTTTTAAAACATATTTCTGATGAAGTTGTAGGTTGCGAAGTTGGTTTCTACATATTGTAAAAGTTTAAAAATTACTTTGTAATTGGGCCTGCTATTAAATGTTGCTCGCAACATTATTGTTTCGAAAGTGATTGAACCAAACCAAATGCCTTAAACATACCTTCAAGACATCTTGTGCAGCCCTCTAGTATGTGTACCATTCCTTTGTCGTAGGTGGGTAAAAATAAAAATTAACCAACTTTTTACATGCAAATCATTAAAATTAGGCTTGAACTTCGAGTTTCACTTTTTTTCGTGATAAGTCCACTGTATTGTGTTTTGATATTTGAAAATTTTTTATATGTGGTCTTTGTAAATAAAATGTAAAAACAGTTGTGTGTGTAAATTCCATATTAATGTAGTTTTGTATTCATGTTTCTATGACATTAGTAATAAAACAATATTTCACAAAAAGTATAAAAAATAACATAAAACTCATAAAAAGTTTCAACAAGTTTCACCAAAATCATCATATTTTGTCACCTCTTTTCACTAAAATTAAAACATTTTTCTTTTATAGTTTTCAAATGTTAAAAGGGTGACTTTTGCTAACATGTGATGGATTAAATAAACTTTACAAACCACCTTTTATTCGTAAAAGAAACAGATCCTAAAATGTGGTTGATTATCATTTGTGGGTTGGTTGCCGGTTTTATTGTGAAAACCCAACCAATCTTACATTTTTGGCATATATTTTTTTTATTATTTTTTTAACTCCAAAGCAAAATTTACTTTTTCCATTTTTTTTAAGCAACAAATTAAGTTGACAAGTGTTTTAACACATGTCTTTAAATTGACACGCACAATAATCTTTTGAATGATGGATACAAGCCCGATTGAATGTATAAATGGATGGATGAGTTGTATTGGATTCAAATTAATTTTTATTTCATTTCAAATGAATGTGAAAACACATGAGTTTCTTTGATTTTTGCATTAATGGAGTGCCACGAAATTTTTAATTTATTGTAGGCAAATACAAACTATTAAGATAATTAATTTTACATTTTTCTTTGGCATAAAAAAAGTTTCAACTGCTTAACACGACAAATGTCTGTAATTCGAAACATTGTTATTGAAATATCTATTTATAATTGCAAATTGAATTATAAAATGTTCAATAACTACAAATATTTGAAATACGAGTTTGGAGACAGATAGCAATTTTTTTTTACTTTAAATTAGGAAAGTAATTTAAGTGAATGCTTTGCAGTGAAATAATTTGAATAAAATATTATTTAAATATTAAATAGTTCTTGCACAAAAACTGACTCCAAAACAGGGAAACATACATATAGACAGAGAGACTTTGCACTGTATCTTCGGCATCTTTCCTTCCTAGGCATATTTGTAAAATAAAATACAATTTAATACATCCCAAGTAGTGGCTCGACTGATAAGTTTTTGAAAACTCTCTTTTTAAGACATCAAACTTAAAACGTTTTTGCCACATATAATTTTTTAAATTTTCCTTGAACTTTAACCCCGACGCTTTTAAGTGATTGATTTTTGGTGGCCATTACTCGTCTTTCTTTTTATGCTTCAAGTGTTGAGGTAAAAAAAAAACTGTCTACGTAAAATGTTGCATAATACATTTTAATACTGCGTGTGTCCAAAACCGTTAGACTGATTTTACCTTCACTCATAAATTTTAAACGTCTATCACGCTCTCAATCTCGACAAACTTTCAAAAGTCATTTGAATCCCATTTACGTATAAAAGGCGCTTGGAAATAAAAAAACCATCGCCATCAAAACATACAATTCATCAAATTATTAAATCAATTTAGATGGTGGGTAATTTAGATGTGTGTCGGCGCGCACAAATAGATTTGATGTGTTAATTTGTTTTAATAAAAAAAAGCAACAAAATATAAACACAAGTAACAAATAAAACTTTTATTTTAACTATCTGAGAATAGAGCTACAATTCCCAATGAAAAAAAATCTATTACACAAAAAATATTAGAAAAGAAGAAAAAAAACCGACCGCAACTAAAGTGTGAAATTTGGATTAATTTCTTATTATTCCTAGAAATTGTAACAAAACTAAATATATCTTAAGCACACGAATAAATAAAAATTAAAACAAAAACAGGGAAATTAAAAATCAAACTAAAGAGACAGACCGGATACAAGAAATCATGAGTTTTTGATTTATTACAATTTGTAAATTTAATAAACAGTAAAAACAGAAAAATATATGATTAAGCATCATCTGAATGAAATATTAACAATGTTGCTAAGCTTTCACTTGAAAATATACGGGTAAAATATCAAATAGTTAAATGAGCAAACAAACGAATTTAATAATTGATGATTGGCTTCTTTAACTTCTATTTTGCCTTATTGCAGTCATTATAATTTAAACAATTTAATACAACATTTGGAAACTTACCTTTGAGTGGAACTTTTCCAGTTGTCGTTTTTACATCTAAACGTTTGGTATGAAGACTAAACTTTTTGGGTGGTGGTGAGCCTTTAATGCTGGTTGTACTGCCACCAGTGGGTGCGCTGGCTGTAGTAGAGGTTGTTGAAGGTGTTGTTGAAGAATTATTTTGAACAGATGTGAAACGTTTTTCTGAAAAGGAAATAAAATAACAAAGCAAAAATTTGCTAAATACAATTTTATAGCATAATTTAGGGAGTATAAATATAATAACGGCGTATGGGAAAATGTTTATAAACATTTTAGTTAGATGTGTAAATAAATAAATTAGTTTTATAATTGTGTATAATCATTTAAAGTTTTAATTAATTTTTTATGAACGTGTACCGCTATGAAGCGTTCACTAGCAGAGTGGACAGTAAGTATTAGAGTGGGCTAAAAAATTTATTATAGATTTACCACGCCATTTGGCGTAAAGTTTTATTGCAATATTTTAAGTTTTGTTGACTACGAACTATGTCGGAGATTAATGGCCAGATTTTGTACGCTGAAAAGAAAAATCAATCCATTCGTACTTAAATTAATCCCCAGCGGTGTCAAAAGTACGGTAATCCCGGTTTTTCTGAAATCAAGTGCAGAAAGATTTATTAAATCGGAATATTCAAGTGCAAAATACTTAATTTTAGCCTGATTAGCCTTTATTCATGTAAAAATAATTTTATTTTAAGTAAAAATATGTTTATAAACTTTATACACAGTCGTACTTGTACTGTGTTGGTGTTTGTTTGCTTGATGATAGCCAGAAATCACTGTTTCGCTCTTGTTGTTGTTTATTTTGATTGCTCGGGCATAGCGACAAGTAGCTAACAAACGTCGTATTACATGTATATTCAAGCCCTAAGTATACTTGAATCAATCCGCCACGTACTTGACAATCCTAACTGCGTACTTTATAATCAATCCCGCCGTTTACTTGAATCAAGCCCGAATCAGGCTAACTTTATTAGTTATAAATCCTGGAATAGAACAGACTTGAGAATTTATATTTTTACTACTATATAAATTTAATATTTTTACTTACTTATTTTAATTTAAAATTTATGCTCTTAAACCAACGCCTTAGACCACCCAGCTAACTCAGTATAGAAAAAGAACGACAGCCAAAATCCAGTACATATAAACCAGCAGCATGTAATACGACGTTTGTAGGCTATTAGTCGGCACTGAACGAGCAAACAGAATAACCAACAACAAGACAACAACATAAGCACAACATGCGACTGAAGCTATCAATAAGCAAACAAATACCAACACACTACGACTGTGTAAAAAGTGTGTACTAATAGTAGTACATAAAATAATCCAGCAATGTAAATTACACATTCGAGAAATTATCGAATATAGTTCGAAGCTGCGATCAATCACATTTTATGAAATTTGGCAGTTGAGCTTATTATGGCGACACCGACAAAAGCACGCTTTAGCGAACATTCGATTTTTTAGATTCACGAGCGTTTATCGAAAAAATTTGTTTCGAAAATTCTTCGTTTTAGCGAACCTTCTTTTATATCGAATCTCAGGTTTAGTGGGAAGAGTTTTTGTACACAATTTAAGAATACTCAAAGTAAGTAGAAAATATTTGAATTTAGTACACAATTTAAGAATACTCAAAGTAAGTAGAAAATATTTGAATTTAGTACAGCGTTTTTCTTTCTGTGTAAATGCAAATAGATATGGAATCCATATCCATAGATAGTGCAATGTCATAATATGTTCTATTTTGTTTTGCAAAGAGATAGAGAAATATTGGAACTACTGTAATGTTAACGACGTATATATTTCTATATGATCTTTATATGGCAGCATATTGAAGAATTATTAAATGTACTTGTTCTAAATTTTAAAAATGTGTTCACATTTTTTATGAAATAAATGGTCAGCGTGAGATGGAGTTGTGTAAAAAAAAACAAACTTTCAGGCAATGGACCAAATTTTGTATACACTATATTACTTCATATCGCATATAAATTGTGCAATCAGCATTCAGGCTTTCTGTTGAATGGATTTCAAAACAAACTCTTGTCAATTTCAACTGCAAATTTCTCTCAATATCCGCATGTCTCTATGTACAAAGATACTTACGTTTATAATTAATAAAGGCAGCGAATAAATAATCAAAACATGACATGATAAGAACTTCTTTTTACTTTTTCACGAATCTACTAAATTTTAAATTTGCATGAAATCTATTTTTATCTGTATTTTTTTTTTAATTTTTTACAAACAATTTCGTCTCAAAATTAAATTAAAAAAAATTGTCAAAGAAGTAGAAAGAATATAATTTTTAAATAATTATATTTTTTGTTTTCCTTTTTTTTGTTTGTTTAAAATTTTAATGACATTTACTCAGCGTTTACACTAGACAATTGTTCATTTCACAAGCTCGTATTAACGTCGTATGCGTTGTGTAATCGTCTAATTATATAATATTGTATTTTTGTTGTTGGTAACTTTCATACAAATGTGCGTTATAATTATACGATTGAATTTTATATGTTCTTCAAATAGTTGTATTGAGGCCAGGTCTGGGAATATTCTATTTGTTAGATTAATTTGTAAAAATTTTTTATATATGTGATAAGTAACACCAGAAAATGCATTTTACTTAATGATATATATATACCTGATTCATTTCAATTTAATTTTCAAACTATTTTAATCAAAATTGCTTGTCGCAAAAAAATGTATTCTATTTCGCGTCAAATTAAAGTTTCCAGACCTGGTTTCGTTTTATGGTATCAAATTAAGGTGAATTAATACTAGGTGGCCTCGATAGATCAGGTGACTACGAATTGTTTGCCATATTTGAACTGCCAACTGTGTTAATGTATCAGCTTTTTTCACAGCCCAAATATAAATTGTGCACGGCGAATTTATATTTCGGCTGTCAAAAAGCTGATATATTAATACAGTTGACAGTTCAAATATGGAAAAATTTTCTTAGTCACCTGATCTCTCGAGGCCTCCTGGTATTAATTCGCCTTGCCTTGGTATTAATTAAATTGACATTTAAAATACGACAAAATAACGATACAACAAATTTGTCTGTTCACAAGTACATAAACAAATATCGTCTTTTTTTAAACGATAAGACATACGACTGAGCTTGTGAATCGAACAAATGTTGTCTTGACAATAGCATTTTTTCACTAATACATACATACAAACTTTTTCAATTGGGTTCACTACTGTCTTGAATATTTTGAAGACAGTAAATCGGACAATGATTTGACGTATGCTGATATAATTTGAATTTTTGTGAATATAAAAGAAATATTCAAAAAGAAAAGCTTTAATATTTACAATTATGATATTTTCTTTACTTTTTTTAAGCATTAACTTACAAAGTTCGCGAAAAATGCGGAATTTCTGGAATTTTAAATTAATTGTCTTAATTGTTATCTGGACGCCTACGTCACGAAGAAAATTATCAGCTTTTTTGACAACTAATCCGTATTCTTTATTGTCAAGACAGCATTGTCTATTGTAAACGTAGTGTTAGTGTTAGTAGTGTTATACGATGTTTTTATTCGATATATATCAGTGCCGATCGATATTTAAAAATATATCGAAATCGATATGTATCGCTATATTTTTTCACTCGCCCATCCCTAGTTTATGGGGTTTAGCAGAAAAGCATGCTATAAATATATTTTCTAAAAGAAAAAATTTCCTGCATAAAGTAATTTTCCCTAATGCAATTGTCTTTGTATAATATAATAATTAATTCATATACATTTTCATATTTCTTACTCCAAAAACCTACGCTAATGACTTAGTGACTTGAAGATGAGGTTGTTTTACAAAAAAAAAACCAAATGCACATTATCAAAAACCCACTGACTCTAGTGAATATATTACGCCATAAATTGTAATCGCTAACAAATTAACATCATCATAGTGGCAATCATCAACCTATTCAACTTTTCACTTAACACTTTAATGTCAAAGACCTGTCAGCCACAGTTAACCATATGAGCACCCAACATTATACTCATCAACATCCTCACCACATTCATAACCAAACATACAATGTCATTATCGTTATGAATGACCATCGTCATCTTCAGTATCATGTATCTATCATTGCCGTCATAGTGGTTGATCATCTTTAATAGTTCCATTAAAATGTCTTACCCACTACTTAATAATACAAACTCGTATGTACATACTAGGGTATTCATTTAAGCGGGCTTCTGCTTTAATCGGTTAATCGCTCGATTAATTAATCGAGGTTTTGGCTTAATCGGTTAATTTCGGTATTAACCGGTTAACTGATTAATAAAGTTTTTTCATAAACCGAATAATTTCAACACATAAAAAGGCATAAATTATTTATTATTTTGAGTTTGTTAGTAAAAAAAAACAATAACAACAATTCTGGAACTAAATCAAGCAAAAAAATTCTAATTATGTATTTATTGATTAAAAAATTAACAAGTTTGTGAGATCATTATATCAGTTATTCCAATAGTTTAAGGAGATCTCCTAAAACAATCTTTCAGAAAAATAATTTCGTACAAATGTTTAGGAGTTAAGAGATTCTCTTCTTTAGTTTTGGTAAAACTTGACTTGGAAAAATCCTTTCACTTATCGTAGATGTTGAAGAAATCGAAAGCAATTCATAATACAGAATCAGGTATGTGATGGAAATCGATTTTGAAAACGAAGCACTTTTGAAAGCCCCTTTTAATGCACTTTTCATAAAATTTTTATAATTTTTGCGATACAATTTTTTTTAATAAAGAAATATTTTTAAATTATTTGTGCTAAAACTCTTTTTAATAAGGAAATATTATTAAAAAACACCTTTCAAAATTGCTTCGTTTTCGGAATCGAATATCTAGTTTCTCAGTCCTTTTCCTGGATCTCTCTATACATATAAAATCTTCCATTATGCCATTAGAGTCCTGTTTTAATTTTATTCAAATTCGTAACACTTCTAATTGTTTCGGTGAATTCTGTTAAAACATTTCTTGTATTACTATGTATTATTAGTTTCTTCTGTTATCAGGAGGTCATCATCTGACTCATACTAGCAGAGCTCAGCGACGAACATTCTGCAAAAAAATTTATTTCCGAATTTCTTAGTTTCCGTTTTTGTACTGTATTTTAAAAAAGAAAAGAAAATATTCCTAAGTGGAGGTATAAAATAATTGAATTCGTCTGTCATTAAAACTAATCCATACGATTTTCTTTATTTCCTCTTTGTTTTTGTATGAAAAATATGTTCTAAACACAGAACTTTTGTATGTGAGACGAAACAAATAATTAAACACACAAAAATACGTTATAATACCACAAAATATGAAAAACATTTTTACCGCGGTTAATCGGTTAATTGACTGAAAGTAGCCTGTTTAACCATTAATCGAATGAATACCCTAGTACATACATACATATATCTGTATGTGCTGCTGATGTTACTTAAATAAAATGCATGCTTTCACGTTAAAAATATCTCTTCCGTCTTAAACGAAACAAATATGTATTTAGAAAACCAGTTTGTATCTTGAACATTATGATGTTTATTTTGTTTATTTTGACCAAATTTAGAAGAACAAGTTAATGCATCAAATACCACGCCGCTTTGGTTTTTCTTTTTGTCTTGAAGAAGCAGCTGTTCGTTATTTTTTTTTTTTCATCTGCGTTGCAGCATGATGCACTTGAGCAGAGATATCATATCACAACACCACTCTACAGTATACTATCAACATAGAAACACCTGTTATCTCTTGTACAAAATGAAAAAAGCTAAGTAAAGGAAACAAGTTGTTACCATAACACGATCTTAAAAGCTAAATAATTAACGCTAAACGAAGATAAGTTCTTTCTTATTTATTTATTAAAGAGATTTTAATACAATTGCAATACTCTTTTATTTGGCAACATTTATTGTCAACATGTGCAAGAGGCAAATCGTTTCCGTTTAGCAACATGATGATGAAAAAACATGCTACTCAAGACTGCCAGATTTGACGATTTATAGTCATTTTGACGATTTTATGTTCCAAAAAGTGACGATTTGAAGATTTTTTCATAAAAAGAAACGATTTTATGGAGTGCTATACATATAGTAATTTTCTTTTAACAAAAACTATGCAGGAAAAAATTTTGTATAAAATAGGCAGTTGGATTTTCTTCGTGTTATATGTGTATGAAAGAGAACAAAAGTCTGTTGTAAGTATTTTTCATTTTTACACCTCTGGTATGATGATAAGTTTTACATAAGTTTCTAAAATGGTTTAGAAAATAAACATTTACCGAACACTTGTCAAATTGTGTATCCGTATTCTCTCATTTTTTTCCATTTTAGACATATCGTAATACATGTATTACCATGTAAATACACCTTAAGCGTACTGAGTTTTTGAGATACCAGACCAGCGTTGCCGAGATGATCATAATTTAATGATTATTCTCCCTCAAATAATGATTGGCTCTGTGAATCATACAGTGAAACCTCCCAGCTTTTAAAACTATACCTACAAGGACACAAAATTAATTAATTAAGCTATTTTTAGACTTTATACAAGCTGTTCGACTTCTGCACAAAATGCACCCTAATGTGTTGTTATTGCTTTTTCAAAATTTTCCATAAACTCGTTAGATCAGGGGGTCAACTCTTGTACTATGAAACGGTAAAATGAAAAGCTTTTTCACCTTTTCATAGTAGTTTTGATTCTTGTTTAATGAAACAATGAAAAGTAGTGTCAATATTTTTTCACATTAAAAACATTGAAACGAAACAAAAGTTTTTCACAATTACACATCACTGCGATTCTTGTTTTGTGTAGCAGTGGAAATAACTGTCAAAAAGTGAAAAATAAAAATTTTGCGAATAGTAAGAGCAAAGTTACAAGGGAATAAATGTTTTTTGGGGTTCCGTACACCAAAAGTGTAAAGAAACCCTATTGTTTTCGCTACGCTGTCCGTCCGTCTGTCTGTCTGTCACAGGCTGTTTTCTCGGGAACCATAAGAGCTGCGGACCTGCAATTTTGCACAGATTATGTAAAACTTTTGCCGCCACAGCAACAAATATATGACAGTTAAAAATTAAAGAGTGTTCTAAAGCGAGCAACGAAACATGTTAAAATAAAAATGTAATATACAGACTATTATTTAAATTTTCAAAGTTAGTGTTAATTGGTGTAGTCTGTGGAATAGACTACACCAATTAACACGGATATTTAAAACAATAAAAATTAAAGGGTGTTCTATCAGTTAATGTAATTTTAATATGTAATTTAGACAATATGTTGTAAAAAATCGCCAAAATGAAAAAAGCGCTTAAAAGAAAAAAGCACCAAAATTAAAAAATCGCTAAAAACGCAAAATATCACCAAAACTAAAACATCGCCAAAACCGAAAAATGCTCCGAAGTGAAAAAAGGGTCAAAACTAAAAATGTCGCCATAAACCGAAAAAACGTTAAAAAACGCCAAAGCCAAAAATCGCCAAAAAACGAAAAAAATCGTCAGAACGAAAAAAAGTGTCAACAAAAACAAATCGCTAAAACTAAAAAAAGCACCAAAAACCGAAAAAAAAATCAAAAAATAACCAAAAAAGCATCAAAAGTGAAAAAAGCGCCAAAACTAAAACAAATCGCCAAAACTAAAAATATCGCTAAAAACCGAAAAACGTTTAAAAAAACGCCTAAACCAAAAATCGCCAAAAACGAAAAAAATCGCCAGAACGAAAAAAGGTGTCATAACAAAAAAAACTCGCTAAAACTAAAAATAGCACCAAAAACCGAAAAAAAAGTCCAAAAAAACCGAAAAAGCACCAAAACTGAAAAAATCGCCACAACTAAAATAAATCGCTAAAACTATAAATATCGTCAAAAAGTGAAAAAACTTAAAAGACGCCAAAACCAAAAAATCGCCAAAACTAAAAAATCGACAAAAAAATTTTTTCAAAAATTGAAAAACCGCCAGAAAAAAAACGAAAAATCACGAAAATTAAAAAAGCGCCAAAAACAAAAAAATCGCAAAAAAACAAAGAAAAATACTTAAAAAAATAAAATTAAATTAAACAAAAAATCACAACGTTTCGTTGCCAAAATGAAAACGGGGCAAAAATGAAAAGGTATATATGTATATACATATATGTATTCGTACGGAACCCTTCATGTCCAAGCCAAAGTCGCACTTTACTCAATTTATTATTATATGCATAATGATTTAAATAAACAACACACAAGGAACATTTTTTTTCAGATAATTATGTATTAATAATAATAATCGTAAAAGTAAATAAAAAACCTACGGCACAGGAGACGCTGCAGAAAACAACTGACAGCTTCCAATTGGATAAACCGATTTTATTTTCAAGCCAAGAAAACTATATCTAAATTGACCAGCCTTTTGGGAGCTATAGTAGCACATACAGACAGCTACGAGACAAAAAAAAACTGCAAAAGAAGAGATTAAGATGGATGCACCGGTTTTTTCACACTTATCTAAGAACAACCTCGATCGAATCATCTTTTTAATATAAAAAAACTAAATTAAAGTTGTGCTAGCCATTTGGAAGTTGTATTTCCACACACGGAGACACACATGTACACAACTCACATTTCAAAAACTTTGTCACGGATTGAAAACAAATAATTCACATATGTATTTTACTAAATTTTTATTGTTTTATTGCAAATAACGCAAAAACTATCAGTAAAACATGTTTTTCTTAATAAAAACGATAAAATTTTAATATGTGCACTCAAATATTGTTATTGCATTTCTTTGTAAATATTTAATTTTCTTTTGACACTTGATAACATAGTACCAAAGTTTTCACAGGTACATATGGAATGAAACATTTTTTTCATAATTCAAACGAGTTTCTAGTTGTAGTGGTTCCAATTAGAAATTCTGTAAATTCTAATAGGTTGATGATTTTTGCGTTCTTTTCACCTCGAAATTATGTTTTTTAGTGCCCTTTTTAAATTTTATTGTGCTTTTTGCTCGAAAAAAGTTGAAATCAGTGCACGTACACACTATTTTCTATCATCACTTTTGTTTATTACCAGAATGCTTATTTTATAACCAAAATATGATTTGAGGATTTTTCTTCCAAATGATGATTTTTTTCAGATTGTCTGTTTATTTATACTTGCTTAGAAATATTTTAAAGAGTGATTTAAAGATATTATGTCTTGTGTTTTTTTAATTGTTTGGATTAATTCTGTAGCAATAAGGAAAAAGTGCTAAGGTATACTTTATCTCACGTTTGAACATTCAAGTGGATTTTTAGAAATTTATTCCTATTGCACTTAATGTTGACAACTCGTTTGTTCTTGGATTGTTTTAATTTAAGAGAAATTTAATATACATACTTATTAAAAGTTAAATTGAACCAATATTCCATATGAGATTATAAGTTGAAAAAAATATAAGTAGCAAGTCATTAAGCTATAATTTCCTGAAAATCTTACAAAATAAATTAAACTTTGGACAAAGAGAATAAAAGGGTGATATTAAATTGAAATCATATGAAGTCGACTTAAGAATTTATTCGTTATTGTCAGAGCAGTACAAGTTTTTAGGGTATTATATAATTGTTTGAACTTTTTCCGAATGCGGTTCTGATTAAAGTCTTTTAAATTTTAATGCAGCAAATTTAGCAACTTTTAATCTGTTCTCAGATTTTTTTATTATACAACTAATTTACCGTTTTAGCGATATTTTTAACGTTTAACGATTTCTTCTAAAATTTTCTTCTTCAATTAAGGTCTTATACTTTTTAGTCATATGGCAACACTGAAAGAAACACATTTCGTATTCACGTAACGACGCGACCGACGGGCATGAATTTGTATGCAGATGTTGAAAGTTTATTTTGAGATTGTTTTTTGTTTTTTTTTTATTTAAATACATATTTTAGCGATACAATGCAAAACTTAGAATAAATAAATGATATTCTTGATCTTGTCTTACTGATTTTTTTTCTTTATTGTTTGTTCGGTTGTTCATATTGTTTTTATATTATTTTTTATTAAATGTTTAAAAATTAACAGTTATTTATATGAAAACAGCGGTCTAAATTAGATCATATTTGTATAATAAAAATATTCATATTATAAATACATATGTACATATTATGTTGATTTAATAACCTATTTCATGCTTTTCAAAATCTTTGTATAATCTGATTTACAAAAGAGCGAGATACGAATACAAATGGTATAGGTATTTCTATGTCATCACTCTCATGCAAAAGAAAAGTTTCGGCAATAAATGTTTCCCAGTGTAAATCAGCTCTATCTCTATAGAAAGAACATTTGTATTACGAATATCAATGTTGAATATTCGCCAATACGAATATCTGAGCCAATATTCGCCGAATTTGAATACAAATACGAATATTCAATCTAAATACTTAGTGGCACTTGATATTTCAAATTTAATTGAAAAAATCTACCCTTTGCGTCAGTAACAATAAATTGAGAAAAACTGTTACAATACTATAGCTATTTGGCATTATTATGACATTCCGATGACTGAATTTGAAATTATTAACTTAGCACCAGAATGCCACTTTTTTAAATTTTTGGTAGAAAGTAAATAAGGAAAAATACGAGCTTATTTTACCTTAGGCAGGCAATGACACTACCACCGAGTGTTCCGAGCGAGCGAATGTTTGATGGTGCTGTGCTCATTTACACACCGCGTCGCAATATACTTGAAGGATAAGACTTAAAATTTTTTATTTTTTAAGTTCAACGTTCCTCTACTGCAGGGTTGTCAGATTTTTTCCGACCTATTTCGCCAAATTAGTTTTAAAAATCGCCAAAAGTCGCTAAAATCATGTTTATGTAGTTTTTTCTTAATATATTTTTGATAATAGATTTGTTTTTATATAATACTTTTTTTAATATAAATTTTTATAAAATGATGGTATAAAAATTTAGCAGAAAATCGCCAAAAGTATAAATAAAATCGGTAAAATTTTTTTCTTGTAAATTTTTTTTTCATCCAAATTCAAAAATCAAAAATAGCTATAGTTAATATAAGAAAAAGCATTAAATTCACATTGTTTTTATTTTTTGCAGACGAGTTTTGAAGGGATTTATTTTTGATAAATACTCTTTAAAGAAAATAATTTTCCTGAATTATAAAATTTTGAACATCAATTTTGTTACAAAAATAGCCATAAAAATCGCCAACAATTTTATTTATTCGCCAGAAAAGTCGCCATGTCGCCAAATCAAAAATTTTGACGCAAAACAAGTTGAAAAATCACCACGTTTGGCGAGAAATCGCCATGTCTGACAACCCTGCCCTGCTGGGCTTTGATTATTACTTTAACATGATTAATTAATTAGTTTAACAGGACTTTACTTTTTAACGACATGGTAGTTCTGAAATATATTTTGTTTCTTTTTTCTTTACTAAAAGAAGATTATTATTTTGCATTAGAGACGAAGCCTTTTTTAAGTAAAAGTGATTAAAAATTAATATTTTTTGTTTAATTTTCAGTATTTTTTATGTATTATTTTATGGAACGTGTTCACAAAATATTCGTGAAATAAATATTCGCTTTAATTTGACGAATACGAATATCATGAAAGAGGATAATATTCGGCGATTCGAATACGAATACGAATATTCGTAACATCACTAGTACCTATGTATTACCAGGTGTAAACGCTATATGTTAACAACATTTCTTAAGGCGGTAAATCATTAAGATTTTATAAATTATTTGCATACGAGGATAGATAAACACATTAAACATAATTGTTTGTAAATTATGGAATTAGCGCTCTTAAGCCTTTTAAATGATTTCTTGGCAAGTGGGCTTCACAACAATCAACAATTATTATATTGATTGCCGACATGACCACTTTGTATCGCACTTGTATGGATGGATAATAAACGTAATAAATATGGTTGTACTTATGTATCTGCATATTGGTAGCAAAACTAAAGAAAAAAAAACATCTACCATGAGCAATGTGTGAGTGGGCTGGTTGGATTTACACTACAAGAAGATAAATAAACATTAAATTATATTGCAACATGAAAATTATTTTCTCATGGTGTGAAGAACATGGATTATAAAAGTGTTTCTTTTGCTACACCTGTCAGTTTGAGTAAACTTTAGTTTGTTCATACTGAAGTTCATAAAATCTTATAATAAACACATGCTTCACAGTGGAATTGTACAATAAATATACTAATTAGTACACGCATTGTATACAAGTTAGCCTATTGCCAGCATTCATAGTAAGCATCGGTGGTTCAGTGGTAGAATGCTCGCCTGCCACGCGGGCGGCCCGGGTTCGATTCCCGGCCGATGCATACTTTTTCAGATTTTTTTTTATATTCTTTCTTTTCTTATTTATTTGAAAAATAGACAGAATTATATTTTTAAGAAGTTGCTTATTTATACATACATAAAAGTAAAAAAAAAATTTTTTTAATTTTTGTGTTATCAAGAGCATTATTATCCAAAAATGATATTTTAAATAAGCAAATTTAACAAATAAAACAATTTTTGTTTCATGTAGATACATACTATTTCAGTATTAACCTTAGGGAAATGTCACTAGTAACAAAAGCTGTACAGTGGTATCTCGGGTTAACGAACGATAAAATGTCAGACCTATTCGTTAAATCGAAAAGTTCGTTAAATCCGGTACTATTATATTATTTACTTTTATCAATAAATAATACATTTTTTTGATTCACAATTAAATATATTTTCTATTTACATACATTAAACAAAAACTTTGATGTTCTACTTTACAAAAAAAAGTATAAAAATTACACAACATACCACAAAATAAAAAACAAAAAACTGTTTTTGAAGAGAATAAAAAAAATTTGCTTAATTTGAGCGTTCGTTAAATCGGAAAGCCGTTAAACTGAGTATTCGTTAAGCCGGGATACCACTGTACTGATTTACTATTGACTTTGTCACTAGCGCTACTGCTCAACTATACCCCAGGCAATTGGCATCTGGTATTTCCTTGATATTGGGAATCCACTAGTGTGCTTAAAACTATTGACTAAGTAGATTTTGTAGGACCATATGGAGTCATTGGAACCAGAAATTCACTAGTACTTTTTAATAACAGTCTGCAGCACAAAAAAATCGACAAGCTTCTAACGACTGATTTTGGTAGAGGGTACCATGTACATGCATACAAGTATCGGCATTTTTAAAATCTACATCTGGAACTCATTTCATGGGGAATTACAAATCCCCCTTTTGTACATTGTTATAGTGAATCGGCATAGGAAATCTTGTAATTTTTACGTTTAGAGGCTATTCACATATTACGAAACGCTCCAAATGGGGTATAAAGATTTGTTACGGATTAAATAGTTATACTAAAATTTTTGTAGAAAGCGTTACAAAAAGGGGGTGGGAGGGAGGGGGATAAAAATCTCTGAAAATAGCGTTACGTATTATGTGAATATCCCTTTTAGGTATAAAATTATTCCCAACTTTTATGTAAAAGAGGGACAAAAAACTACCCTTTAACGCCGATGTAACGGGCTGCAATGTCCTATAGAAATATTTGCCATAAAGCTGTATTATAAATCCTCAAAGCAACCAAAGCTCCAAACTAAACTTGAACAAAACTTAAAATCTGTCTAAAGAATAATTTCTTACTTATTGCCCATTCGTACTAACATATCGCATAAAACCGGGTTTTATGCAGCAAGTTTGTAGTAAAATTTCACTATAAGTCACCATAGAAAAGAAGCTGTGTGCTTAAGCGCGGTAAAAAATTGTTAACTTCGAAACAGACTCTTTTTTTAATATTACATCACGCAAAAATGAATTTTCTTAAAAAGTTAATCATTTAACACTGTTTTAACACTAAAATGACTTTAAGTTTCCCACATAAATCTGCCTAATTTAGTGAACAGAAATAAAAATATTTTTCCCAGTCTACTAGTCCCTTTGTAATTGCAACTTGATTTTTTAATTCTGTGTGAATTAAAAATTTACACTGTTTGGATTTCAAAATAAATTTTCGTTTGTTTGTTTGTTTCTTTCTTTATTTAATTTGCTGAAAAATCTTCAACATGTCTTAGCTCGTCTCTTTTTTTTTAAGAAAACGTTTTCTTTTGTTAACTAAAGTAAATGGACTTTGTGGCGTTTAAGCATTCCATGGAAAATTGCTGCAGTTACATAAGAATTTATTTATTTAAAAACTACAGTTTCTTTCAAGTTGCATTTTACATTCTATGGCTTGTTTGCACGAAATTAAACGAAATATGTACACAAAAACTGCAACTGTTACCAAACATGACTTGCATTGTAAAATAAGACAGCGAGCAAAAAGGAGAGAGAGATACAAGTTTTTCACAAACACTTTTCATTTTTGCAACACAAAAGACGAATGAAAAATACAATTGAATAATTAATATAACAATAAAAAAATTAATAAATAAAATTTAAAGTTTAAATAAACTTGCATCAGTCAATTAACTGACAAGGGGTACGACAATTAATTCATTCATTTAAAATTGATTTAAGATTGAGTTGTTGAATTATTATTAAATACTCATATAAGTTTTATTTTTGGTGTTGCTTTGCGCTTTACAATGAACTTTGACTATTTAATAAAAATAATTAATTTATAATTGTTTGGATTTCAGAAGTATTCAATGATGAATTTTAATTACTAAGGCAATGGCGAGAAGAACTAAATTAGGCGCTATAACTTACATATATTCATTTTCATAACATGTATCTAGTGTTGCAGGACTCGTTCTCGGATCTTCAATATTATCCAAATTTTTACAAACTACAAAAAAAAATCTATGCTCTTTATCGCGCTCTACGATAGGAGACTACGATGTTAGTGATGTTTATTTTTATTTCGCAGCAATATGTGATGCCCTACAGTAAAAGGGCCCTCAGCTTCTCAGACAAGATTTTATAGTCGGACTAAAAACAGACGTTTAGGCAAATTTGGGATTAAGGATCTGAGCATGCTACAATCGATTTCAAGTTGATTATTAAATCGAAACTATAAAGAGAGAAAAAACTAGCATCGTTTAGGAAAACGAAAAATTTACAAACTTTTAACCTCAATATCTCAAAACTTGAGTTTTTCATACTATAAATTCAAAATGCTATTATAACTAACATTTGTTATTTTATAAGTTTAAGACTAAAAGCTAATTTAGTTTTACTACCAGAAAGAATTTAACTAAATAAATTATAAAAGGCAGTACGCGAACACAGCTAATAAGTGATTGCACCAATAAAAAATGTTAAGTGCCATTGACACATGTGTAAATTTAATATCTATTATAATCAAAATGTGGATAAAAATACAAAGAAAAATTTTCAATATTTATTAACTGCTTGATAATATTATTATTTTATCATTAATATTTCGCAGTTATACTAATAAAGATCGCTTTTAGTAAAATGTTTATTGAAAGAATATTTTTTAATTGCATTTGTATTTCTCTAATACTGAGTTACAATTTAATTAATGGCAATAGTTATATAAGTTACGGTCCAGCTATAAAAAGTTCAATTGGTGAAATATGGCCCAAACCATTGTGGCAAGATGATACAGGACAATATTTTGGCATTGATCCTAATAATTTTCAACTTAAGGTAGGTTGCACTAAAGATATAAAATGGATATCTAAGCTAGCTACACTATAAATCATTACTTTTCTTAATGCATTTATTTTTTCTTTTGCATGGAAATATATACTCACAGGCTGTAAACAGAAATTGTGCCTTGCTGCAGGAAGCCATACAGCGTTATACCACAATTATAAGAAAATCTGCACAAGGTTATACACGAGCTCCTCAAACTGCAGTTGTACGCCACATACAACAGATACGAGTGAATTTAACAAAGACATGTGAAACACTGCCTCACTTAAATATGGATGAGTCATGTAGGCGTTTAAATAATTTACACATTATTCAATCTCTTATTCCAGCAGCACAGATGTTGAAATTTCAAGTAATTTTACTTTTACAATTTTCATCTCCTTTAGATTATGTTTGGGGTGACGGACGTATTATAGCCAACTCTGTTTGGGGCATTTTAAGAGGTTTAGAAACATTGTCACAACTCTTGGTTCCCATGCCAAATGGTATCGTAAGTGAATACATATTTGTTTTTGCATTTATATTATTCATTCTTTCATTTTAAAAAGCAACAAATATTTTTGTAGTTACGTATACCAGAAACAGAAATTTATGATGCTCCTCGTTTTAAATATCGTGGCCTGATGTTGGATTCTGCTCGTCATTTTATAAGTAAAAACAAAATTTTTCAACTGCTAGAAGGCATGGCATACAACAAGTTGAATGTTTTTCATTGGCATATGACGGATGATTCTGCTTTTCCTTTTAACTCGACAGTTTTTCCGGAATTATCGCTTAAGGGTGCTTATCGGAGTGAATTCACTTACTCGAAAAAGGATGTAAAGGATATTGTGCAATTTGCACGTAAACGTGGAATTCGTGTTGTGCCCGAGTTTGATTCGCCCGGTGAGTAGGCAAAAGTCTTATTGAAATACTCTTAGGATTTTTAATTACTTATAGGAATTTCTATCCTTTTTTCTTAGCTTAAACTTTTGTTTAGCTTAAGGCTTAATATCTTTGAGTTGTTTAAATCAACAAAAGTTTTATTACATAGCTTAGATTCCTCTAACCAAGTTTTCGCCACGCACTTTAGTGAATCCTAGACTTCGGCATGGAAAAGGAATATACAATGGAGCGCTTACGCTATAGACGAAGGTCCATGATAAGCGGCATTAAAGCGGAAGGGCTTTCAGTGGCGAAGTTAAAGTCTCCTTGCATTTATAGGTGAACGGATTTGCTCGATATTTATGTCGACAATATTGCCACCATCATGCATTCAATCCTTGACCCCTTTTAAAACTATATCAAGTCTGTGTAGTTCAGTGTTGTTAGATTATGGAATTTATCCCCAAATCGTGGATTTTCTTTTAGAAATTTGGTTTGGGGATCGGGGAATTTATTGGGGATCATTTTTATGATTTGAATGAATTTTTATTTTGCAGTACGAATTGCTCGAATCTCTGTTGAGACTTAGTGCCAGATTTTTTCGTTTTGAAATTCTATGGAAACATTTAAATAATTTTTCATAAAAATTTTAATCGTTTAGAAACGATTTTTTTTACAAAATCGGCATATTAATACACATTTTATAAATAATGGAAATGTTGTGACACTTTTGATCCATCTCCAGAGATGGTGAAATTGTTTAGCTTTAAAGCAAAATTGGACTCCGAACTTTCGATTTTATTAATCAGCTTAATTAATATGTTAGAAATATACACATAAATATATACTTAAATATTCACCATATCGATGGTCACATGTTGACAACACGTAACTGATTTTTACAACTTTTCAGTTGAAGAAATTCTATTATAAATAGGCTGAAAGCGAATAAATACGCTGAAAACGAAATAAAATAACTGCAAATTATTTAATAAATATTTTTAACTAATTTCGGTTTTTTTTGAAGATAGGAAAGTTTTTAGCAATTTATATAACGTTTTCTGCGTTTTGTGAAAAATAACAAACAATCGGTTACGAGTTGTCAACGTATGACTATCGATATTTAAAAATGAAATGAACTACAGTGCAATAAAGTACTCATACGTTAATAGTTAGAAGAATTGAAATTGAAGTATGTAGTGTTATTTTTAGTGGGGATTTTTGGGAATGATATATATTGATTTTTTCCGGAATTTCAGGAATGAAAATTTTCATATTGGGGATGCGACTCGAAAGAAATCTGGGAACCCTGGTGTAGTTTGAGTTCGTAGTAATAAGTGAGTCCATTGTGGGAACAAGAAGCCACTGAATGCTTCATCTCTTAGTCGAGTTACATATTTCTTATTCTCTTTCTAAATTCCGAAGTCCTCTTCCAGTCTCTTATAAACTCTATAATTGCAGCAATTTGATCTGCGACTCTCTCATTTGCTAATATATTATATACCGTTATTCTATTTTAAATTTATTTTTAGCTCATACTTCTTCTTGGGGAGCTTCACATGCGGAAATTATGACCGAATGTTTTGGAATATATGCACTTCAGCTGGGACCTTTCAATCCTACAAAGGACACAACATTTGACTTCCTTTACAAATTATTTAGGTAAGAAATGTACAACATTTTAAATTGATATTAATAAATTTTTCTACAGTGAGCTACGCCCTCTTTTTCCCGACGAATACCTACACTTGGGTGTAGATGAAGTTGCCTCCGCTTGTTGGGAATCAAATCCCCAGATACAAAAATATTTATCCTCAAAAGGTTTAGATAATTCAGATTTGCCATACATGTATTTGGAAAGATTTTCAGCAAATATCTCATCATTGGGTTGGAAACAAATGGTGTGGCAAGAGGCAAGTTAATTTTGCTTTAAGACGAAAAAAACTCGTATTTATATTCATGCCAACATTTTCAATTTTAGGGGATGATTGAAAACTTTTGGATGAAATGGCCAGCCAATACTATTGGTCAAGTCTGGTTTGATTACAAGGTTAATGCTCAGGTTTTGACTGCTGAAAACTATGACATTATACGTAGCCAAGATTGGTATTTGTATGTATTAAATACCGGAGGTGATTGGGAAAAATTCTATTTAATAGAACCAACCGATTTTGATGGGACTCAGTCGCAAAAGAAACATGTTATTGGAGGTGAGGCTTGTCTTTGGACGGAATACATAAATGAGTATAATGTAGTGCCTACAACATTTCCACGAGTAAGTGCTGTAGCAGAACGTTTATGGTCAGAAGAGGCACATTGTAATATTGACGATGCCACTTCGCGTATAGAAGAACATAATTGTCGTATGATTTTTAGGGGTATACAAGCCAGACCAGCTAACAGCTATGGGATGTGTTAGATCCGTATAAATAAGTTCAAATTAATTCAAAGTTTGTAATACACATAATTCTTTAACCACGAAAAATTTACTTTAAGTAAAAGCTTTCCCTTTTTCCTTTAAAATTCTTGATACAAATATGTAGTATATAAAATGTAATGGCAACTTACGTGTTACTGATGTAAGCGCCGTTTTTGGTCGTGTTGAAGAGCCATTGGCTGTTTGCTGTGTTTTTGGTGGTGGTCCCAAATCTGTGGGTGATATACTCAAATTCCGTACATCACGCTTTTTGGCTGCTCCTGAAAATTAAAGGAAATAATAAAAATCATTGCGTATCTATTTAGGACAATTCATTTTAAAGCTTAGTTAATAAAAATTTATTCAAAAGCACGCATCTCTTTAAGTTTTTAAATTTTAATAATATTTTATATAAACATACTTACTACATACATACATAATAATATTCTACATAAAACACTAATACAGATACAATTACATGTGTTTTGCATCTGGACATAATTCTTGCATTATACGCATGACAAAACGTGACCATTTTCTTATTATGTGATTATTATCATTATTATATAATAAAAAAAGCAAAGAGAGATTAAACACTTGAAACTATTAAACAAAAGTACACTTAAAAAATATTCTATTCTATTGAATTCGCTTGCGTCTTTTGCGACCTTCTTTCCAAACACAGCATTTAAAAATTTGTATCTGATCATCATTGGAAGAGGTACCTGCGAACCGAATTTCAAGTCTCCAGCTTCAAGCATTTTTGTCAGCATGCTTTGCCTTGTTGATGAAAAATAACTGTTGTGGTAGAATTAGTCGGTTCGTATCGTGTTACTTTACTTTTTTCCATATGATTCATTCATTTTCTTTTCGCATTTTATTTCTTTTATTCTTATTATTTGCCTTTCTTCTTTAGCTTTCTTTTTTGCCTTTTATTTTTTGGCATATGCCACTGTTTGACGCTCTCTACGTAAAAATAATTTTTAAGATTTTAAGATACATATGTATTAAATAATTAACAACATGTCTTATTAATGTAATAGATTTTGGCGTATATCCGTAACCTCACGATACAAATCGACTAATTCTACCATTAAACATATTATCAGAAGTCGTTGAACTCAACTTGGGAATAATTCAAACAGAAAATCAAAAAATGCACAAGTGTATGTCTTAAGTTCCAATCAGATTGAAGAAATATTTGCCCCAAATATGTGTGTCCATATTTGTGTGCGCACACTTATTTGCTCATTTTGGTTTGTTTAAACAGTAGTGAAACA
Source organism: Panzeria rudis (assembly GCA_956483635.1). Classification (NCBI taxonomy): domain Eukaryota; kingdom Metazoa; phylum Arthropoda; class Insecta; order Diptera; family Tachinidae; genus Panzeria; species Panzeria rudis. Next base: position 154,895,630 of record OY101449.1, on the reverse strand, counting down.
GCGTCAAATACAAATATGGAAAAACATGTTTTCACTACGTTCATACTTCTAAAAATGTTTGCATTAACAAAATATTTGATGAAAATGTCAAAAACTATAAATTTGTTTTAAAAAAAAAAAATTATAAATACAGAATTTTATGAAAGATTTTCGCTGTTGTATGCAGACAATATTTATTAAAGAAATTACCTAGCGATTATAATACGGGTGCTAAAAAAATGTATCTCATATGAGAAATAATTTTTTGTCTAAGTCTGTTGACGTTTATTTGCTTCGTTCGTAGCTACAATGCACTGTTGTGCTGCTCAGTTGTGTGACTTGTTTTTGTTTTGTTGTTCCTTGTGTAAATGTAAATAGCCGAGAAATAGTCGACAAACTTCGTATAACCAGCGAACATTTCCTGCTGCTGATTTAAAATTACCATTGTTTCATATTAATTTTAAACGAAACATTGTAGATCTAACTTAAAATTTCTTTGATTTAATATTTTTCAGTGTTAAAGCAACATTGCTATCAACGTTACATTTGATTTTAAATCAACATGACTATAACTTTAATTTCAAATAAATTTTATGTTAAATTATCAATTCAGCGTTTAAGTAGTTCTCTTTATGAAGACCACTGATCTAAAGTATATTTGAGGCTGTGGTGGCTGCAGCGGTTAGCGCGTTAACTACCAAGCATGTGGCCTGACTTTAAATCTTGGCTGGGGCACCCAACTACAACACAAATTTTCTGATGCCTATTCGGAGTTATCAAATATTCGACATACACAAACAACCGGTTTTTATATAATTCGAAAAAGCGTAATTTTTAAAAACCAGTATTCGGTTTTTTATTAAGACCCGGTTCGACTAGCCGATTTTTAGTAATTTTTTGTATCAATTTCAGAAGTGAGGTATAAAATAAGTCAAATACATCAGCTGATCAAATTCACCGTGATCTATGATTCTCGAACACCATATACAAAAATACAATATAAAGTTTTATGTAAGGTGTTTGTCAATCAGAGAGATAGCAACGCGCCGGTACATTTACTTATTAGTTTGCCATGTTAATGGCATTCAAAATTAAATGATAACACACAAATAGAAGAACAAAAGACTATAAAGTTATAGTCTGGAAGAACAGCGTTGTTTAAGGCCGTGATTCACTGACTGAGTCTATTGGATCTTTCAAAAAACTCATATGTGCTCAAAAAAGTGATATTGTGAATTAAAATTGAATATGTGTCATTCCGATTTGTAACTATGCGATAAGAGGTGAATCTAAAAAAATAGCAAAGTCTATTTTATTTATTAATTAGACAGACGCTTATTACATCGTTACCTAAAACGCAAAACGCCCTAACTAACAAAACAAATGGCTTTGTTATAAATTCCGATGTATTTCACCAACATACTGCAAAAAAAATTTGACTTGAAGATTAAAATGTTAGTTAAGGCGTTTTGCACTAATAGCACCCTTTGTTTCATTCACAGAAAAATATGAGAGAATTTGATAAGATTTCTTGTAAATAAATCGTACGATCGTATAAGGTAGTGAATCAGTACTTTTATTAGCTGATTATTAAAAGTAATCGCATGAAATCTAAATAAAATAAATTATTTTTTATTAAAAACAAAAATATTCGATTTTGTCGAATAATTCGATGAAAAAACCCAGTTTGTCGAATAACTCGAAAGCCGTGCTTTTTGAAAAACCGGTTTCAAAAACCCGGAAAATTGGAGAAAATCCGTTTATTTCGAAAAATTCGAAACCCGGAAATCTATGCCTATGCTAATTCACATCACGTAGGTAAAATAATTTAAAAAAAGGCTACATTAAGTTCATGATGTTTCAGCTTGAAATTACTTTGATTTAACATGATTCTTCGTGTTGTTTCAATATCAAATTTACGTTGTTTCAACTTGAAATAACTTTGATTCAACATGATTCATCGTATTATTTCAAAAGCAATATTAAGTCAAACGAAATATGATTATCTCAAAAGAAAAAAATTTTCGTTAACGCTTATTGTAATATTATGTTGAATTAACATGAAACACATGAAGCAAAATCTCTATTGAAAATTTTTTAATTAACCTTTCTTTTTGATCATTTTAATATGAAATTTTTCTGTGTGTACATTTGAATATAGAACTAAATGGATTTAGGCTATGAAACTGCCAATGTAATCAATCACTCCTCCACTTTCAAATTGATCTACATACATATACATGTGTGTGAACTTTGATGAACAATATTACTTATTTTATCTTTCAGTGTAGTATGTTGAAATTGTTCTTAACAGAAAACTTTTAATTGAATTGCTTTTTTTCTATATTCAACATGATATTATTTATTCATTTTCAGAGAACAAACGAAGAACAACAATAAAACATGTTTATATGAGGAGGAATAAGAATTATGAACGGCAACAAAATAATAAAATAATCGTTTATGAAATAGATGCGAGTAGAAAGATATGCAAGTAGCAATATTGCAACACAGCTATAATTTCAATTCTTCTCTTTTATGTTTTTATCTTTTTGTTTTTATTATTATAATGTAAACAACAATTAAAGAACAATTTTCTACAGCACAACAAATGCATTTTAAGCCAATAACATAATATTGACCAGCAGAGATGCATCAATGCATGTAAATGAGAATGTTGCGGAGGATTAAAAACATGGATGAAATAAGATCTTTTGAAGTAACAAAAACGTTCACTTAAAATGTTTACTGAAATCAATTTAAGAATATTAATAGCATTATATTGAAAATATAAAAAAAGGAAATCACCCGCATACGTAGGCAACCTGAAGTCCTTCGAATAAAATTGACAAAAAAATTGAAGAACATTGTTGGAAAGACTATTGAATTCTCATGCATGCATCATTTATATAAATAATATGCGATGCAACTTTTTCTAATGGAGTTTATACTCAGTTTATGCTAATTTTGACAAAACGTATACCATTTTAAAGATGTTTTGTTAAAATCAGTTCATAATTTTGGAAGCTATAAGCGTTTAACGTAAAAAAAAATATAAAAGCAGGATGCAGAAAGGTTTGCTTTTGCAAAAGGAAAGGCATGACTAAAAGTGAAGAAATGTTAATACATTGAATTAACATTTCAGTATAGAAAAGTTACTATACAGTTTTATAAGAAAATTTTTACAAAAATTATAGTTTAAATTACCAAAAAGCTTTACAATACGCTCAAAGATAGAGACGAAATAACTGTCAATCTTTTAACCATTTTCCGGGTATACACGAGAGTATACAGATTTATTTATTTAACTGATTGGCCGAGAATTTGAGAACTCTAGTCGGAATGTAATACAAAAAGCTTAAACTTTATAAACACCATTGAATTGGCGTTGTATAAGCTGTCTCAAAAGACTTATAGTTTTGTGTACGTGCCACGACATATTACAGGTCAAAGGTAATCAAAATCGGATTTTTGTAAATGTTTCGCTTCTTGCCTTAAAAACTTCGTTTGAAGTAAATAAAAAAAGGCAACTGTTTAACAAAGGAAATAGGTACTTATATGTACTTAATTAAGGAATTGTAACTATCTTAATCTTACAGATACACGAAATTTTTATAGCAATTATATCTTCTGCCATTTTTAGTTTTATTTTCAACCTGCCCTTGCAAAAAAAAACCCAGTTAAAATAGTTTCTTCATTGTAAGATAGTTTCATAGAAATAACATGTTTCTTTTGATAATTACATACACTCTTACCTTTCGCACGTTTTCCAAAGCTACCAAAACGTTCCCTTTCTATGACTTGAGTATGAATGTAACGATCCGAATATGAACGTGATAGTTTATCTTTTGAACTATGGGCTCCCATTTTCGTTTTGTTTTTCTGCTTTCAGGTTGGAAAAAACTCTATCGATGATCAAGCAAGTTCGCGTACAACAAACAAAAAGCAATTTGCAAAAATGTTTCTTTTAAACACCAACAGAACTAAATTTTATTTAATTCGATTTAATTTTTTTATTATTATTATTATTATTACTTGCACTTTAATATTTGGTTTTTGTTGTTGTAGATGATGTTTTGCTGTTGTTATTGTGTACGTCAAGTACACATGTCGCTTAAAAATACGCCCGCACAAATTTTGAACTTAAACGCAGAAGGAGACGATGAAGAAAACTCATTCTGGCGGCAACAAGAGCGATGAGCAGCAACTACAGATCAGTGGGCACAACCAAAGGGCTGTTAAGTGTTGACTGTGTTGACAACTTTACAATCACTAAAGCTGTTGTTGCTTAAGCGCATTGTTGTTTTTTTTTCATGGAACATAAGTATATTTTTTATTTATTTTTTTATTAATTTATTTATTTATCCATCTTTTTGTAACAGCAACAACAACATTAAAGAAAATGAGTTATGGGAACTAAAATGTCATTGCATTGAAGAAAAGATACGAGCGAATTTTTTGCATTCGTATAATTCTTCATGGTGTTTTATATTTGTTGTTTTATGCTGCTGTTAAAAGCTTAAGTGCCTTGATTATGGAGTTTATATACATAAATGAAATACATAAATTGTTACTTATTTAAATTTTTTTCATTTTTTTGCGACTTATAAAGCCGCTGGGCTTTTAGGGAAAAATTAGTAGTTCTTTAATTTAATATAATTGAGAATATACGATAAATATGTTTGAATTATTACCAGGGCTCCGATTTTAATGACCAACGAAGAATGTAAAAAAGTTGTATACTTTCATTTACCCAAACAAAGGTTATACACTTACTTTGTTATGGTCTTTCGAGACAGAGTGTAACGACGTTTTCAATATTGCTATTTACCACAACTACAATCTAAGCCTCTTCAAAAAGTATTGCCACCTTATTTTAATTTCATATATCTGTAGCTGGGAGCTAAACTACACCAAGTCACTTTTTTTTCAAAATACGTTTTTATACTGTTGGAATCGATTGGTTTAGTCCAGTAAGTCCTATATTTCAAGGGACGTAATACTGCTGAAAACCATCTGGAAGGTAAAGAGCACCAAGTCCTTTTTAATAAGTAACGACAATATTACATGACGAAGTTTTACTAAGGATATATTCGATATAAAAAATTATATTAGAGTTATATATAATATTCGGCACAGAGAATCATATGTGATTTTTTTTTAATTTGTTTTCGGTCTCCTGTAAAATTTCCAAAATATCGCTCGGTGTAGTTTGCCTCCCACCTACAGATATGTATATACCAAAATAATTTAGATCTTTTATAACTTTGTATAAAACACTTAACAAGCGGAAATCTAAAATTAACTCTAATGATTACTCAACACTTTTGTGGATAAAAAATTAGTCTGTAATACGAATTATAATATTAATTATAAAACAAAGTAAAGAAACAAACACACACACATTCTTTTACAGCAGCGAAGGGCAACCCCACGCATAGCTTAACTGACAAATTATCTTTCAAAATTCAAATATTCTTTTGGACAAATTTCGAAAACAAATGAAATCTTTTAAATTTATTTCCTAACACGCACACAACTATTGTTACAATCTCATTCACAAACGCCTCAATTTATATTTTTTAATATGCCCTCCTTTTTGCTACACAGTTTGTAATTTAGATCATTTTTAATAAACTTAGCAGGTGTTTTTTTTTTAATTTATAAAAAAAATCTCAAGGCAAAATTGTAAAAACATCTTTTTGAAATAAAAACAAAACACTCCTTTTTTTGGCCCCTACAAAAAATAGAACAAAAATAGAGCAAAAATCAACTAACAAATAATGTTCAGTAAAATTTATTTTCGCCATATTGCACTAGATCTCATAAAAATACTTATTTTGGCTCGTGCTGAAAAGATTCTGAATGAAATTAAAAAAGTGTCTTCATAAATACTTTTAGAAGCGTGAGAAATGGAAAATAATAAAAAAAATATTATCTGCTAGAAAACATAAAAAACACTTTTGAAAAAGACATCCCCAGGAAAAAAGCGACAACAACAAAAATAGATTGAAAAAAGAACGTTAAACTGAAATTGCGCTTTTCTGCTCCAAAAATTTATCTACACATTCAAATATCGCGATGTTAAAGATGGCGTCGAACACGATCATGCACGCTTACAGTTTTGCATCTTGGTATTAACCCCACCTTAATGCTGCGCTTTCTGAGGAAAGGCTATTTCAGATTTCCCACACCTTGTTATTTATCTGGGTACCCGTAAAAATGTATATGTTACATACTACAGAGCAACCAGCGTACATAGAAGTGCCCAAAAGAAGTAGGAAGGCTTACGGTAGTCTGGCTGGCCTTAAGTCAATAGAAAGTTAGCACTCTTTAGCACTTTGCAGCATGATGCTGAATTTTCAAAGTGTTGGAAGCTTGGTAAAGTAACGCCAATCTCCAAAAAGGAAGAGACTAGTAACGCTGAAAACTACCGCATAATAGATGGGATCTCAGACGAGTTCACGATTAATTCAGGAGTACCGCAGGTCTCCGTTTTTTCTGCTATCCTATTTTTTATTTTTCTTAATGGACTTCTCTATCGAACTTCCAACCCACCCTATTTACTCTTTCGCAGATGACAGTAGCATTTGCCATTCATAATCATTCATGAGGAAAATCACACTTAATCAGGATCTTGTAAAAACCTTCAAATGAGGTCATGCGATTAGGGACGATTTTAATGCTCATTACGCACAGGCGTATGACCAAACATGCAGTCTGGTGGACAGATTTGTTAACTCACAGGAGCATCAACGCAATGTGGGTGTGTTTCACTGTTCTATCGTTACTTCAATAAGAGCACATTCATTTGTGATCGATCTACTAGTGAACCGCACTACACATTACAAAGAGAATTCATGAGAAAGTTCAAATCGAATGTCCACCAACGCTACTCCCTCTATCCTCCTTCTGATAACCAATTTTCCTAGTGCAGTGCCCATGTTCTGTAACTGGCGAGAAATTTTCGCATGGAGAAAAATTTTATAATTATATTAGTCATCCCGTTTTCGCAGGGTGATTCATAAAATAACTAAATTCGGTACATTAAAATAACAAAGAAAATTTAAGGTTTTTGTTACTCGCCCTGTGTTCTCAGAATGATAACAATTTACTCGCATTGAAAAGTTGTCACATACATAACATGGGTATATACATAACATAACATGGGTACTGGGGCCCGTTTCTCAAAACTACAAGTTACAAATATACACAAAACAAAAACACTTTTCCAAATGTTATTTTTGTTTGTGTGTATTATAGTTGGAGATTTGTAACTTGTACTTTTTGAGAAAAGGGCCCCTGATCAACAAAAAGAAACCTGTTTTTGTGTTCTACAAGTACCACGGGACCCGGTTGTACCATAGAACCCCATTCGATGCACGACATTAAGGCGTATTTTATTTAAATTTAGAATGGGTATGCTGCCGGTTTTCGGCTATTAAAGAGGTCTCCTTCGGGTGTACACGTTGTGGCTGTAAAACTAATATCGCCGTCAAAGATATGTCGGTTAAATGACTGATGCTTAGATAGAGCTAGTCAATGGTTGGACTTCTGACAACTAAGTATGCCAAATAAGAATGAGTGATTAATTCGTTTATCTTCCGTAAAACTACTTCAAACAAAAGTTATTATTCAGCAGCCAAAACTAGAACGCTTATTATTAATGTGTTCTGCAACTGTAAAGCATGTTTTAATTTGTTATTTGGCAACAATGATAAATATTTGCTTGTGATGGAAACATTAAAAGTTTTTTTTTATTTACTATTTCTTTTTAAAAGCCATTAAATCATTTTGTATTTCTTTCGTTATTTTTTAGAATTTTTTCTTCAGACACAACCACTTATAATTGCAACATTTTTAATTACGCCTTATGTATAAAAATATTTGAGAAATTTTAAATTCTAAAAAATTGATAACAAAATATTTACAATTTCTTTTTCCATATAAACAAATTTAAAACCAAAGTATTCAACTTGTTACAAAATTACCACAATTTGATTCTTTTTTTTTTTGTACCGACTACCAAATTGTAGAGCATCACTTTATATATTCCCTAAAATCATCAAATAAATTTTAATTGTTTGTGCGTGTTTTTGAATATTTTTAGAATTTCTTTTTTTATCCGTGTAAATGTCACGAGTGATTCGTTGTCGTCTGTCTGTTTTTAAAGCCATGATAATTACGGGATATACTTTTTCACTCAAAGTACAATTTCCTCAACAACAATTTGCCCTTTCATGTGGTTTATTTAAGTTTTTTGTTTGATTTTTTGAAGTTTTGTTGCAGTTTGAAGTTCATTTGTGTTTTGTCTAAGATTTAATATATGATCAATGTTGATTAATAAATTAAATATCAAATGTATAAGCGGAAATAAAATAAAAATAAAACACAATACATGATCAAAAGTATAAAAGCTTAGAGTAGAAAAATATAAATGAAAATGAATGTCAAGGAGAAATAATGGGATTTTTATGACTTTTATGTCGTTGTTTAAATTCTGAAAAACTACTACTGGTATTTTGTAGCGTGGGTTTATATGAGTTTTAACTTTACAATAAATTTTATAATATGCAATCAAATCAGAATTACTTTTTGAATGAGTTATTTATTTATATGGATATTATATGTGCATTATTACACTATGCTACAAAAAATACTATAAGGCTTGATCAAGCGTAATCGTGAGAAATGTTTCCCTTCAATCACATGACCATAAATATAAAAACATTTGTTCAATTCACAAGCTCGTATTATCGTCGTATGTGTTGTGAAATCGTCTATTTATACAATATTGTATTTTTGTTGTTAGCAATTTTCATACAAAAGTGCGTTATAAATATACGATTGATTTTTATATGTTTTTCAAATAATTGTATTGTCTGGGAATATTTCATTTGCTAGATTAATTTGTAAACAAATATAAGGCATAGAATGGGAACCAGCTATAACAGCTTGTAGAAGAGTTGTTCAAAGAACTTCGCAAAATTTTGATTATTTGCAAAATCAAAAGTAAATTGATGCAAGCATCGATATCAAGGCTTGAAATAGATTTAAAGTGACTCTAGCTCTAAAAATGCCAAAAACTTGGAGTAAATCAAGCATATCGCGAAAATATCGAAAATTTGCGAAAAATTTCAACATTGGAAACTAGCCTCAAAATTGTAAGGGAAGTCAAACACTCGGAAAAAATGCGAAAATTTCGAAAATTTGCAAAAACTTGCTAAAATTTTAAAGATTACAAAGCGCAATATTGATTAAAACCCCCTAAAAATTTAAAAAAGCCAAAAAATTGGGAAAATGACGCCTGTCGCGGAAAAAAGTAAAAATTCGCGAAAAATTGCAAAATTTTAAACTAGCAATAGTTTTGATTAAAAATCACTAATACTGTGAGGAATGCAAAAAATTTGGTAAAAATCGCGTAAATAGCGAAAATTCGCAAAAACTTGCTAATAGCGCCATGATAACAAACTCTAATATTGCTTAAAAATCGGCAAAACGGTAAGGAAACTGAAAACTTGCAAAAAGTCACTTTAATCGCGAACTTTGCTAAAATTCGCGAAAATTTGCAAAATCGGAAACAAGCCCTAAAATTGATTAGAAATCGCCAACACTGTTAAAAACGAAAAAATTCGGAGAAATCGCGAAAAAAAATCGCAAATTAGTGAAAAAAAATTGCTAAATGTATTAAAGAAATCACTAAACCTGTAAGTAATAACAAAATCGGGATTTCGCCATAAATTATTTACTGAAAATTAATTGACTACATTGACAAAATAACGATACAACAAATTTGTCTGTTCACAAGCACATAAGCAAGTGACGTCTTTTTTTAAGCGATAAGACATACGACTGAGCTTGTGAATTGAACAATTATTCGGGGTTAATTGTGAGTAGGAAGTTTCCGTAATTATTTCAAGAAATAAAAAATCTTATATAGTTGGTTGGCCTGCAATGCGCAAATACCTATTCAAGTACAATCAAAATGAGTCCGAATCCAAGTTCTCGGATCCGGTAATCGGTACTAAATCCATCCCGTCGCATTGAGACTCTAATCAGGCGGTCCACGTTACTACTGATCTTTAAGTCAATATCTTAGGAATTTAAAACCCATTTGGAACGAAACATCCTACGGCAGTAGTAGTAAGCAACCTTTTAAGACTGTGTTTGACATTTAGTTTTCACGACAGTTTTGAGTCCAGGTTCCGTGTTGTTTGGGTTTACTCCTAGACCACAGTCTGTAGCCCGTTTGCTGAGTGTGTCCAAAGCATGATATCGGTTATCACGTCCATACACATCCCCGATACCATTAGTACTACATCGTCCACGTATGCCACAGCCTTGACTGCATCAACGTCTAGTCTAAATAGAGAAGTCCAAAAAATAAAGGGTACCCCTTACAAATGTATTTATATTGTCACAGCAATTACCTACTTATTATTTGGCTTACTTGAAGCTAAAAAATAAGTAGTCGAATTTAAATTTAAAAAAAAATTTATACGCATTATGTTTTATTTATATTTTTTAAATTTTATTTTATTATTTTTTTTTACCCAGCTGGGATACGAACCTGTGCTCGTCCAGATATGAAGACAAGTACTTTACCCACTCAGCTATTGTTGACTTATAAGTTTAAGCGACAAAAATTAGTTTTCATATACAAACACATGCTGGCTTAAAAAGTGGTTGTCTACTTATTTTATTAATACATAACAAATTGTAACTACTTTCAGATAATGATAAAAATACGTACTAATTTTATTAAAAACTAAATATTACTTCTAATTTGAAGCATAGTAATAAGATATATAAGTACCACTCATTACATTGTAGCCCATTAATAAAGTACTACCGATTACAAAAATTACAAAAGTTTTTGCTGGGATAATTAAGATACTTAGTTATAGGTTCTATACCCAAACTTAAGTTACTTGTCCTAGTTAATTTACTGTACTTTAATGTTTGAATAATGAGATTAATGTTAATGCTTGGCGAAATTGTATATATATTTTTTTATCGATATGATACGAAAATAAATTTGTAAAAACAACTAATAATGAAGCACTTTTTGAGTATCAAACATCAACTGTCTGTTTATTTATCGTTTGCTCAAAAAAATGGCACAAAGCCTCAATTTTCACACAAAAATAATTTCAAACATTTTTCTTGTTTCCACTTTGAAAACCACATGTCTGTATAAAATTTTCCCAATTCAACAGAAAATGAAATTATAAAATGCGTCTGTGGCACAGTTATTCTATTTTACACATTTTTTACAATTTTTCTTCTTGACCATTTTCAAGAAAATTATAAATTAAATTTTTTTTATTTTTAAACTGCACCAGAAACATACGTGTTTTTGTTGCGACGGTTTTCCTTTTTTTTAAGGAAAATGATACACTTTAATGAAATGAATAAATTGCGTACGCATAAAATACATTAAACGTGTTTTTCCAAAGTTTATTTTTTTTTTGCTCTAAAAGCAAACAAATTACAACTGCGATCTATAGTTTTCTTATGAGCATTTTACGAGTTTGAGTGAGTATCTTTTTAAAAAATCAGGCTGGCGGAAATAGTGCGTAATTTTCCTTCAACTTAAGAGCAAAAAATACGTTTAATAATACACAAAAACTATAAAAAAATGCACACTAAACGATTTTTATTTTTTAAACAAATAATCTAAAACAATTTGCATCATAAAATTGAAATATGAAGAAGATGTTGAAGTGAAGAGGCACAAGTGCTTTTCTTGATATTTTCTACTATTTATAGAAAAATAAATATTTGTTTTATTGGAAATTTAGCACAAACAAACATGTTGAGACGTCGTCCAATAGGCATAAACAATTTTATATTTTCAGACGAAATTAATGATGCTTTAATAAATTGATGAATAATATTAACGCTAAAATAGTTATTCCTAATTTAAATTACGTCTAAGAACTATCAAGTTGTAAATTTATTTCAGGATACTTAAATAGATTTGTAAATATTAGGCGCGATTTCCGGGGGATGGAAAAAAGGATATTTCCCCCTTGAAACGGTCAAAGTATCCACTATTTGTATTGCACTGCACAATAGGACAGAAACAAAATATTTCGAAAATAAATTAGCAATATCTAAGCAGGTAATCCGATCAGTATAAACTTTCACATCGATGTAGAAAATGAGTGTTCCTATATACCCTGTTCAGACATGGATTTTTAATTGAGACAATTTAATTTTAATTGAGCAATTAAATTTAATGTTCACACATAGTAAATTAAGATTACGCAATTAGCATTTGACTTGCCAATGGTGTAATAAGTATACAGGTGGCCGCATAAATGCAACGAAAACAACAATAAAACAAAAACTAGATAATGGTTGTCAAAATAATACACGTGTTTGACGTAGCTTATGCACAAAGTTACCAGAGCAAAAAATAATCATCTGACGTTATACTGTCATCTGTATACTTATTACACCATGGGCTTGCCACTGTATACAATTTCTGCTTCTCACTGAACATACTTCGCAGTAAACATACTTGTCACAAAGGGTTGCACTTCGAACTTTACTCAATTTATGAAACAATTAAGTACTAATTGCTCAATTTATTAATTGAAGCCTTGTATGGAGCGGAGCGAGCTATAACGTCCCAAAATTGAAAATTTGTCAACGCTTGTAACTTTCTTGTTTCTCATTCGATTCCAAAAATAAATATCACTACAAAATGGTGGCATGTCATAATGTCGAGTGACATTAGACATTTGGCACTATGTCACTCCAAAAAGTGCCATAATGTCCATGGACTTTATGACATTATTATTATTATTATTATTATTATTATTATTATGAAGAATTATGACACTTTTATAAGGTTCATAATGTTCATGCTTTTAAAAACGGAAACAAATTCAAATAAACATATTTATACGGTTATATATTTTTACATCCTTGTTAGCATACAGAAATATTTGGAAATTAATTGACAATTTAAAGAAATTTTACGTTTATTACTAAAAAACACTCTGTGCGCAGACGACCTTCGGGCGGGCTTAAGAACTTCTTCCTATCGGTATATCGAAAAGCGGCTTCGCTGAGTAAAGATTTATGCATACAAAGAAAAAATTTAGTTTTCACTTCAAACACCAAATTCCCTGAATCAAATGTAAATTTGTTCAATTTAGGTCCTATAAAGAAATTTGTAAATTCAAATGCGAAAATTTGTAATAATTTGTTTGAAAAAAAAAATCAGATTTTTTCAATAAACAAATTGTTTCGATCAAAAAATGTTTTACAGAAATTTAAAAAATAAATCAAAGAATTTCATAATTTTATCAGGTTGCCAATGTTGGCGGTAAATAAATGAAATGAAATAATAAGTCAAAAAAGAAATTTAAGATTTGCTTCTGAGAAACTCGAAATTGCTAAAACAGTTCAAGGAAATACCAAAAATGGAATTTTTTATAGTTTTATCCACAATGGTCCCATTTGCTGGAAGGCCCATAAAATTCTTTGACAAGTATATGAATATACATAAGAGTTTCTGCAAGTGTTATTTGTTTTGAAACTAAGATTTGTGATTTTAGAATATATGGGCTATATGCAAAATTTTGCTGTAAAATAGGTCGAATTCGAAAGGGCGCAAGGCCACCAAAAATTTTAAATTTTGATTAAATTTTTTTTCTCTAAAATCATGTCTGTGAAGAAACCTATTGGACACATTTATAATAATTTTATGATCTTAAAGAAAATGTTTTATAGAGAAAAGAATGATGGTGCTTTTTAGGGCAAACATTTTCAAAAATTCAACATTTTGTCGATTTTCAAATTAAAAATTGTATATTTTTCAACTCGGAAGGATTATTTCTATAAAATTTTTAAACAATTTTGAATTTACTTGTTCAACTAGTAAAGCAACAATTGTAACAATTGATTGTTATTTGGACCCCGATATCTTTTAAATACGGGACCAAGGTTTTGAAAAATTGAGCAAATTTTAATTTTCAAATGAGTATACCTTATTAATTATAAAAGATAAGTACTTAACCAAAAATAATTTTCTTAGAATTCTATAAGGGCACAAATTATTTTTGGAAGCGGGCGAAATAAAAAAAAAATGACAAGCATTGAAACAAATTTACATGCCCGAAACCGCGTATATTAGAAATTCACAGCTCAGCTCCTGCGCAATGTGGGGAGCTGATCTTTTAAAATGAAATTAGAATACTCCTCTGCTATACTGATCGGATTATCCATTTAGAAATAGCTAATTTATTTGCAAAATATTTTGATTCTCCCCTTGCTAAATATATAACTTAATGGAATAGAAAACAAAGTCCTTTGGATTTCCATATTTTAATTTTGTAAATAAATATTTTGACAAGAGAAGGTAAACTTTTCAGGCATTTGTCAAACTCCATACGAAAAAATAGTGAAATTTGTACCCGAATATATAAAAAAAATACCTACGATAATGTTTTATGTACGTTGTTGTAATAATAAGGCCATATTGTTAGATACGTGTTGATTTAAAGTTGGAAAAGAAAATTTTTAAAATATTGTAACTATTTAGCAAATAACGAGCTCCTGGTGTTTCATTATATTCCTGTATATAAATTACTTTTAATAAATTAAAAATAAAGTTTATTCTTTGTAACTGTTCAACATTGTGGTTGAAGTCTACTGATGATTTGGTAAAGCGCCAATGAAATGCATATAGACAATGATTAACTATCGGCAAATAAACTTCATTTAAAATAAAATTATGACAATATATCAAATAATAAATTTCTTAAAGCTTTAAAACAATATTTCTTCCATCATCTTATTTCATTTCTTATTTCATCATCTTATTTCATTCCCAAGGTTATTTCTTGTCGTAATTTCTGCAATTTAAACCGATATTTATCTTGTTAAGTAAACTACAAAGTAAAAATATAAAACTTTTCCTCGTTTGAAAAAAAAATTGTTTAAAAGAAAATCATCTTATCTTTATTGTTCGAGAAAATTGTGTTTTTCCTAAGAAAATTCAAGTTGTTTAAAAAAGTTTTTCTCATCACCATACCCAAGTCAGTAAGAAGTGCTAACTTTACATATTCATATTCGTATTAGGTAAAATCAACTTTTCAACACAATTGCAAAAATATAAACACAAAAAGGCAAACATTCGTGAAAATAATATGCAAAAAGCATGATCTATTTTATAAAGGAGGTTTCCAGTACTTTTTTATCTTTTATTTCAGAGCTATTTTTATTTATGAATACTTTGTGCATAATATTACAATGGAATTGTAAATATTTAGTTGCAGTTGCAAGTTTTTCTTAATGTTTGAAATAACACCTGGAAAAAAAACACAAAAAATAACGCATTACACATTTGATTTTATAAAAAACTAGCTGATGTACGCTTCTGTACGGCTTGAAAATCAGCTTACGAAAGATCTTGTATATATATTTTTCACGCCTCTAAAGCAGTGCTAGACAATTTATGCTACTAACATGAAGATTTTCGGCTATTTGCATTTACACCACACAGACACCACACGAGAGTCACAAAAATTGGATTTTTGTGAATATCTATTTCGCTTTCTACCTTGAATACTACATTTGATGCTATTTTAAAATTTCTGAAGAATTCAATTTCCGTTCGGGACATGCAGCACAGAACCAGGACTCTCGCTCTATTGAAAACTTAACAAGTTTTTTAATGACGACCTAAAATACACAATATAAATTTTCTTTTATTCTAATACTTCCGCAAATATGCAATTGCATGTTTTTCCTGTGCGATTTATGTAGGCACAAATAAAATATTTTCACGTTTCAGAACTTTAGAAGAATTTTGCCATCGATTTGTTAGTGCATATTTTTGCATATTTTACCTCTTACAGCATGTTTTTGCATATTTTACACTTAGTCGCATATTTAGGGAATTTTTTATATATTTTTTTGCATATTTGGCTGTTTTCCTGCATATTTTGGTTTTTTAAATTTTAATATTCATATTTAAAAAAAAGAAAAAAGTCTCTATTGCCACCGAAAATTTTGAAATTTTTCCACATTTGAAAAATTTTTCTTTTACGATTTTAAATTTACTCTAATGTATTTTTCCTCAATTTCTTACACATTTTCCTCATTCCGCTGATTTATTCCCAGTTTATTCACAGCTTTAAAAATTTTCAATTATGTAGTTTTGAGGGTTTTTTTAACAATTTCAATTTTGTCGAGATTATTGGTTTATTTGCACTTCATAGAAAAATAGTAGGACGAGAATAGTTGCTACTTATGGGATGGGCTCGTTTCGTTTTTTTTTTTTGTGAGACGAACACACACGACTCAACACAAAGTGTTCGTGACAGAAAATGTGATTTCGTTCGTATTCAGGTCGTGTCGTGTTGAGCGAACTTGATACGAAAAAACACGAAACGATTTTAAGATTAAAATATGTATGAGCGCAGAAGCTGGCCGCACAAGATTATTGAGCGAAAATCTTGACAAGTTACTCTTTCTCAAAAAAATATCGTTAAAGTTATTCAGGCTTATTATGAAAAAGGGCGTTCAAATCAAAATGCATATCGTGCACTTCGTGATTTTTTCGGTCAATTTAATCGTCAGTGGACTCGTCATTAAGTGGAATTGCCGCATTTTGGCGAATTATAATCCAAGAGTGATTGTCGAAAAATCAATGCACCCACAAAGAGTGCCTGTTTGGTGCGGTTTATGGGCTGGCGGCATCATCGGGCCGTATTTTTTCCAAAACAATGGCTCTTTTCCGCGACAAATTCAACGGCCGTGTTATCTCACGTGGTGGCGATGTCAATTGGCCACCAAGATCATGTGATTTGACACCGTTGGACGTCTTTCTTTGGGCTTATTTGAAAGAAAAGGTGTAAGTCGATAAGCCAGCAACAATTCAAGAGCTAAAGGATGAGATAATTCGGCACATTAACGGCATAGAACCTCAATTATGCCTCAGCGTCATCAAAAATTTGGACCATCGGATGGAGGGGTGCCGCCGAGGTCGCGGCGGCCATTTGGCCGATATTTTGTTCCATACATAATTGAACCATACCATATTATCATAATAAAAACAAATGACAATAATTTCCTAAATAATTTGTGTTTTATTCAAAATCAACATCGGCCCTTCAAATTTAACCACCCTTTATATGGAAAAAACCAAACAAAAATATATCAGATGAAAGCAATTTCACTACTAGTTTTTACTTAGATATATGTAAGTCCATAATTTTAGACGTCTAAGATTAAAATTTACGAAACTATTTTTTTTAATTGGTGTTTTTCCGTACTGAACTTTTCTTAATGCTATAAAGTCGTTGGTTATTGATAATTTTGAATGAAATTTCAGTGTTATAGAGGAAATTTCAAGTGCCGGAAGTGCTCCGCTCCTGAGGAATCTGGGACGTTTATCTTCCAAAGTTAAATAGGAACACTCCTCTGATATGTCCATGTGAAATTGTGATTTATATCCAAAATATTTTGATTCTACCCCACTGTGCAGCGCCAAAACAAGTCTGCATACGAAATTCCAGCATATTTGAATGGGTTAGCTCGGTAAAGCTCATTTGCGCCAAAAAATTAACACTAACTTTAAATTTTAAAGCAATGTTCAAATTTCTTCGAGCTTTTTATTTTATACAGTCTGATTCCTCCAAACTAAAGATCCAGTTTTTAAATAAACAGTTATTGTTTTTTATGTCAAAAAGTGGATCTTTATCTCGGGGATATCAGACTGCATAAATTTTAAAACAATATCAAAAATAAAGAAACTCAATTAAGAATCGTTCTTTTAACGTTCTGTTGTATCCAGGTCGTCTTCAGTCCATATAACGATTTTTCTGAATGTGTATTTATAATACAGACCAACAACCATTGTTATGAAATATTTACAAAAAAAAAAAAAATAATAATAATAATTTACAATAAGTGGTAAAAACTGCAAAATAATTACACACAGTAAACAATTTGGGTTGGTGATTTTTTCTTTCTTTCTTTCTTATTTAGTTAATCAAAGCAAAAATAGACTTAATAGAGAAATCACGATAAAAATCACACTAGAAAGCAATAACCTCAGAAAGTGTGGATAAAAGAAATCAAAATGATATTTAAAGCACAAGAACGTGCGAAAAAGAAAATCAAAGAAACAAATATATCAGCATATTATTCAACCAACAAAAGTAACATTTTGCAGCTTAGCAAAAGATTTTGATTAAATTTGGTACTCAAAAATGGGATATCATGAAAAAAGTGTAAGTGCTTGATGTAAACGGTATATATTTTGATAAAGGTTTCAGTTAAAATCTATTATTGAAGAACTTCTTCCCTTTAATTATTGTGTCAGAAGCGGATTCAGGAGAGGGGAAAGGGGGATTTTCCCCTCCCAAAACGATTAAGATATACCTCATTTCCATTGAGTTTGTAAAATAAATTTTACAAAATTGTATATTTCATTTAAAAGTCCCCCTCCAAAAAGCTCAAGCTGAATCCGCACCTCCTGGGTGTTATATTTATGTGACATCGAATATTTGTCAATAGTTGTTCGAATAAAAATTTTGCAAATTAATCGAGTATCGCCATAATTTTGCACCACTAAAAATCGTAACAACAACAATTCCTTACAATTGTATGAAACAACAGCATACTACGAGTACATACAACGCCTAGCAGACTTAATCTGTTTTTAAACAAAAAAGAAAATAAAATCAAATGGAAATATTCAATTCAAAAGATTCAACTAGACCAGATATCCTATTATTAAGAATTTCAGCTAGTCAATGAAAAGAAAAATTTAAATTGAATAGACTATAATAATAAGAAAAAAGCTAAGTATTTACAAAGATATTATTCTTAAATGATTATGAGAACAAATATGAACTAAATTAACCTCGAAAGAAGCAACAATTAATAATATAAGTTCAATATTTTGCAATTCAAAATTCAACCCATCAGCGAATAAATACAAAAAAAACACTCTAATGGACGTTGAAATTGTTTTAGAACAATATGGTTGTTTAAATGGCTAAGTTTCAAATGATGTTAAATCACTGTCTAAATAAGAATAATTTTATAAACATTAATCAAAGAAAAGAACAAGATTTTTTTAATAAAACTTCACACTACAATCTATTAACTTGAATTTTGCAACTTAATTTAATTTTTATTTACACTAGTAAAAATTATTATTTTTATTTTAACGTTCTCAAATTTAATTTCTCTTTTATTGCAGTTCAAGCCAGTTGTTCGGTGAGAGTTTTAAATTTCACTATTAAGATCATCAAGCGTAATGTTTAAGTTTTGCCAGCGCAATATAACAGCAATATCTTTAAATAATATGTACTGCCAACATCTAGTGCAGACAAAAATTATTATGACCATGTCCAATTAAGAGGAAACTAGTGACATTATTTTCGCGCTCGTATTGTCAAACGTTAAGCAAAATATGTCAAATTATATGGGAACAGGTGATTATAAAACAAACAGCTGGTAATTTTTGAATGAAACACTATTATACACACACAAGAAAATTAAATAAATTTTAAACAAGTTTAAAATTTATTTATTTAAGAGTTGCAACTTCATTTTAGTGTTGAAAAAAGTTTTACATATACTTAAGCTTGTTGGTTTTTTTACAACCTACTATATCATGGATGAGAATTATGTTTTATAACTAGTATTCAAATTGATTCAGTGTAGGGGCACTATAACGATTGATTAAATTTTTCTTGTT
The DNA here is from genome assembly GCA_956483635.1 of Panzeria rudis. NCBI lineage: Eukaryota > Metazoa > Arthropoda > Insecta > Diptera > Tachinidae > Panzeria > Panzeria rudis. The sequence continues at coordinate 154,875,916 of OY101449.1, read as the reverse complement.
AGGTCTATCTATTATATAAGTTATGCTGCTCATACAAAGATTGTAGGACCATAACAAAATCCTGCTGCATTTTTTACTTACATCTTAAACATAAACATTAAATAACACAAATACTATGTAAGGTTTTGGACTGGAGCCACGGAAAGTTTTTTCTTATGTTATTTGGGCGCTGAATCCGAATCTGCACTCAGTTTCTCTAAATAAGTTCTAGTTTTTGAAACGTTATGTCAAAATAGAAGCAGTTACACGACAAATATTAACATAACTGGAGAACGATTTGTCTTATCCAGTTACATTCCAATATTGTTTTTTAAGCAGCTTAGTAGTTTCAAAGATATTGTGGAACTTGTGAAAAAAGAATTTATAAATATTTTTGTTTTTGAAAATTCATAAAAATTAAAAAGACAATACAGATTCCATATAGGTAAATAAGTTACAAACCAACAATCTATATTTCAATAAAATCGATTCACAACGGCAATGCAGCCGTCCTTTGATTTGTTTCTTAACTTGAAATTTCCATATACATTTATTTTTTGGGACTTTATTGGCTTATTACATTTTGAGATGTTATTTCCTGTCGCCTTCTTCAATGCCATTTGAAATTTAGCAGGAGATATAGCACCGTTAAATTGTAGTGTATCTCAAAATAAGTAATCACGCAAAAATTATACTCACGCCATGACTTTATACTCCATATCATGCACCCTTAATTGATTAATTGAAAAAACTAGTCACGATCAACACTGATTTAGGCCTATTTATTAAAATGGGACCATCTCTAATTCTAGTCGCAAACAAAACACTTTTCTTCGCTAAACTCTTTCGTCGATCGATTAATAAACAGTTAAAATCAAATTCTATGCAATTTTCATGCAAATAAATGTAAATTGAAGAAAACTTAATAATCAACTTTCCAAGATAAATGAAATTCACATTTGACTTTGATTAAAATCCATCCATACATACAATTGTAGTTAATTTAGTCATTCAAACGAAATTGCATGGAATGCAGGCAGAACACTGCAATCAAAAGAGGAGGAATTGTATAAAAATAAAGCATTAAGTTGTACGAGTATGAAAGACGTCTTCCTAAAATAAACAATAGTGTATTAAAAGCCGCGCTAAAATGCTTATTATTGCAAGTGTTTTTTTTTGCCCAGAAATCTATTTAAATTAAAGCAAAAAATATATATACTGAAATACTTTCACTATAGCTACAGCAACAACAATAATCATCAATTGGTTTCATTTGAGCAAGTGCTGATCGCTCGTTTTGTATTTCGCATAAGTTTTTCAAATCTATCTAATATTTTCATTTTCATTACAATGATTTCGATTGTAGTTGGACATACAATTATTATAGAGTAGCAACGAAAGAAAAAATGGAAAAATATGTTAAACATTGAAAAAGTATTATGTCTCAAAAATGCCTGACTAGTAATCATTGTTAAGATTATTTTATTTATTTATTTTTTTTTTCATTTATGTATATCAAATGCACCACTGCTTAGAGAATGCTATTTGCAGTGTAATTGATATTTTTGTATACAATTTCTTTCCTTAAATATTGTTTTGATTTGATCTTATTGGAATTAAAAATTTCGCTTGTGGCACAAGTTAAAGGTTTTAAAGGTAAAAAATGCCACTTCCATTTTGATAATCAAATAAAAAATATAACCGCCACTGCTGACTGTTCAGCAATTACATCTTAAGTCTACTGTACAAAATCATAATGTCACAGTGGGTAAATGTGGAAAAAATCTCAAATCGGTGATAGAAGTCATGATACCGCGACTAATTTGAATGTTGTCGATCGATATTCACTTTTATTATATCCTTCACCAAAATTTGGTAAGGATATATACTTATCTGTATGTTGGAGGTAAGCTACACCAAATCACATTTAGGAAATTTTACAGGAGACAGCAAAAATATTTTGAAAATCACAAATGCTTCTATTTCTGTAGTGCTAACAATTTGACTTACAACGAATATTTTATATAACTCAAATATTATTTTTATATAAAAACTTAAAACATAAAACATAAAACTTGAAACATAGGACTTACTGGAAATTTACCCATCGATAGAAGAAAAAATGCCGATTCCAACAGTATAAATAACGTATTTAAAAAACAACTGCAACTTGGTGTAGGTTACCTCCCACCTACAGATATAGTATGTAGGTTTGCCATTTGCGACCCCATAAAGGATGTCGATCTAACGATTTATATCTGTCCGTCTATCTGGACGTGAAATAGAAGCCCCCAGAAATTTTAAGGACTTTGATTTTTGACTGATATCCCAAGATTTGTCTCAAATAGGTTTGCATTAAGCAACTGCAAAAAAAAATATTCTCATCTGTGTACATGTTCCAAGCAAAACGAGCCATATTTTATTAAAATCGATCTATAACTTTTGATTTTATTCACAACTAAGTGAGGCAACTTACCTGATAAAAATCGTGATTTTAATACAACTGTAAAGCTTTAATTTGTGTATGAATATGCGTGTTATATGGAAATCGCATATTTTGTTCCCTTACTCAATTGTGAATAAAATCAAAAGTTCGGAACAAATTTTAGTAAAATATGGGTAATTTTCTTTGGAACATATCTACCCATACACTTATGGGAAAATAACGGGGTTTTTTTGGTTATTTATTTTTTATAATTTTTAAACAAAATTTTTTATAATTTTTTTTCACAAACTCCACAACAATGTGTCTGAAATATTGATCTGATTAAACTGAATAGGACAATTGCTACTCTAGTTATGTTATTATTTGTCGTGCAACTGCTTCATTTTTGGCATAATAGTACATCTCGAAAACTGGAACCATTAAAAATAAATCGCGGGCAGATTTGAATTCAGCGCCCCAAATAATTTAAGAAACAACTTGCTGGTGCTCCAGTCCAAAACCGAGTATACTTGTGTAATATGAAACTAAGTCTGGCGAATTTTTATAAGTCAATACAAGTAAACCTGTTTAATACTGAACACCTTATATGTTCTGTAAGATAATTTCATATTTTTAGCCCACTGTCTTAACTGCAGTCCCATTCAACTGACCATAAACGAAGGTCGTTTGTTAAAATACATAAACTACCACTCGAAAGAAATAAAACACAATTATCACGTGCACTCAAGTTTGACATTTTTTGCTGTATTGACGACATTCATCTATTCGTTAGTTCCATTATATAAAAAATCTAGTAAAACATTTAGTTCACAAGTCATTTATGTATGTACATATGTATATATCGTATACGATGTAAGAGTATTTACAGTGTACTTGTATGCCACATGAGTATTTCTGTGTTTATTAAGTAAAAAAATGTGACAGTTAAACACGATATTCATAAACAAACAAAAAAACGAAACAAAATTGATTCTTATTTAAAATGTAGAGACAAGAATAACTGGTCTTGCTTTAAAATCAGCAGAAACAGTCAAGGCCTCGTTACTCTTACGTAAACGTATGTATACGTTACTTATGTGTAAATAGGTACTCTTTCGTAAACGTATCGTTGCGTTGTGAACGAACCTGATAAACTTTCATCTTCTGTCCGTTTTTACGTATCATCTGTTCTTTGTGTACATTTTCGCTTACAAACAATGTTGCCATCAAAAGTTTTAAAGCTGTATTATTATATTTATAATGTTTACCACTTTTAAGCACTTTTAAATTAAAAATTATAAACTATGGCAAAATTATTGATGTTTTATGTAACCAATCAATTGATTATGAAAAAAGTAATTATCATAATTGTCTTTAAATGTATAACGTAAGCATTATATTATTTTACAAATATTTGCAACTTCTACATAAAAAATATCGTCACCTTAAATGCAAACGGACGTAACTAAGCAAAAATTTTAATTTGATTGAAATTTAGTTTTTGGTTGCTGATGGCTCGTTTTTATTAAATTACATGTTCGAGCCAAATTTTCGACTCCTACGATCAAAAACGGTGACTTTATGTATTAAAGAAATTCAAAAGGATGTAACTACCTGTGTATGTACATTTTTAATGCAAAAAGGCGTATGAAAAACATACAGTGACATGTATTTTGTGAGCTTGCAGGTGTTCATTTTGCTTTGAATTTCTTGGTGCTCGTGTTTTTTTTTTAGTTACATCTGTTTGCGTTTAGGGTGACGATATATAGAAGAAGTTTTTACTTAAATACAAGAATAGATTTACAAATCCTGTATATAAAAGGGAAATAAACCCAATTTTATAAAACTAGGGTTCTTGAACTGATGATCTTCAAATAACACTTTGTGTAACATGGAATGCCGTCTTTCATAGTAATGTTAATGTCATATATATAACTCATCTTAAAGAAATCATTCAATAACAGTAGCAACAAATCTGTGGTAAAAAAGAATTAGTGCTTACGTCGACATAAGCGCATTTTCAGTTAATTATATTTATGAAAAAATGCTAGAATGTGTTGAAAATATGCCAAAGAATATGCTAAAAAAATATGTGGTATAACAAAGGTAAAACAACATTTTAATTATGGAATTGGAAAAATAAATCAATTAAAACCGAGTAAAAACTAAAGCCGCATTTTTAATGCGCTTTAAATCAATGCGTGTGACAACACTGTTTATAAGTTTACGTATTTTAAGTCACTAACAAAATGTAGGGCAGTCCGCAACGTTTACGTATCCGCAAGATTTACGTATGAGTAATGGATCCTTCAGTATTCAATTATTGTAAATATACTCATAAAAGTATGAGTTGATTGGTGTAGCCGTAAATAATAATTGAGACAATTTTCTACTTATCAAATTACGTTGAGATTTATTTCATTAAAAACAATTAATAATTTGTTACTTACGTACGAAAATGTGATTTGGTGGGCTAAATATCGGTAACACAGTTATCTGTGACAAACGATTTGTCACAATATGAACAATCCACAGTTGGTAGCTGTAATCTTTGACAAAATTTTGTCAAAATCTAGTAGATTAAAATAATCTGTATAATAGTAGCTACGCTTATTATTTGCTCCGTCTGAACTTAACTTTAGTAACATATATTAAATTCCAATTTATTATCTAATAACAATAAACATTATTTTGCTTATTAACAGCATTAAGAATTTTCTTATTTTGTCTGTTTAATGTTAAGAATAATTTTTTGATCCCAAACATTCTTAGAATTTTAAGCGGCTTTTTAACTTTCAAGGTGTTGCTTGTAAATTCTTGTGTACTTACAAAACTAACAACAACAACAAGAAATTAAAATTCTAAATTTGTTTAATAAAGCAAAAACTACTCATATGTACACATATAATTCACTATCGGAATGACAAATCAATGTGTTTGAGCAAATAGCTACTTATAATGAAAAAAACCCAACAATACAGAAAAATTCCATTTTCGACCAAAAAGGTGATTTGAAATTCATGAACGACTAACGACGACGTCGACGATCTAGTAGCATGCCTGCCTATGGAAAGACGGGGTTCACACAGGACAATTTTTGTTGCACAACTTTTAATTCAGCCGCGAGAAAAACAGAGATAGCAACAGAGTTTTTATCTTTCTTTCTCCCAGCTGAATTAAAAGCTGCGCAACAAAAATTTTCCTGTGTGAACCCAGTCTAACTACAGTAAAGTGTGATGGTTAACTTTAATGGCAGTGGCAGTAGTACGAGTAGTGGCAAAAGTCAACTTAACAGTCAGTTGTTTAACGCCAACAAAACAAATGATGAAACCAACAACAGACATTCAATTCGAATAGGAATCATCTGTGAAAATAATGTTTAGTATTTTGTTTCGCTTTAGAGAAGTTTATCCTCACACATACATTTTATTCATTTAAAGAGGCAAAAACCGCAAAATGTTGTAGTGCAAAAAAAATCGACAACAACACCAACAATGAACACAAAATATGTACATATATACATACTAAAAGGTAAAAAGAATAAAAAGAAACAAGTTCAAATCTTTTTAATGATTTGAAAAGAAATATGTACGTAAAAATAATAATAAAAGAGAATAAAGAAGGTAGGAAAGAGATACTGATATATGTACTTGTACCCAGCCCAGATTACGAATCATGGTCATTTTTTTTTAATCAAGCAGCTGTAGAATACCTGTTTTGTGTTTGGGGAATTTGATAAAAAAATCATAAAAGGAGGGTGACTTAAGACCAAAGATTTTAAAGGTTTTAATCTCATGTCAGCAGAAATTTTAAGAACCCACAAACACGCTACTTTTCCAAAACAAAACAAGTTTAATTTAAAGCAATGAGACAATTCTAGTTAACAAAAGTTTGGCTCAGGAAATGGCTCAAAGACACTAACGCCCGTATTTCCAAAGGATTCAATAAGATCAGAAATATCTATCAGATTCAAAAGCCGAGTTATTGTTAAAAAAATTAGTAACATTTTAATTCAAAATTTTCACAACGTCGTAGAAAGCTCTGCGTTCTTAACCCCATATTCATATATAAATAAAATATGTTTGAAATCTATTTTAAGAAAATTTTGTATGAAAAATTTTTCATAACATACATTCCAAACTCATTTTAAATTCTATGAATATGGGGGTTAATATTTAAGGTCCATACATTGCTTTAAAAATATAAAGAAAAGCCAACTTATGAAAAAAAATAAATTTTGAAAAGAAATTTTTAGCTTTTTTGAATATCTGTTATATATTTTTTTTATTGTTTTGATTTGGGTTAAACAGATTTGTTAAACCTCTATTTATTAATATTCTAATAAAGAGAAAAGCTTAAAGCAAATGATGCCATAAAATAAAAAAAATAAACCTCAGCTAAATTTTTAATTTATTCATTCGCTTCAGAATCGTATTCAAAATGAATATAAGTATGTATACATACATAATTATGAAGCAATAAAACGAATTTGATTTTACCTGTCATGTGTGCCAAAAGCTATTTCTTAAAACGTGAAACCAAGACTACAAGCGTCTTGTCCCTTTAATAAGACCAATGAATGATTACTGGCCCATGAACAGATTACAACGGGAGCAGTTTGATAATGTCTATATCGGCCACTATTCCAAAGAAGATCTGTCCTATGTATGCCCTGGTGGATATTTTCGCGATATCTAATGAGAACAACTCTACAACATGGGCTTCCGAACATATGGTTACGCCGACGACCTTATCATATCTAGGGTAGGGTGGGAGGATGGAACCTAAATTTAACTGGCAAATGGTACCAAGATAGAGCGTTTTCCATTAAACCGGAAAAGACAATCATTGTAGCTTTTACAAGACGAAGAAAACCTATACTCATCGAATCTACCTAAAATGGTTCAATTATCAGGCTCTCCAGTGATGTTAAATGCCTTGGGATGATTCTTAAGAAGTCACTCTTGGAATCTGCATATTTCCTACACTGCTTGTCCATGGATATTTGTCAAAACGTGGGAAGTCAAACCAAAAATGTGATGATCCTGATGAAAAAGGACCTATCTTCCGGAGCCCGAAATTGAGTTAGCTACATTTCCTAAAACTAGATAAAATTCTGAAAATAGTTTCGTTTTTCTTACCGCAAAACTTCAAAAATTTACTGAGATATGAGGTTTTGAATATTATAAGTGTAAAAATATAGTTTTGAGTAAATGAGCTTTAAAGTTTGGCAATATTATGCAATACGGAGATAGAAGTGGGGAAAAATCTCTTTTTATGTCATTTCGAAGGTGAATATTGGGATAATTCTATTGTAAAGTGGAGGAACTTGTTTTAGCAGTGATACAATCGTTGGATAAAATTTAAACAACTAGCTACTTTTGGCACTACTGAAAATTCTTGGCTGGAAAGATAATATCACTTTTCATAAGGATCACCATAATAAATCCAATACTGACATAGCCACCTAGTTTGGTGGACAAAATATGATCAAGTAACTACTAGGACACTACTCGACAAAAAGTACCATCTAGTAAGTTTTTCGATCACCGGAGCAATAAAAACCTGCCCGATATATTCCCTGGAGGCCTGCAGAAGTGCACTTCAGTTACCGGATATCTCCACTATAAAAATCGGAGATCAGGTGGGGCACATGAGAATACTAGGACAGTTTTCGAACGACGATGACTGATCAAATATAACCGACATTAGTCATGAACAAAAACTGTGACGTCTAATTACTGCAAGCAGCCGATGGCTGAGCCACTTTCCATGGCACGAAGTTGCTGACCAGATCTGGTTCACTGGCGGCTCTAAGCAGGAAAATGGAGATACGGGGATAGGGATATACGGCCCTAACTTCCAAAAGCCCATTCGCATGGCAAATACTCTACGATTTTCCAGGCGGAAGTCTACCCCGTTCTTTTTTATACTAGAAAATGCTTGAGGAGGAAATGTAAGGGCATACCAATCTATGTGATGTCAGATAGCCAGGCAGCACTCAAGGCCTTAATCTCTTATGAGGTAAGGTCGGGTGTTGTCAAGGAATGCGTTACATCTCTAACTGAACTTGGTGCTGTAAATAAACTGACGTTGTGCTGGGTGCTAGGCCATGAAGACCATGCTGGAAACGAACGTAAAATTGAAACCTCTCTCACGTGGATATCTCATGGAGCGGAATAGGTCCTGGACTCAGATGGAATTTGCTCATCATTGGGAAAACCTTCACGGTCTAAGATAAGCAAACTGGTTCATTACGTTATCCCAAAACAAATCTCAAAAGTTACTGCTAATGGACAAAAATGTCATTAGATTATTTTACCGGGCACTGCAGTCTCAACAACGACACCAATTTATCATCGGCAATTCTGAGACCAAACTATGTAGACACTGTGAAACGCAAGGAGAGACAGACACTACATCACATACCCTGTGGCGCGCAGAATGAAATTCCTTGGAGGTATCTTGATGACTCCAACTGAAGTATACGGTTAAAACATACATGCCACATGCATTCTATTGCGTTCCTAAGGCAAATTCCACATTTTTCTAAAAGCTGAAAGCAATTTACATTAATAAAACATAGTTCCAGCTCTCAAGGCCTTGAATTTATTTTAATTAAATTTTATTTCAAATTAAAAAAGAAATTAGTATAGTGGTGAAAAATGAAACAACAACTAAACAACAGTTATAAAGCCCCACAAAAAAAGGTACAATTTTATGTCCAAACTAAAATGATAATGGAAATTTCATCATTGAAAAAACCATTTTATTTTAAAATTAAAACACTTGCTCGTTATATTTTTAATTTTTACATTTGCTGATGATTTAAAATAGTCGTTGATTTTAACCAACGACCGACCGACCATTTAAATTATGGAAAATTACATAAACAAATTTACACAAACAAGTTTCTTTTATAACAGATGCACTTTTTTAACTTTCAAGCATTTATTCAGAGTGTATACACATACAAACACTTTTAAATATTATTTAATATTGATATTTTCTTTTTTTATTTTTCTTTGTTATTTTTAATATTATTAACACAGATTATCATTATTAAATTATAACAATTTGCCCGATTTAAGTAAAATATTCAAAATTACTTTAGTGAAAACATTTTAATGGCGTAGTAGTTAGTTATAGAACGTTAACTTCCATTTAAGCTTTTTTGATGTCATTTTTTGATTTATAAAAATTCCATTTGCTTCAATTTATTGCATTGAAAATCGTAGATATGCATTTTTTAATGATGTCGTAAAATATATTTAAAAAATTGTCGCTAGAATCGACGTAATTTCACACTTTAATAAGTTTATATCACAACCGTTTACAAACTCGTACTAAATTTGATTGAATTGTTTAAAAACATACTTGTGCTGCCTGCTAGTTTTGTTTGCTTACAACAATTTCATTTTCTCGTGTGGCTTTATTTTCTGTTTTGTTTTCGGGGCACACAACGACATTTGCAGCGTCAGCGTCAAAAAAAGACCAGAAGAAATGCCAGTCACAGAAAGGTGAGCGAGTTAAGAGTATCTTATGGATACTCATATAAAAGATGGAACTCTAAATAAATACATTCTCAAATACATGATTTACACAACATGTACATACATAATATGTACAATAAAATACACTTGCCCGTTTAAGAAACCGGCTTTTTTGTTGAGTATTTGGAAATAAAATTAATTTATGCAACACATGCAGTGTTACCATATCTGAAGATTTATCTTATTTCAGAAGTCTTTTTCTGGATCGAAAAGATAAAAAGAGTTTTACCCTTTAAAAAAGATTTTTATATATTTAACATTTTTACCTTTTCTGTCTTATTGGAGTTACCTTCAGAAAAACATATTTTTTAGTTAAACTATTAATTCTTAATTTAAGGTGAGAATGGTATCAAAAGCTCAGGTGATTATTTTTTGCCTATTTTCGCTGTTTGTGTATTTGACCTCCTTCAGATATTAAAAGCCTTTTGAAACATTTTTCGCTATATATTTTGGCGTCCCAAGAACGTATTGGGACAAATATGCCCTGGTTAACACTATAAAGAGCGCTGTGACAATACATGTATCTATCCATCGACTTTCACGGTATATAATAAATTTCAGTCGTTTTTTTAAAGAAAGGCTTTAGATCAGTCCTGGGCAATTTATGATGAGGTAATTTGTCTCTATTCGCCTAGTACTGCCTTAGATTGTTTTGCATGTATTTTATAAATATTTATTTGCTTTATATCGCTTTGAATTTAGTACTTACGTATGGGATATCGTTAGCTGAAATGTAAAATCACGTAACTACACTTTCATTTATTTTATGGGAGAGGGAAGAAACTAAATAAAACGCTTAAAGGGCTTAAGTAAAATCTCTTTATTTCCGTGTTTGAATCGGCATATTTTTTTTGTTAGTTAGGTGGTTTTGCATTTCAACTGACGATATGTAGAAATTTGAATTAAGCAGCTGCAGCAACTGTAACAGCCGTTATATTTCTTGTCATATAAAAATTAAACTAAAGACATTTTGCAATCAATGTGGCCTCAGGTTATTTGCCTATAAGAAATTTTTGATGAGATTTCAGCAGATTCTTACAAAAAAACTTCGTTGAATCTGAGCTAGAAAGAAGATTTTTAGGACAGATGTCCATGTTTTCGAAAGCTATTATACTCAATAGATCGTTATTAGTTTTTCACAAAATTAAGTTTTTGAACGTTTTACCTTTTCTTTTTGATTTACTCGATTTTTCATTTTAAAAAAATCAAAACATTCAAGTTGCACGAACGTGTAAATCAAGGAAAATGGGTATTTAACTTCTTATTTAAAAGTCCAGCAGTGTTTGAATTTGATAAACTCCTTCCTCAATCTAAATGCTTATTTATTTTCATGTTTATATATTTCTTGCATTGTGCTTTAAATTAAATACATTTTAGCTGAAAGAAGATTTTTAAAGAAGAAATAAGATTTTTATTTTGTATTTTGAAGATTTTCGAGAAAATAGTATGGCAACACTGAACACATGCACGTTTTTTTGAGCAGCAGTTTTAACAAAAAAAGAGAAAAGTGTTATATGATGAAAACGATCTCTCAAACGAAAGAGATTTTTACAAAAGCAGTATTTAGATGTTGCATTATATTCAACTTTTTTGTTAGCAACATTTTTCAATTTTATATATACAAGGAATTAGCCTGAAAGTATGCTTTTTTCTGTCAGATTTTTCTTTTATTAAATGGCTCTCTATTAAATTTTGTATGAGGGCACCCCATCTGATTATAAAATTTTCAGAAAAAAGATCCCAATTTTGTTTTATAAAATTTGCAAGAGGTTAATTCATTCCTGACATTTATTTTGACATGTTCCATGACTTCAATAATGCAAATATAGACTTTGGAGTTTACGCCCAAAGGAAAATTTTTTTAGAAGTGATATCATCAGACGTATGCCGCTTTGTGCGCAATATGGGGCATTTGTGGTTTTCGCATAGCTTTAATGGGGTGTGTAGTTGGTTTCCATAATATACATAAAGCCATTTTAATAACCTATTCAATCCTTTTTTCTAAGTTCAACCGCATGTTATTTGTCTAGACCCAAAAAGTTTGATTTAAAATTTAAAACTGATTTTTAATGGTGAAACATCTAAGAGTTGGTATAATGCTTATTTTGTGTTCTAGGAATATAATTATAGTCCTGTTGAAGTTCTTTGGAATGTTCGAACCTAATATGAATATTATGAAAGGCTCAAACCAGTAGCTATTTGTTTACTCCGAACTTATTATTGTCTTATTAATCCAAATTCATTATTAGGCTAATGTTCGTAACGTTATATTCAGAAAGAAAGAGGCATGATTGATATCCCCTTCTTAAAAAATGGCAAAAAGGGGCATAACATATCAAATGGTGGCAAAATTAGGTAATTTTAAAAAAGTGCACTAAAAGTGGCAAGGCAGTTGAAAAAGTGTCAAAACGGCCTCGCTGCATGCAAGCAATGCGAATTAACTACAGGTGAACTTGTAAACATAGTGTTAGCTTTTTTAGCATTTTCATCATGTTCTTGACGTGAATTTGATTTGTGAATTTGGCTAAGTACAATGATTTTACAAGACCCAAATGCTTTTGGTTTTTGTTACATGTTGTACTTGTTCTATTAGTAAGATTTCCTGGTATGAATTTGCCTTGCATGCAAGTATCACCTTATTTTCCCCCAACAGCAAAATCAACAAAGCGCGATCTGGCAGCTCTCTCTCTCTATTTACATTGTCATCAATACTTTTCAAACTGTTGCGTTTTCTATAATCTTAAAACTATAGCCTATCATAGGGATGAATTTAAACTTAATTTAATTTAGCATTTAATTTTTTGACATTTTGAAATTGACAAAATTTTTCAACATTCGATGCTACACAAAGGAGTAGCTAGATATTGATCAAATAAATTACAATTGTTGTTGTTTATTGTTTCTTTTTTATAAAAAAAAAGATACCTTGTGCCTAAAAATTATACACTAAAAGTAATATACAAAGGTCAAAGAATATAGAATGACTATATTAAACATAATTCACTTTAGTACTTACTCATGGGAGTTTTAGCCAAGAGTTTAGGTGATCCTGCACTTCCGCCGCCACTACCGTTGACACTAGTCAAACTCAAATCACTTTGTGAACTTTTTTGGCTGTCTTTACTGTAGGAACGACCACTGCAAATACAAAATAGATAATAGTAAAATTATTAATTATTAAAATTGAATAAAAACAACATTAATGCATTTAATGCATAAGAGCTCTAAAAAAGGTATTAATTAATGATTATTAGTTATGTATTTATGTTTTGATTTCCCCATAGAAACGATTGTTCACATTCCTGAATTGGAAAGCAACCTATGAAATAAAATTGATAAACTGATGCTCTATATAAACATAAACTAAAGTTAAATTACACATGTTTGTTTGTGAATACAAATCTAGTACATTTCGTAAAGATACAAAAAGAGGTATTTAAATATTTCACGCCTCAACCTTTTTTTAATATTATGTACTTTTGTTTGATTTTCTATTGTATTTACATATTTTTGTAATTGAGTTTTGAGTCAGGCAGAAACAAAAGACAGGCTTGATTTAATATACGAAGTTGTACTGACTGCTGCACAATTTTAAAACACAGTAACAGCCAAAAATAAAATTGTTAAGGAAACGAATTAGACATGTTTTATTTTTATAAATAGAAAAGTATTCTATAAAAATTTCAATGGGGAGCGGATTATTTTATGAAAAAAATTTCATTCATTATCAAACAAAACAAAATATCTAAAAATAGAATACTCCTTCCAAAAAAAGCCAGTGTAGAGGCCTTCTAGAAGGCCTGCCTAAGAAGGCAGAAAAGAATTACTTTTGGATCTTAAATTCAGGTCTTGGAAGGCCTGTAAAAAGGCCTGTTTAGTGAATGCCTCGTAAGTTTTATCGCTGGGTTGTTAAGCAAACAAAATTAAATTAAATCTTTATTTCTTGAACGGTGAAACCCCATTACGAATTCATAAATACAAATGCATCAAATATCTTACTATTAAATTCTATTCAAAATTACATTGCTACTTCGTAAAACCTAAACTTTACCTTTAAAGTCACTCATCTTTAACCACATTAATGCATGTAATTTAGCAAACTAAGCAAAAACAAACACAAATGAACGAACTCACAAGCCAAAAATAAAACCAAAAAATATATTAACCATAATTTTAAGCCAAAACTTCAAGACCAAGAAATGTTAATAAAAACAGAAGAAAAATATAACAAAAACACCGGATTATGCTCTACTACCCACCAAGAATATATATAAAAAATATATAAAAAGTACTTGCAGCTCAGTCACAAATAGACCAAAGAAAGAGAGAGACTCATTTACAAATTTAAGAAGAAAACCTGGTGGAACGAATTGTTTACATTATTGTACAAAAATAGCAGAATGAAACTCTTAAAAAAGGAAACGAAATTTTAAAAAAATAGTTTTACAAGCCATTATGGACAAATAAAAGTAATTAAAATAAAACAAATTGATGTATGTACTTATGAAATAAAAAGTGCTGAAAGAAAATTAGAAATGAGTTTTTTGTTTGTATCCTGGTTTGCACTTGTAGCAACATAAAAGGAAACGGATACTGGGTTCCTAAATCAACATAAAACTGGCGAAACAACTGTGCAAATAAGTAAATTTAAGAGAAAGCGAAAAAAAATGTTTTGAGCCAGCAGAAAAAATTTGCTGGATAAATTTTAGCTCGTATATGTAAATTTTTATTTAAACGGCAATTATCAGGGTTAAAAGATGCAAATCTTTTATTTTAACAAAATTAAAAGTTCTATTTTATATACATATGTATTTACATATATTCATATACATATGTACCTTAGGGTGTCCGTTATTTATATGAAAAAATTTTTTTTATGAAAATGTTAGAGTCTCACCCCTCAAAAAGTAGAGGCTTGATGAAAAAATTACACACTCCCGCTGACTTACAAACAGAAATCCTAGTATACCTTATCAAAACTTATCAAAAAAAAATAAATACATACTTACATACACACATACCAGCGTTGATACTGGAAAACATTTTATTTCCTACCAAATTTTTCTCAAAGAACTACCAAAATCGCTTTTTAAAACATACCAAATTCTTACAATTTATTGATTGCATTTTTTAAAGCATTCTGGTAGTCAAGTTTGAAATACACCTTCACTAAAAAAATTTTTATCGCACACATATATTCCGATCGGAGTGCTCTTAGTTCCGTACTTTTATTCCTATCGTTTTCGTTTTACCACCTTCAGATTCCGTTCATTTTACGAGTATATTTGAATTTTACAGCGATAAAGTTGTCATACCTCAAGAAGGTCCTTTAAACTTTATTATGCGCAAAGCTAGCACTAAGCTTTACAATCTATAGTAATATGTTAAAAAATTACACTGAATTAATTCAAAGATAAGCAGATCGCTTTATTCTTTTTAAAATAATTCTTGAAGAAAAAACCGACTACAAAATAGGTGTGGCACTGCCCCCATATTTTATCATCATGAATCGGTTAAGTAGAAGTAGTCAAAATTAATATTTACTTTTCATTGGCGTGGCGCTGCCCACTTTTCTAACCACAATGATGTATTGTAACGATAACTAAATGTGTATCCAAAGTTTCATAAGAATCGATTAAGTAGAAGCAGTTAAAATGAATGTTTACTTTTCATGGGCGTGGCACCGCCCACTTTTTTAGTCATAATGTAGTATTCAAGCATAACCTTAATGTGTGTGTGCAAAGTTGCATAAGAATCGGTTGAGTAGAAGTAGTTGAAAATGAAAGTGAATTTACTTTGTATAAACTTGACCCTGCCCATTTTTCAACGGGACCAATCTGAAAGCACATCCTTTTAAATAAAGAAAAAGATCTGAGATCGCTTCATAAATGGCGGAGTTTTGAGGGAACATACATAAAAAAAGTAGGTTAAAAAAAAAGAAATATCTAAATCTAAAATCGGGATTTTTTTCAGATTTATTAATTGATTTTGAAAAATATAAATACAAATCCAATCGATAAAAAATGTGTATCATGATATTTAATATATTAATAAAATAGCTCATCAGATGATCATTAAGGAATAAAACAAATTGTAAATAAAAAGACAAAAACTCAAAAAATATTTAATCCGAACTATGGATGCCGCTGTGTCTGATTGGTAGCAATACTACAATGTCAATCCAACGGTCTCGGCTTCGATTTCCGATATAGACCCTGGATATTTTGGCTACATAAATCGTTCGCGGGTTGTGTTTGTGAATTTAAAAGTAAATAATTATTAAGAAAAAAGTTTTTTTTATCCTACGTTTTTAAAACGGACTGTCAGGAAAACCAAACGTGTGTGCAAAATTTTACAGGAATCGGTTAAGTAGAAATAGTTCGAAACGCATTTTACTTTTCAAAGGAGTGTCGTAGCCCATTTTTCTAATCATAAAATTGTACTGTCACGGGAACTGAATGCTGGTGTAAAATTTTAAATCCATAGCTCATAAGGAAGATACTTTAAAATTACATAATTACAAAATGTCAACCGAAAACACATGTACCAAGTCAAGTTAATAAAAACGTAGTAAAATAAATAACATAAAAAGAATTGCATATGAATGTGAAAATTTTTTTAATTATTGTCTCTTTCTTTTGTAGAGAAAAATTAGAAATTTTTTTTAGCCTTTTCAGTGAAAATTCGCAATGGAATGAATTTTTCAAATACTGAATTTATTACAACACTTACCAGGGTAAATTTTTATCTTAATATAACGCTCACTTGCAATTTTTGTTAAGGAGTTAAGGAATTTTTACCGTTAATACATGTTCTGCAGGATCGATGAAACTACTTGATTTAGTTTTTTAAACTGCATTGAAACTAGGGATGTAACGATACGCCGTTTTGCCGATCCGATACCGATACCGATATTTAAAAATAAATATCGCCGATACCGATTCCGATACCGATACGCATATTGAAATTGAGTTCAAGTTTAGATTAACAAAACTCAAGTGCAATTTTTTATTATACAAAATTACATTATAAGAGAGAATATTTAAAATTTATAAAACATTGGAAGTAATTTTTAAGGAGCTACATTTTCTTTGCTTCCAACAAATCTATATTAAAAATATGCAGATAATTAGTAGAAAAGCAAGAAAAATTGTTTAATTCCTTTATAATTTAAAAAAAATACTCGCCATGCTTTTTAAAAAATCGATTTTTTTTTAAAGGACATTTATCAACTAATATTGATCTAAATAACTTAATAGCTTAATTATTAAAAGACTTCTAAGTTTATATTTATTCACTTAAATTTACATGAAAATACAGTTCTGAGTTTAAATTCGCATAAAAAAATTGTGAAAATGGGTACTTTTTTATCCTTTTTCCTTAAGGAAAAATCATTATAGAATACCGAAAAAGAAATTTGTCCTAGCATCGCTTCCAATTCGGTGATTGGTAATCGAAAAACAGAACTTCTTGCAAGGGCAAGGATATGTAAAACTAATTAGAAATTATCCAAATTTGCAATACTTCCAGATCGCGAATTCTACATTTTCATGACTTCTTTGGAGTATCTCTTTTTTGCTGGAATAAGATTTAAAAAACAACGGCTTGAATTTGAATTCATGGTAAAATTAACAAAAAATAAATAATTTTTTTTACAAAATAACAGCATAAAATATTATTAATTTTTAAAATTGATATTAATAAGATTTAAAAAATAACGAAGTGTATTTAATTCATGGTAAAATCGAACAAAAATAAATTATTTGTTAAAAAAAAACTCTGAAAAAATTTTTAAAAGTATCGTCGTATCGGCAGTAAAATATCGCCGATACCGATCTATCGGAAAATCTGAAGTATCGCCGATATATCGGTATCGGTATCGGTATTCGTTACATCCCTAATTGAAACCTTTTTTTATAATTATGGCTAAATATATTCTCAAACCTACCAAAACAATATTTAGCCTACCATCGTGCCAAACGAAAAAATTCCTTCCAAATTTGGTAGCAACCTACCAACAATGGCAACGCTGACACATACATATATTGATTTTCTTGCCGAGCCTAAGAGCGACTTCGTAGTCTTCATTATTCTTCTCGTAAATCAACTACTCTATTGGGTAAATTCAAGAAACTTTAAAAATGAATAAAACAATGCTTTGTGTATATACGTTTTGATTGAAATTTACCCACATACATACATACATCATATTTACACACTTGGTTTTTTATTATTCGCTGCCATTATAAAGATTCGAGGGTAAATTTGCACCTACTTTGACTGTGTTTTTCAAATATGAAACTTTTTAATTACAAAGAACTTATGCTACGTATACACTAGACCATTTTATGACATCGCAAGCAAACATTATAGTGTGTACTAGCGACAACGTTTGCCACTTCCGATATTTTTCGGTGTGTTGAAAACTGTTTGCGCGTTTAATGTGTACGGTTGTCACAATAACGCAACAATATTGCAGTCACAAAAACAAAATGACAGCATTTGTCATTTTGTCCCATTGACTTGTTAATTTGAATATGATGCCACAAAATGACAACAAAAGAAATGTCTAATGTGTACGAAGCATTACATTACAGTGAAAAAGAAGATACATGTGTATTTTTAGTTCTCCTATAAAGTTTTGTCTGGAACATCACAATTAAAATTATGTAGTTATGTCCATATGTTATTATGTAGTTATGTCCATATGTAAATGTATGTAAAACATAAAATACCCAAATTCAGTTACTGTAAATTATTTCAGTTTTTTAGTTCTAATCGAAGTTTGTATAACGCCAAATAAAAACCTATACATTTTTGTAAACGAAATTTATTTGCTGGAGTTTAAGCATTGTCTATATGCAGCGTTTCATTGGTGCTTTACCAAATCGTCAGTAGACTTCAAACCTAAATTTTGACCCTTTTTCTTATGTACAGACTTTCAAAAACCATTTGAGAATTTACAAATATATAAATTATTTTCAAAAATAAGCATAGTAAGTAGGCTTTGGAACTTATACAAAACCCAGAAAATAATTTTTTATTCGATACGAATCTATTTTATTTTTCTACACCTTCACACAATTAGAAATCCATCGGATAACAATAAAAGTATTTATAAGGCAAAATGAAAAATTAAATTCAAATTAAATCTTCAAGAAATTAATTTTTTGACATATTGTCATAATTTTATTTTAAATGAAAATCCTTTACATAAGAAAAATGGTTTGTAACTGTTCAAAATTGGGTTTGAAGTCTACTGACGATTTGGTAAAGCACCAATGAAATGTTGCATATAGACAATGCTTAAACTCCAGCAAATAAATTTCATTTAAAATAAAATTATGACAATATGTCAAATAATAAATTTCTTGAATTTTTGTAAACGTTTAGTGAAGTAACAGTGAATTAATGTGGCTGGCACTTGTAAAACGGTTGTTGCATATTAAACTTGCATTTATGAGTGAATATGTAAGTAAATGAATGACTGACTGACTACCTTGATTAATTACGTTAAAAGTTGCACATCAATTTTTGCAATAAAAAAAATTAACACCCAAAGCTGCTTTATTTGAGTGTGTGCAAATTGGCACATACATGCATCCTTACATACATATTATATACATATTTATAAAAATACATTTAAAAAAGAAAAATAACACACTTACCGGTTTCATTCGCATATCAGGGATAGAAAAATTGGTACAATTTTTCTTTATTTGTACTATTCACGCTTGATAAGTACAAAGTTTCACCGATGACTTATTTAGTACAATTTATTGTTATCTTTCTTACTAAAGGTACGGTTACACTTAGCAAATATTTGCCCAAAAAAATGTAGCCACTCTTTTTGCTCAGGATTAATGTGATTTTACTTGGTTTTTATATCACAAAATACAGTTTATTATGCCGCAAGAGGCTAATTTTATATTATTTTTAATAAATGCGAACCCATATTTAAAAAATTATTGGAATTAAAGGATATGCAATTTTAGTTGTCGATTGGTAACGTTTCTTTCCGGAAATATTTGCCAAGTTTGACCGACCGTACCTTAAGAGTGAGTCTGTTTGTATATGAATCGCTGCATTACAAATGGAAATTTAAATGGCCTAAAATATTTTGCTGAAACAGATGTCAAAAGCAAAGTTTGTTCATATAATGCACAGCAGTTATGCACTTACGAGCAGGTCCAGTAAAAAAGAGAACACTGACGGAAAAGCGGTCCAAATTCAATCGAAACCCGACAGAAGAAATATACAACACTGTCAATAAATTCATCGGTTTCGCTTGTATTAAAACATATGTTGTTAACTAGGGATCCATCAAATTTAAATTGGAGGTAAAATAAAAAAAGAACAAGTCGAGTTATTGAAATCAATATTTGTAATATTTTTGTTTAAAATACAAAGTAATTCAAAAGTCTTTACTCAGCGAAGCCACTTTTCAATATACCGAGAGCAAATGCCCAAAAGCCCGGCCGAAGACCGGCTACGCCAAATCCTTTACTCAGCGAAGCCGCTTTTCGATAATACTGAGAGGATAAACCCTTAAGCCCGACATATGCGGGAAATAATGTCAATTGACTTTGTTTCCATTGGCCGTATTAGCTGTCACCAATTTAATCTGTTGCACAAAATAGTCCCTTACACGCGACAGAACTTATTTAAGAATCAAAGTAGATACTACTGCACTAGTGTTTTTCATTCAATATTTCCCGGGAAAAAATTTCCGGGAAAAAAATCCCTGGAAATTTGTGCGGGAATTCCTGGAATTTTTTTTTTTAATATTATTGTGGCAACTTTAGTTTGTAAGCACACATTTTTAGTGCTGCTCTTAGAAAAATATGAAAACAAAATAAAAAAATATAAATATATTTTTGAGCTCATTTTATTTGCCTCATCAATTTTCACATTTTTCTAAGAGCAGCACTTAAGAAAATCATATTTCGTTAACGAATGAAAATAACAGATTATCACTAAGTGGACATAACGAGGAAAGTATGTGGTATATTTTCTAACAATTTCATATTCTTATCTGTATCTACCTTCACATAGGTTTTTGGCCCCATTTTATTTGACCCATATTTTTATTAAAATTGCACTTTTAAAAAAATCATATTTCGTAAGCGATTGAAAATAACCAAACGGCACTGAGTGGGAATAATAATAATAATGAAGTACAGTCCTATATTTTCTGAAAATATCAGAAAAACTCACATGGGTTTTTTGAAGCTCAAAATTGTGCATTCTTCAAAAATTATAAAGTTCTTCACCTTTTTTTCGCAGAAGATATTATTTTAAGACAAAGAAAGTTATGTCATGGTACCAGAAGGGTTCCTTCTATATTAAAAAAAAGTCGATGCCTTATTTAGTAAAGATATAACACAGGGTTCAATTTACAATCGATAAAACGGGAAAAAACTGTGCACTGCTTAAAAAGCTACTAGACAGAAGTTAACAATCAGAAATTATTTTTTTTTTTTTAATTTAAAAAAAAACATGCATATTTGTTGCTTTCACTGGGAGTTACTCTGTAAAGAATTGAAATTATATTTTTTAGCTAGCTTTTAATGCATTAATAAAATTATTTAATACATCTCATGAATGCTATTTTTTTCAAATAAATTAAATTACATGATATATTTTATCGTTTTGTAATGGGCGGGAATTTCCGGGAATTCCGGGGAAATTGAAAATTCAATCCCGCTTTCTCGGGAAATGAAAAAGTTCGGGAAAAGAAAAACTCGGTTACACGAACGATTGTTTTCTTCATATTTGGATACATGACCTCATTGCGTCAGAAAATAAGCAGTCTTATAAATTTTTCAGATTTTTTCCAAGCCCCACTTCTCGTAAACCTATCAGGACTTGTGCGAGGTGGTGGGGTGTTTGTAATAGATGCAGAGTGCTGAGCTTTATTAAGGTCAAGTGACGGCAATTGAAATATTCGTGCTTCCTATAGAAGGATAAATTTTTGCAATTACAATCTATTTTCGATTTCTGTTCATGAATTTGTCATGTTTTTTAAAAATTTTCGAAGAATCGCGTCAGAAAATGCAGCAATGGTATTCCTAAGCTAATTTGAAGCCTCTTCGAAGTAACGCAAAAGTTTCACCACCTCTTCCGTCATTATTCATTTTCAGTTGTAATTTATATCCTGCATTTTATACAAGGAAGACAAACTTGTATTGCAGTTTGTTGTAGCATATGCCTCTTAGTTGATATTACACAGAAATATAAGCCTTGAAAATGCTTCATCAGACTCAAAAGCCGACTGATGTTACAGTTCATTAATTGAAAAAAAGAATTATAAAAGTATCGTTGTATCGGCAATAAAAATGTCGCAGATAACAATATATCGGCAAATCCGAAGTATCGCCTACTTTTAATAAATATAATTAAAAATAATAGTTAAAAAAATTTTTTTTGACAGCCGGTTGGTACAATTTCAAAATTCCCTTTGCCATCCCTGGTGCGTATGATTATTGAAATGTGTAGATATATTACGACGCAACAATTTGGCATGTGTTTAGCAAATGTGACTGACCACAAAAAGCATGTAAACGGAAAAACATACATACTTATTTATGTATGTACATATATGATAAATATGCGTTTTAACGTTTACATTGCCAAGGTTAAAACCAGACTTAATATGGGCAATTGTTTTTAAACGATTATTTTCATGGTTAAGGAATAGTTTTCGTAGAATTTGTTAAAAGCATATGTACCCATTTTATTTTTTAATTTCTTTTGCAAATAAAGGTACCTACATACATACATATGTATGTACGTATTTTAATTATTTGTACCAGCAACTATAGCATAAATAAAATAAAAATGCGAGTACATTATGTACATTGTACATACCCTACAGATAATATTGGACTACGTGGTCCATTTTAGCTGAAATGGAGTAGTTACAACATGATCCTATGCAATGCAGTCATGGACCATGTCATTTACAAACAATAGCTTCTAGTTAACCGACTGCGTTTTAACGAGTTCAATCGTTAAAACACAAAGACTTGAGTGCTTTATCGAATAGTGACATACGAGTAGTTTTAAGACTAGTCCAATGTAATGCAGGCATGGACCATGTCATTTGCAAACAAGAGTTTGTAGTTAAGCGGCAAGTGCTGGTGTTTTAAGAATTTCAACATGAATACTTTAGTGCTCCATCAAGTGGTGACATGGAGGAGTTTTGAGACTACTCCGATGTAGTGCAAAGTTGGGTTATATGGTCCAGCCCTAGGACATCGTAATGTTAAATCGACCATGTTTTCTTTATACATTTGGGTTACCTTTGGACTAGTCCTAGTCCTCTATGAAGTGTACTTTACATGCGCGTATGTACTAGACGCGTTATCTGCAGGGTATGTATGTATGTATTTTGATTTATACTATTTTATTTACTCAGCTTACTAGGTTGCGTTAGATAAAATTTTAGATTTCAACAAAAGATTTAAACTTTGTTTTTGTTCATCATTATTGTGCTTTTTCAGTTTTGAATAAAATTTTTCCAGTATACTGCGTGTTCTAAAAAATCGCACAGTCAGAAAAGTTTCATATAAATACACATCGACAATTCTGAGATACAAAATAAATGATAACAAAAAACTTGGTGGAAATAACGTGTCAGTGGTACATTAGCATTATTTCAAGTAAAAAAACAAAAAAACAAGTAGAAATATTAATAAAAATGAAACCAACATGCTATTTTTTATGAAAACAAATGAGAAGGAAAGGAAAAATTTCACAAACGTTTTTATTATTCCCCAAACAGTATTTAACTCGTACATTGAACAACATGTACTTATATGTATGTATGGATGTATATATATGTATACTAATAACACTATACAACAAAAAATTCTAACGACTGCGTACGGGATTCATTTTAGGGGGGAGGTAAAGTTTCCCGCCTTTTGAACATTGTTATAGTGAATGGCTTAGGATATGTTGCAATTCTTACGTTTAAGGTATAAAACGTGTTCACCACTTCTATCAAAAAAACCCCCACGAGGAATATTTGAATCCTTTAGCTCTTCGATATATGGGTCTTTTTGTCTCTTTCTTTAAAAAGGGGCAAAAAAAACTCACTTTCAATGGCGATATAGCGAACTAAATGTTTTACAAAAATATTTGTCACAAAATTCTATCATAGGTCTTCCAAGACAACAATCATTAAAAACTTAAAATGTCTTTAAGGGTTAATTTCGTACTTATTTGCAATTAGTATTAAAATAGCCAACAAAACCGGATTTTATAAGAATTATACATATATAGAATTTTATTAAAAATATGTCTTACGTAAAATTTCAGTATAACTCATCATACCATACCCTACCACAATCAGTCGTTACTTTGATAAAAAAAATTGATTTTGTTGTTCAGTGTAATAAGAGAGATATATGTATGTAAATACCATAATAAAATTCTATAAATTTGGTATACTTTCTATTGAGAAAATGTAAATAATTATTTTGCAAAATCTTGATTTAGTTATAATAACCATTAACCTACTCGCATCGTACTATGAATGAAAAAGAAAGAATTTTAATAACAAACGCTATTTAGGTTATACTTTCTTTGTTGCAATTTAATACGAAATGCATTAAGCAATGAACACAAAACATAAATTTTCATTTTCTATTATTTTCTTAAAATATCTACATAGCATACACATATGTGTTTTCCCTTGTAAATAAAACACAAAATTTGTCCATTAAAAAAATATAGTTCAAACTAAAGGTAATTCAAATATTGTACTAAAAAGCCGAAATATTAAATTTCAGTTCAAAATAAAATTACGTAAAAATAATTATTAACGCGATGGTCCGCGCAAAAAAGTTATATGCATGTTTACTTCTCGGTTGGCTGTCTGGATACAGACAAAATAACTGAAAACAGTTTAAGCATGTATGAAACAAAGACAAAAAAACAGCTTTGATTGTAGGTATTGATAAAAATGGCCATCAAAAGCGAAAACAAAAAATAATAAGAGCTTGTGAGTATTGGATTATTAAATCAGATAGAGAAAATTTCGGCTAACTAAATTGAGTCGCAATAAAAATGAATGCAATAATTTGCATGAAAAAAGTCTTGTATTCTATTTTGCTGATGATTCCTTCTAAAAACATCCACCTTCAGAAGTGGTAAAAGTGAACAAGAACGCTGATGAGACGGTATAGCGGCCTGTCGAAATCAGTAGTACTGATCCGTTCTGCTAATCTGATTTGAATATTCCAACACTCCACTCTTAATAAAAATAATTTGAATTTACATTAATTCAAATATTGAACTAAAAAGCCGAAACAATAAATTTCAGACTAAAGGTGACAAGGTTGATTTAAATTGAATTTAGTTATCGAGATATATCGTTATTTCAAAAAGGAAGCAGTTACAGGAGAAATATTAACATAACTGGAGGGCGGTTTGTAATATTCAGTTAAATAAAAAATCCATAACTCGACAACAATATTACATTTAAGCCGTTCCAACACTGTTTTGTAATCAGCTCAGTAGTTTCAAAAATATCATGGAACTTGTGCAAAAGATTTTTTGTATAAAAATGTTTGTTTTTAAAAAATTTATAAAAAAAACAATAAAAATTCCGTAATTATGTTTCAAACAAAACCAGCCATACATTATTAAAATTGGTTTGATATTATTCCCAATTAAGTGAGGGGAAAACTCAATTGACAAAAGCCACGATTCCCATTCACCATATGAATTGAAATGTTAGTGTTATATGAAAATCATGTTTTTTAGTGAAATATCTGTCGTTTTGTTTGGAACATATTTACCTATAGTAGCGCTCCTTGATTATAACATAGTCATATTCAAAAAACAGTATTAGCTTTTAGTGCGAAGAAATTCGGCTTAGATTAAGAAATGTTCCTAAATTTTTTTTATCATACTTTTGTTTGTTTTTTTTATTTTGTATGAATTTTTTAAAAACAAAAATTTTTTTAAAAATTTTTTTTTACAGATTAAAAAACAACCTTGGTGCGACTTCAAGAATTTCGGGGTTTTTATTTAACTGAATATAACAAACCGTTCTTCAGTTATGTTAGCATGTGTACATATGTCATGCAGCTACATAACGATATATTTCGAAAACTGGAACCAATTTGAAGAAACCTAGTTCAGCACCCAAAATAATATAAGTAAGATCTTTCCGTTTCTCCAGACCAAGATATTGTAGCTATACTTGTTTTATCAGATATATACTTTGTTTAGTAGCAATTTTTAGAGTGAGTTGTGACACTGTGCAATTTCAATTCACTGCTGAAATCGAATTCACTCCAATAAATATTGCGTTGTATGAAACACACAAATTAAATATTACTAGGATCCCGCATGGTGGTCGAACTTCGATCTCTTTATCAGTAACCGGGTTTGTAACCGGTTTTTTAGGCAAAAAATTATATTGTGCATATCTAGAGAAAAATACCATTTAATCCATATTTGTTTCATCAATATTGGTGAACAATAAGATCCCTGTCTGATTTTTATTAGCTAGCTCAAATTATAGTTGACTTTTTGCTAACTGATTTACAAGTGGCTTCTGATTTAACTCATAAATGATAGAGATGTAAGTCAGTTGTTTTTTGTACAAATAGCTGCTTCCCGATAAGTATTGAACTAACTTTTAGCTAGCTCAAAACTGATGCAGAGGGTAGTGAGTTGTTTTTGTACAACTAACTTCTTCTCGATAGGTTTTGAATTAACTTTCAGCTAACTCATAGCTGATGATTGTATAAACTTATCTCTGTATCACCTGAAGTTAGCTACATTGGCGTAGCTAGACCCTTCCTGGGCGGGGACCAAAGTCAATTTTGACAATATAAGCGAACTATAATGTAAGGAATTGTGTGGCCTATTTATATATTTATATAAGAAGATGTTAAAAGTTGAGTGCAGTCAACAAATAGAGCACAAAACACGCTACGGCAACAGCAACAAAGTTAAAGCGGCAAACGAAAACTATTGGAAAATAAGAATATAGAAATACTTGATTAAAATGGACATTTATTCCACTTCTACATTGAAAATATATATTGGTATGTCGTCGGCTTTTAGAATCAAAGGAATTTACATATTTTCCTTGCCATGCCTAGAATTCCTCCTATCAATCTTCTGCTGCTCCCCATTATAACAATATTGTATCGATTTGGGTGTTTAACAACCTGTTCGAGCGATAAGTTCATCGATTATTTATCTGAACATTGTTTGCACACCTTAAAGTATGAGTGATGTTTGGTGTAACAATGTACATAATTGTGTACTGATTTCGACTTAATATTCCTAATCAACAAGAGCTTATATAATGATAATATTTAAATTAACATTATTAAATCATTATCTATTTAATTGTAAATACTTTGAAATTGACACAAAATGTAATCGACAGGTAATAAACTTGCAAATAGCAGACAGGCTGATTGACAATTGAATTTGATTTAAATTGTGTGAGAATTATAATTTTTATACATTCTATTTTGTACTTTAAATTAATTGGTATGATGCAATCAGTTAGTGGCAAATTAGCAACCACCAGCAAGCAGTCATCGTTGCAACAACCGACATCATTAAGCTAAATCAATAAACGATTCACTAATTAAATCATTAACAAAATTTCAAATGAACATGAATATTTTTTATCTCTTTATTTATTCATTTGTAACTCGAATTTTTTTTTTTTTGTTATTTTATTTTGTTATGAAATGTGAAAATCTTCACCTACTTTTTTGATTTAAAGTCAATATAATAAAGTTTCTACCTCTAATGCACTCACTCGCTTACTTACTGGTTCAGTCATTTTTTTAAATTTAATATTTATTTTCACACATTAATTAGAGTGCAACATTTGGATTTCTAAAGCAGCAGCATCATCACAGCAGCACTGAAATCAGCAACATCTTCATAATTATTATTATGGCCATAAATATTATCAAATAAAAATATGAAAGAAAATTAATAAAACTAAAGAGAAATACACTCATGCCGTTGTTAAATGGCTTGTTTGAATGAATTTTAATTCTACTTATGGATATAGTCTACGCGTAAGAGTATTATGAAATAAATTTACAGCCTTATTTGCTTGAATTGCTGTTGGGAAGGAGAAGTTAAATGGAAATATTAAGACATGATAATGATTATTATAATCTTAGGCGCAAATCATCTTTACTATAACGCAATGGCGAAAAATAAGCTACAAAACAAATCACGTGACTGGTGCCCAGGTAGTACTGTTTATATGGTGATGCCCTAGGATGGCGTTACTTGAAACATTTTGTGCATCGGTGAAGAATAATATCAATTATGTATAAATTATTCCGACATGTAACTGTAATAATCAAGGCAAGTTTATATATGCACAAAAATTCTTAAAATATGCATGGAAATATTTCCAAAAAACTTTAAAATGTGCACAAAAATATCCACCCGAAAAAGTGCAGACTAATAATTTTTAATTAGTTTTATTTGAACAAATGTTTATTACAAAGTATAATTATAGGTTTTTTCAAGTTTTCAAATTGACGATTGTTGCACAAAGCCGCAGAATATATTGAAAATATACTCGTACGTTCAACACCAGTCGATGCTACTGACGCATTCTTAAATACATTTACTTCACATGGAGATAGTGTGTCAATATATTCATCGGTTTTGCTTTTATTAAAATATATGCTGTTTTTAATCTTGGTCAACGTTTGATTGACCAACATTTCGATCAAAAAATTTTTTAAGCTGTTTAATAAATATTTTATTCTTAATATTTTGAACTTTTTCTTTTACGTCTTCTATGACGGATAAAATTTCATCTAGAAGAAGTTTTTTTGTTTCCAATTTGATCATACTGTGGCAAATGCATTTAAAATTATCTGTAATATTTGCTAAATCTGTTTTTACCAATGAATTCTTAAATAAAACCTTTGCATTACATATCGACTCAGCATTATCATCAGAAAGCTCATTTAAAACGCTGCTTATTTCTTTCTATAAAGTTGTCGCAATAATATATAGCAGCCTTCAACTAAGATCCCCATCTAGTCGTACAGGGTTTTGGGGGATTGATCATACATGGGTACATAGCATGAATGTATTAAATTGTTACGAGGGGGCGTCTGGAAATTAACTAAATGTAAGGGAACAAAATCTGCAATTCTATGAAACTCATGAGCAATTTTTGTTAAAAAGGACTGCCAACCTGCGTAATATACAAATTTATGCAAGGTATATCAAAAATGCTTGTTTTGGGAAACATTTTTAAAATATGCAAATGTATAATGCCTTGAATATCAAAAATCAATGCTTAGGGGTATATAAAACATTTTATGAAAATTAAAATATACTGGCCGCGAATGCTAGTCTGAAATACTGGTCACAAATAATGGTAACAACTACATAGGATTATGGTGTTGCCGTCGGGGATTTTTTTATTTTATTTTCACTGTTGCCGTAATTTTCCGGGGAAGAGCGGGGAACTCCTGGGATTTTGGGGATTTTGGCCCAGTTTTTTGAAGTCTCCAATATGGTTTGTGTCTTTGCTAGCTGAAGGTACTCTGCTAATTATATTAATTCTTTTAAATGGCATGAAATTGTTTTGATATGACACAGCATAACATAACATAGTGGTGTTGCCGCTGCCGAGTTTTAGATTTTCAGTGTTGTCGTATTCTTCCGGGCAAGTGCCGGGTACCTTCTGGGATTTATGGGATTTTCGGCAGTTTTTGGGAGTCTGGAATATGGTTTGTATCTTCGCTAAATGGGTTGAGACTTTGCTAAGTGTTTCGTGGCAGTGAGAGCTGAAGGTGTCTCTGCTAACTATCCTTACTAATATTATAAACCGCTAAGCCGATTTTAATGAAATTTAGAACATATGTATATAGATCTAAGTCTGGAAGGACACATAGGCTATATATTTTTTCAAATATAGGACCACAAAACGGTGGGGGGGGGGAGGTAAGGTTAATTTCTGCCTCTCTGAAACTGTCTGACCAATAGGCTATATAGTTTTTCAATAATAGGACCACAAGTGGGGTAGGGGGCAATCTATGTCCTTCCAAAACTATCTAACAAATTTTAATGAAATTTAAAACATGGATAGAACATGGCGATTACGATGTGGGGGTGTAAGGGGCAATTTCTGCATCTCTAAAACTATCTAACGAGTTTTAATGAAATTTAAAACATTATTAGATCTGAGTCGGGAAGGACACAAACGCTACATATTTTTTCAAAAATTAGCACAATTTCTAAGGTAAGAAACTAAATTCCAACCCGGTGTCCCACGACACTGTGCTTGCTTTTTTATTTTTTAGCACAGTCTTTGATGGGAATTCAACTGACGACCTCCGGATTGGCTATCGAGAGTAGAAAATGTGGTGTGCGAACATGGGGTTGTTTTCTGTTTTGGTTGGATTGAAGTATTTTTTCTACCGTTTCAAAATTTGTTGAAAAAGGACTTATTTTTATATCTGGGGTTGCTTCTTCCCACTTAGAAGCGCTACAATTTCATAGAGTTACCCGCTTTGGTAAACATAAACAATCTTACAGGGGCTTTAGGTTTATTTAACAGTGACAGCAATGATATCGTTAAAATAGAAATTACTATGAGCTCTAATTTATATATCAGAATCAGAATCTGCATTCAAAAGATAATATGATTTATTGCATGATCTTTTCCAATAATGAGACTCATTGTAAACTTTAAGCAATTTTTAAAATTTAAACTCAGTCTCATAGTATGGATTATTATTCTTATATGTATGTATATATACAGTGAAACCTCTCATAACTGGACACTCGCCGTCACAGCATTTTTGTCCGGTTATGAGAGGTGTCCGCTTATGAGAGAGCTACACATATATTTTTTTAAATATTTTATTTTATAATGTTACATACTATTATTAAAGCAATGGAGAACTATTCTATTGTGGTTGAAAAAATTTGTAGTAACGGCGAAATTACCAATTTCATTGGCGTTAAAAGAATTATTAATCATATTTGAAAAAAAATATCAACTACATAAAAATGTAATAAGATTCGGGTGTATTTTCACGCTTCTGTCCGCTAATGAGAGGAATTTTGAGCACAATTTTCTAAAATTTGGTTATAGAATACATTATGTATGAATACATTATGTATGAATAAGTGATGAAAATCTTGGTTCTAAAAAGTTTGTCCGGTTATGAGAGGTGTCCGGCTGTGGGAGGTGTCACTGTATATATATATATATATATATATATATATATATATATATATATATATATATATATATATATATATATATATATATATATATATATATATATATATATATATATATATATATATATATATATATATATATATATATATATATATATATATATATATATATATATATATATATATATATATATATATATATATATATATATATATATATATATATATATATATATATATATATATATA
Source organism: Panzeria rudis (assembly GCA_956483635.1). Classification (NCBI taxonomy): domain Eukaryota; kingdom Metazoa; phylum Arthropoda; class Insecta; order Diptera; family Tachinidae; genus Panzeria; species Panzeria rudis. The sequence continues at coordinate 154,844,488 of OY101449.1, read as the reverse complement.
TATATATATATATATATATATATATATATATATATATATATATATATATATATATATATATATATATATATATATATATATATATATATATATATATATATATATATATATATATATATATATATATATATATATATATATATATATATATATATATATATATATATATATATATATATATATATATATATATATATATATATATATATATATATATATATATATATATATATATATATATATATATATATATATATATATATATATATATATATATATATATATATGTATGTGTGTACAAAAAATTATCTTACATGCCAAGGTTTTAATGTACTTCATGTACATATCTAAATTATGTGCATTTTTATTCTTTGTCCAAATATGTACTTAAAATATATACAGGCATCTTTACATAAGTAACATTATGCAATATAGAAAATGTTGCCTTAGTAACAATACCGAAAAGCAGCAAGAGCAGCAGCAGCAACAGCATACAGTTTTGTACAACATTATTATGTATAATGTTTCCTGCTGTGTTTTCGGGTTGAACGATGAAAACACCCATTGACATGACCCTAAACTAAAATAAATTTAAATTCACTCCCTAAACTAAAGAAGAAAATGAGGAAGATAACAACACTTAAATGAAACTTATTTCATACGTTATGAATGCCAAAAAAAAAGTATAGTACGCTGCTGATCCAGTTCACTTCCATGCAAAAGTACATACAAACAAATATTTTTTAGAAAGATGCCATTAAGAACTTTAATTGCAATTTGTTGTTTCAATATTTTATTTGCCCACACACTTAATATGTGAATAGATGATGGCTGGTTGCTTGGTCGTTTAGTTTTTGGTTGCACCAGACAGAGTCTTCTACTACTCTAAACTGGACTTGGTTTCTCTAGTCAGAACATTTATGAAAAATATACATAAAATTTAATAATTTATTAAATGAAAAACAGCAACAATAAGAAGAACAAAGTGAATAAAAGTTCATCGTTACTCTGCTTGCAACAACAAAAACAGAAAAAACGAGACCCCGGCAGACCAAAAACAGAACAGAAGAAGCCATTGAAGTCATTTGCATTTAATTTAAAATTTAAGTTGAGATTCTACAGATTTATTTTTGCATTTTTTTTATTTCAATTTCTGTAATAGGAAATAAACTGCAATTATTTTATAATTTATTGTTGCCTTTTTATTCGTTTCCTCTTAATTGTATGACGAGATTAATTTTTGCCCCTTTAGAAAAAAATGATTTTTGTTGCTAACATTGTTTGTTGTCTTACGTAATGTTCCTATTCCAAGTTTTAGCCAACTGACTGACGGTTAATTTATGTTTACTAACCTCATTACAGAATATTATCGGTTTTGTTGTTTATAAATGATACGTTTAAAGAAACTTAACGTAGTGCAAAAATAAATGAAAAAAATAAATACATATAATAACAGATAAAACAAATGAAAACAAACCTGACACAATGAGGGAAAACAAACGTATGAAGTACTAGATGCCTCCACTAATGCTTTTCTTCAGGTGTATTCAGTTGAGACAGCAAAACCTTTAAACAAGTAATTAAACGAAATCATATCGGTATTTTTGCCATCAAAATTTATCAAAACTGTTTTTTCAAGACTTGCTGTCGATAACTCAACACTTACTTCTATGATTCAAAATTTTTTGATACATGCTTTGGGAATTTTAAATTATATTTCAAATCTTTCCAATCGATTTCCAAAATTTTTACACTTACGTTCAATTGATTGAAGGAAAATTAATTACTCACGAGAGAGTTCTTGACCGTAACTATGAAAAGTTGGAATCCAAGAGTTAAATATTTCGTGCATATTTTCATAAATTTTATACCTAAAAATTAACCCCCATATGCAAAATAAATAAAGTGTCTTTGAAATGTATGTTAAAACAAAATTTCCATAGAAAAACCGATTTTAACATACATTTCAAATACACTTTATTTTTTTGCATATGGGGGTAAATATTTAAGAAATTTATTATTTGACATAATGTCATAATTTTATTTTCAATGAAATTTATTTGCTGATGTTTAAGCAGTCTCTATATGCATTTCATTAGTGCTTTACCAAATCGTCAGTGGACTTCAAACACACTTTTGAACAATTACAAACACCTTATCTTATGTACAGACTTTTAAAAACCATTTGAGAATTTATAAATAAATGATTTTCAAAAATAAGCATAGCAGGCTTTAAAATGCGTATAGACAATGCTTAACATCAACAAATAAATTTCATTTAAAAATTAAATATAAATTTCTGATATATAAATAAAAAATTCTGGAGTAAAATTTGGAAAAAATTCGTGCCTAAATGTTTTAAATAGTAGAGAGTAGGAAAACCTAACTTAAATGTTGCAGTCATTCCTTATCTTTGAGTTAACTAAGGAAAGAATTCATATTGATTTCTTTCAATGTATCGAACATTCTTCAAGGGAGCCGAAACAATTCATATTACAGAAAGATTTAAATTAATTTATATAAATATACATATAACAGATAAAAGCAAAAGAAGTAAAAAACTTTAAATCACACAAACCTAAAACTTTTAACTTTTTGAGAAAATCTATAACACCTTTAAGGCGTTTAATACGCTTAAAAGATTGTATTTTCCGCTTTTTTCTATCAACTACAGATTTTTTTATGGGCATATAAAATATTTTTACTAGGTCACCAGCATATTTCACCCTAACTCGAGAGCATTATGCCAATTATCTGGTTAAAACAATTTGTGGAATGATTAAAAATTACGTGCATACCGTTAATATTTAGCAGAGTTTAGCGGTAAATTGTTAGTTTTAACACATATTTGGACATCAACATTAATTTATCATTCTTTGTATTGTATTGTAACGCTTTAACACTAGAGCAAAAAACCCAACAATACTTTTCCGCCATTACTATATGTAGGCATTCATGTTGCCGGTTTTTTTTTTCAAGCCATAAGTTGCAATATCAATTGTTATTAACCTATGCAGTTGCAAACGTTTTTGTTGTATTTGTTGCTTAATGTTATTAAACAAACAAGCTGATGATAATAAACAGCCTGAATACCCGCACTACCTGTTCGAAAATTACATGAAGCAACACTAGCCAGCTAGCGAACTGATTTCAACTGAAATATGGAGGAAAAAGAGGAACATACAAAATAGAAATTCTCACTTTTGGGAAATTAGGTTCAGACCTGCAATCATGTAACACATTAGGAGCACAACAATCCAAAACACATTGTTTGTTTGTTTGTTTGTTTTAGCAAAGTTAATTGGTTAAAATAAAAAAAGAATTACATAAAATGATCTTAATATTACTTGCAATAATGAGGTCATTATTTCTTGTAATCTAGTTTCTTTTAAAATTTCTATTTTTATAATTCAGGCATGAGTCTTTCGAAAAGCACAAATAGTTTATTTATTTACTTTGAATGTACGAATTTATGTACATACATACATATGTATATCAATAGCTAATTGTAATTTAGAAACATGGAGACTCTTTTGTATTGAAAATTATCTATGTGTTTTGACGGCATTTTGTCAAAGGGTCGGTTCATTGCATGTACGACTATTAAAAATAAAACACTAAATATGCTATAATGGACAAATACATGCTGATAGATATTAAGAAACTTGTGAAATGTTCACATAACCCGTTCAAATAAACATATACTGCGCCAGAACATAGAATAAAAAATCTAACACATTCAATAATCGCTGTAAATAAGTTTCGTTCTCTAATATTCGATTGCTAGTTATTATTAGTGATGGCACGAGTAACAATAAGCACTTACTTAGTTAACGATTAATTTGTACCAAATTATTAGTCGATTATTTCCAACATAATCGAAGAAACCGATGAAACAATTGTATCGTGCTAACATTTCTGTTATTGCTAAATGTTAGGAAGGGTAGTGTTATACCGCACATCCACGGAGGCCCAATTGGATCCATTGTGATCTTATTGCTAAAACTTTAAATTTCATTTAAACTATAAGCCAAACTTGGCGCTATGAAATAACCCCCCAAAATGACTATGAAAGAAGTAGGAACAGTTTTCTTCTCGGATATGTTGAACAACAGTTTCTTTTCACCTCGGAGTTTTTCTCATAAAGGCTTCTTAGAGCAGAAGGTAGGTTCTTGTTACCTGACAAAGAGTGACAATGCATTTGGCGAAGCCGTTATTCGATATACCAGAGCAAAAAACCTTGAAGTCGGTCAGAGGCTGACTAGGCAAGAAATGTTTACTAATCGAAGCCGTTATTACTGCAAAATTAAATAATATTTTCTGGCCTTATTTCAAAAAGGGACTTTCGCGAGTTATTTATTGCAGACACGAAACTATTGCAACTCTGGTACAAGATTGACAAACGCATGCAAAAAATATAATAAATTCGTGTAAAAGAACGTTTGTGTGCGTCTGTCACTAAAAAAAAACAATCTACCCTACAACTTTCTTTATACTGTCTGATTTTTCGCTGCTTTCGATAATTTAAAGGAAAATAGCGTGTCTATAATTCCCCCAGGGTGCACAGCTCTATATCTGAGTGACTAATCACACCTTTGTGCCGGGCTTCATAGGGAAATGGTAATGGGTTTTTCCAGATCTTAACCTTTAGCCGATTACCCATAAAAACTTCTGAGTTACTACCCAATCTCTGAAATAACAGAGCGGCGGTTGGGTGTATTAGTATCCAAAGAAAGTAGACTGCCCTGCGCTACTCTGGTGGAAGGTGAAACGACACCCAAGGTATCTGCATAAGCCAGTCGGTAGAAAGTTAACCTTTAAGGGTGTTCTCGAGGTCTTCTATGGTACCACGGGAAATGGTAACTCCATAGATGGACCTTCGTCTTATCTTCGAGGTGGTTGAGAGCTCCTTCGGTAGTACACGTGGTGGCTGTGGTTGAAACCAAAATACCTGGGAGAGTATGTTGGTTAAATGACTATTGCTCAGCCATGGCTGGCGACAGAACCCGAATTAAAATTTTCATTCAAACCCATTTGGGATATAACGCAGAAACGTGTTTGTGACCCGATTGGTTTCCTGTGGGAAATATCTAAAAGTTCCAAAAATATGCTTAAATTGGAAAAAAAGCAAACTCCAATATTGATCAAAAATTGCTAAGGCTCTCCAAGAGATAAAAGTAAGCAACAATGACTTCTATCGTAGATGGACAAAAAATACAATTAAAAATCTGTATTAGATTTTCCCAACAACTTCCCAATAGTTTTTGTAGAAGGGCTATCCCAGCCATTTCTCGGTTGGATCCTGAATAGGATAACCCTTTTGGGTGTGCCACATGTGTTCCCAAGTGTGCCCCAATATGTGTATTGAGACAATTTCTAGTCTGGAGGGTGCATCAAGTATTGCTTTGTAGTCAGATGCTGGGGAAGACCATTACAGCTGTCATCTGCCATTGTCGTAGATTTCTAGCTTGCTATTTGTTCCTTCGTAAAACTCGACTGCATCGCGTAAGCTGCTGATGTAGTATTGCATGGTGGTCGGTCCATGTACAAGAAGTTGCAACCTGTGTGTCCCTGCAAGTCACACAGGTGCATTCGAGGTTCCCGAGGGCGATAATGAACGCTCAATTTCACACTGTGTTAAGATCGCCGTCAGGTTGAACATTTCTATATATATAACTACACTTTTGTGTATAAATAATTACTTACAGCTATAAATTTATACCTCAAAAAATCAAATTACAAATATATAACGTCGTTATTTTAATAAAGCTTGTTCTTTATATTTGTGTATAAAATACAAACAAACAAATAATATCCGTAGAAATGTTCAAAGTTAAGTTGTTTACACCATTTCAATATTCAAGGATAATCAAGCTTCTGCTTGCATGCGAGAACCCGCATTATTGAAATCAAACTTTTCTCTTCATTATTGTAAAAAATCATCTTTATGAAACAAAAAGAAATGAGATATTATTGATTTTTTTTTTATTTTACAACAATTTACAAACAAAAACCTGAAAAACATCAGCGACAAGAAGAAAAAAAATTAAATCAAACTAATTCATGCGAGCAAAATCCACCTACAAAATATATGAAGTAACAAGATAATAAAACAACAACACAAATCAAAAATAATTTCGAAAAAAAACGCCCACCTTGCACTTTTCTCATTTGTTTTCATCTTCTTTCATCTACTTTTACAGGTTTTTTATCCAAATAAGTATTTCAAAAAGAAGTGTTTTTTAATTTGCATATTTACTTGTTACATTTTGTGAATAAAAAACTCGTAAAATGCTCATTTATTTGTAGATAGTGGATCGTAAATGGCAATATGAAAGAAAAAACAATTAGGAATAAGAAGCTATAAAGCAGTGATCATAAAAGCGTTCAGTTCGACCGAACTCAGGGGTTAACGGGCCAATGAACTAGTAGGAGTGCCATTACGACCTTTATGGTGAAGTAATGGTAAAAACAACTAAAGATTATTGTAGGGAGTATATGAAAATATCAATATTACTGAACGAATGCATATTATATCAAACATATCTTTTCAATACACCCTCTATTAATTATAATATAAAAATATATAAAATATTTATGTAGTCATAACAATCATCATTATGTTTATTATGTTTTTTTTTTTGGTTTTTCTCCTCCGTAAAGCAGAAGAATTGGAAAAACAAGTGTTTTCATATTTTTTATTTATCTAATAAATTTTATTTAGGGTTTTTTATGTTCAGAGTTGTTTTTAAGCATGTTTTATTATTTTATATCTTGTTTTTGCCTGCACTTTGTTTTTAGCTGGCGCATTATTTTTATATATAGAATTTGAACTAAATTTTATTCTTCATTTTTGCATTTGCACATAAATATAATGGATTGGATCGGATTGGATGGCTGCTTGGTTGGTTGTCTGGTTGGGTGTAGTGTGGAGCAAGTATTAATGTTCATTTACACCAGTTTACACATGTTCAAAAATAGGACGCATTTGTCATCAGTTGTATGGCACAACAACATACACTTTGCAGTATTTTCTATGTATTTTTGGGAACTTGTGTTTATTTTAATAGGAAAAAAGACCTTTGGCCAGAGCAAAGTTAAGTGGCATCTTCATGCATATTTTTAACTCAAGCGCATGATGTATGTATGTATAATAAAGAAGTTTACTAGTGCAATGCTTTGATTAAGATAAAAATGTAAACAAGAAGACACAAAATATTAATCGATATTTGGAATGCTTTGGATTTTGAATATGTTTATGTCGATGATTTTGAATAAAACCTAGAAAATTTACATTAAAAAAATATTTAAGTAGCGAAAGATCTGTTCTTTTTAGTTCTTTAAGGAGGATGTATTCTGAAGTTCGACTGCCAGAAAACGTTAAAAACATGTTTTCCAAAAAATCGAGATACATACTCCTTTTCTATATTAAGCCATCGATATCTATTACATGACAAAATATATTATATAGATTTAATGCCTGTTTTTGTAAATAAATAAAATAAAATATTTCGTTAGGGAATATTATGAATGGCGACGTCGACGTCACATCAACACGACAGCAAAAAATTGTCACTTGTATACTCTTTGTCGACAACAATAGCAATAGCAGCAAAACAAACAGCTAAATCATATTTTAAAATTGTATTTAATTCATTAAATTTTTATGGTAAATATGAACTCGATAAATGTTGACTTTATAAGAAATGGGCATTCACGCAACAAGTTTTGTTTTCCGACCCGTTTTTAGTTGCAAAATAAATTAAATATCTCACCATACACACTTACTGGTTATTAATCATTTTAATGTCATTTAACATTTAAATCTTTTTACGGTTATAATTAAACAACCACCGCTTTTCTTTTAATTATGACATTTACAAATAAATTAGAAATACTCTTATGTAGAGAGAAACAAAATGTATGGAAACAATAATCACATTTTCACTTTAACAAACAAAGTTGGAACTAAATGAAATGATATGCTTAGAAAGTCATTGAATTTTAATTCATTTTAAAAACACTGCGTCACTAAGCGTTTGTACAACAAATAATTTTAACACGTGAAACTGTTGCGCCTCAAATGCAAAGTTATAGACAAATAGATCACGCCAAACACATTTTCGAACAAATAAATAAAAATACGAATGAACAAACACTTTGTCACAAATCCAAAGTCAAACTGGCGTTTATTAAATGTTTGTTGTTTATTTTGCTGACAATACTACTGCTGATGTTGCTTTCACTGTAGCTGATGCTGCTTCAATACAGTCAACACAAAATGCTAAAAATACTGAATCACTGAGATTTTCTGCATGTTGTAGAACGAATAAATATGGAATGGAAAAAATTAAGAAATTTAAAGTCGATCCAGATCGACCATATTGTTCCCTAAACACTCCATTGTAGGCTTCAATGGAGTGTTAGTTAGTCTTTGCTGCTGAACTCTATTCTTACATTATTATACACATAAAATGTAAACGTCAACATTCATCAGCACTTCCCTTCAATTTAAGGTTTTTTTTTTAAGTACAACATATTTTTCGCCAATGATTGTGCAAAACTTACGAAATTTTTTATGAAATTTATTTTTACCAAAATTTACGGTTACCAACACTTCTGCCATAGTTAGGAGAGTTAATTAGTGTAATTTATTTGATGAAATCATCGTAACCATTGTTTTTGGCAAATATTGATTCAGTCCTACAAGTATACTAAAACTACGGAACAAACTTGAGTGGTTATTACTTTTTAATTGGCAACCTGTCTATCGAGTATATCTCGGATTAAAGCATAACAAACATAACCACAAACTCATAGCAACATCTTCGATTATATTGGTGTAGGGTATCAACATATTATTCAACAGTTTCTAAAGGAATGAATTTTTGTCTTCTTGATATAAAAATTTCATAGATTTCGAAATTGAAAGCTCAAGAAATATTGAACATGTATGTAGCATACCCGAGCGATCCATCAATCCATTAAAATGGATCGCGATCCAAATATCACAATATATAGTGAACGTGTAGCAGTGCTATTTAAGGTAGAAAATTCCAAAAACCATATTTTAAATATTTTTTAAGCTTTAAAGTCGATTGATTTATTAAATAGTTCTATTTTGTGCTTGCAAACTCCTTATATATTCAATGAATTTTTTCATAAATAGTATGAATCTAAAATGACTTTTTTCAGAACATTGTTCATTCAGATTAAAAACTTTGCAACAATTAATGTCAACTAAATATGACATTTGTTTTTAAAAACATTTTTAAAAATTTAATATTGAACTCGGCTTTAAAACACGCCAGTCACAACTCTTACTTTTCTATCAAACAGACTTTAGTGAATGAATTCTATTCTTACTACATACAATTAAAGGTCTAAAATTACTAAAATTTGCTACAAATTACATGAATCTAAAGCAGTGCCCGGCGAATAGATTTTTTAAGTGTAATGGTTTATATTTGAAACAAAGTTACAATGCTGCTGAATAAGAATTTTTAACTTGCCGCAATATAAAAATGGGAAGTTTCTAATTTTACACCGATTTAGGAAGCAATACTGACAATTTTTACGATTATGTCCGTATGTATGTATGTGTGTCTTCTCGTATGTAACAGCCTCATAACTTATCGGCTTAACAGATGGTAACGAAGTTTTCGCCATTCTTAAGAGTTTAGATATCGTGTGAAAATAAACTGATTCGACTTTGTAGATTTTGAGAACTTTTGAAAGTATTTTTTTAATGAATTTAAAGCCGTTGTTCACTTCGAACCCAAAGTCTAATCACCTTAGAAAAACTTCATAGATTTTTGGAAAAATTATTAAAATCGATTGATTCGATCGAGAGGTAAAGTTTTACTTTGTAATTACTTCAAAATTATTACCCAGTAGATATTTTAAGTTCAGTCGCGGCTGGCCTACAAGGTCAACCGTATCTCATCTCTGTGTAGTCAGACATTTTTATAATTCGCTCTTTAAAAACTCTGCCATTTATAATGAGCTCCACAAATTCACAAATATAGAGAATATTTTTAGGAAGAACTAAAAAATTTTTAAAATGAGTCAATAAATTTAATAAAAAAAAAATATAAAAACAACAACACGATCATCATTAGCAACGTGCAATAACACAATCGACAAACAAAAAATTGCGTAAAAACTTTATGCAGCAGCAACATACAGTAGTCGCAACATTGTGCGCAAGCAAACAGATAAAATAAACAACAACAACAACAACAAAAATCTTTAGTACCTTTTTCTAGAGAACAATATAAAACCAAAACAACAAATAAATTTGACAATTTAGTGATTTGTTGGGACCATCAAAATCTAAATAATTTCCCAAAGCGAAACTCAAATATCCACACGCTACAAATCTGTATAGTTGGTGTTTAACCATTTTAAATATTCTGGAAAATCCTTCACACTCTGCACATTCTCTTATTTATTGGGGAAAAAAAATCTCTAGGGCAATTTTAGGTTTTTAATACCAATAAATTCTTTCTTTAAGACCGTTTATACCATTGACTAGCCACGCTATCAATTTTTTTTATTAATTAATTTTTTTATGACTTGCATCTCTGACTTTTGGTATCCGTTAATTTCATTCAAAAATTATGAACAAGCAGCAGCTTCTTACGTTCGGTTGCGAATAAGAAGCGAAAATCGTGTAACACACAATTTAATCATTTATATCATTTACTTGATTTTTTTTAATGACAACTTTCATGTTAAGAGATTCTTAGATTTTCATTTCATTATCTATAGATTATTTTATTTAGCTTTTGGAATTTTTCACAACTTCTTTGATAAATTTTTCTATAAATTTATTGAACCATAATTAATTTTTAGTTCTATGTATTTTTCTGCAAACTTTTCAAAATAACGAGGGATTTATGCATCAACTGTTTGATTTAATGATGGAAAAGTAATATGTACTAGTTTTCATAATTCGTTCTGTTGTTTCGCATTTAAAGCAAATAGGAAAAAAATAAGTAAATCAAATCAAAAAACCAAATAAGTTACAAACAATTTAACACATTAATGAGAAATTTTAATTCATTGTCAGTAAATAAAAAAGGAAATTAGTGTATTTCAATATGAAATTAAATTTCAAATGATTTAAATTTCTATAATTTGCTTTAAAATTTAATTTGTTTTTTTTTCTTTTTTAGTAGAGACAAAAAAGTTCATAATACTTTTTGGCAAATAAGTGGAAATGTAGAGGTTTTTTATTTCTTTCTAATTCGACTGCGGCAGTAGCAAATTTAATTTGAAATGTTTGTTTAATGTTCTAATTAAGTTTTTGTTTATTTGAAAATTTCATTGGCAGAAATTATATCTGCGGTTTCTTTTTTCCAATATAAATTTTTGTTGCTAATGGATAGAGTTCTCCAACAGGTTTTTCGAATTACTCGAAAAACCAGGGTTTCTCCAATTTCAGGGTTTTTAAACCGGTTCTAAAAAAAGCACGACTTTCGAGTTATTCGACAAACCGGTGTTTCATACTCGAACTATTCGACAAAATCGAATATTTTTGTTTTTAATAAAAAAATTATTAGTTAAGTTATGAGTGTAGTCGAACTGATTATGCAGACGATATCTGCCTTTTTGCTCACCGGTTCGATGATATAGAGCAGAAGCTTCAGCGCCTATCCTTTAATGCCAATAAAATTAGCCTCAAAATCAACGTAAAAAAATCAAATTGATGCGGATTGGCACCAACAATACCGAACCACTCACACTTCAGGGACAGGTAATTGAGGGCGTAGATTCCTTCGCATACCTCGGCAGAACAATTCGCAAAAACGGAGGCTCTACTGTCGATATCACCGACAGGATCAACAAAGCCCGGACCGCATTCCATTCCCTGTACAGAATATGGAGATCGAGCAGCATATCCACCAACACAAAGCTAAAAATCTTTTAGAGCACAACGCAACTAACACGCAGGAAACTACAATCCTTCTACAATAAGTGTTTAAAGCCAATTTTGCGATTTTTTTTGTCGAACTGGGTAAATAATGAACAGCTACTGCAGATGGCTAGCTGCAAGCGGATTGCAAACGAAATCTGCAGGAGCAAGTGGACCTGGATTGGTCACATCTTAAGAAGACCATCAGACGAAATTGCCAGACAAGCACTGGACTGGAATCAGCAGGGCCATAGAAAACCTGGGAGGCCCAGAAATACTTGGATTAGAATCATGAAAAACGAATGTAAAGCTCAATATATAACTTGGAACCAAGTTAAGATCCTTGCCAATGATCGAGTAAAGTGGAGAGAATTTGTTGACGCCCTGTGCTCTTCGTGAACTTTTATTTAGTCTGCATCCACCAATTAAATGGTGCAAATTTTATAAATAAAGGAAATATATTTATATATTTAGTCGAACTGTATGAGTTTATATCCAAAGAAATTTAATTATTTGGGCTTGAGTTAGGTTTTAATGGCTAAGCGGAAAATAATTCTGACAATTGACAATCTGACAAAGAATGGTAACAATATTAAGCATCTGTTCAGTTAATAAATAAAGCAGACATTGCAATTTTTTATTTTTATTTTTTTTTTTTTGCAAATTCAACTCTTATCGCATAGGTGCAAATCGGACTGACTTGTCAAAAAATCTGTCACACATATTCACTTTTAATTCACACTATCACACTTTTTGAGCACACATGAGTTTTTTGAAAGATCTAACCACTGAGTCTGATAGTGATTAACGGCTTTAAACAATACTGCTCTTCCAAAGGCTGTAAATTTATAGTCTTTAGTTCTTCTATTTGTGTGTTATCAATTCCTTTTGAATGGCATTAACATGGTAAATTAATAAAGCACATGAATCGGCCAACTTGCAGTCTCTCTGATTGCCAAACATCATACATAAACAATTATTGTATAGTTGTGTATATGGTGTTTGAAAAGTCATTAAAAAGAAAACAAATTTAGACTTAGTGTATACCTTATTTCTGAAATTTATAAACAAAATGCTAAAAACCGGTTATTCAACTGGTTTTTAATAGGAAAAAGCCGAAAACCGGTTCTTAAAAATTACGTTTTTCCGAATTATTCGGAAACCGGTTTTTTGTATATGACGGATATTTGATAACTCTATTAATGGATATTCGTTAGAGGGTTTCAGTTGAAAGTAAAATTTTTAAACAATTTGTCGCCAAGTATAAACTAAATGGAAAGAAGCAAATGGAAAAATTTTATCTAAACCTGCGATTACTGACAATGCTTTAATGACAATAAAGATAAGTATTAGTTGTAAGAAATTCTGATAATTGTCTGGCCTGTCATTGGTGTGCAGCCAATAATTATAACAATTAATTTGAGAAATACGTGTTTAGGGAGAGTTATACATATATAGTACAGTAAAATAAGTATTTCACTTTGCATTTTATATGGAATATGAATGTGTTTAGTTACAATGCGCTCGTGAGCTTAAGTTTGGGGTTTCAGGGTCGGCGAAGGTAGGGAACGCCTGCTATCTTGAAAATAAGATAGTGAGTGACTATTTGTTTTAGATTATCTCGTAAACTATAAAGAATATGAAAATTTTGTCAAACTTTCTTTTAGATAATATGTAACACATTTTTATCTTGAAAATTAAACGATTTTTCTCTTAAAAGCGTAATAGCTCTATTGTTATTAATTTTACCGACAATTTTACTAAGCGCTTTTTATACAGTGCTTTTTAACAAAAAAAATTTACATACATACATATATGTATATGTCTAAGATTTTCTTCATTTTTTCAGGTCTTTTAGAGCTACAAATACAACAATAATATGCATCTTTGTACTTTAAAGCAAACAAAACTGCAACAAAAATATCTAAAACTGTGTAACTTAAAGTGTTCGAACTTGGTGTGAATTACTTTATAGCCAAGTTAAGTAGTCCAAGAAAAAATTTATGAAATAGGAGCGGATGAAGGGTTACCTCTCATACAAAGTCATAACTAATTATACTATATCTGGAGAAATATATTGGTGATTCTTTAATTTTGGTATGATACAGTTGAAAGCCAGTAAGCACAGTTGCACAAAAACAGATCACGTAGTGTGAATTATCTCTTTTGAGGCTTGTAAAATGCGTCCAGTCCATTGAATGTCACGCTGGTTCGTCATGCCAAGAACATATCAAGAGTTTCTGATTCCTCACTTCATGTTCGGGTCTTACGAGCATTAAAATCGACCCTATTCGCACGACCCCACATATTGTTATAAGATCGTGATTGTTTGGCCTTATTGCGACAATTTGCGACAGGCTTGGCCTATTACTGAATGGCAGATGCTTCTGGTGCATGTCTATACTGAGTGTGTCTGGGTTATCAGTTGACTATTGGTTTTGTGTAGTGTGCTGAAAATTTGTTATTTGATTTGGGCTGTCAGTCTATCTATATGCCTGTATTTCGTGTCCTGATGAGTTGGCATAAGAACCAACAAAATACAGGGTATAGACTGGCTTAACCCATAACAACTACCATGTTTTTAAACATTAATTGGGAAAATATTAGGGAGGTAACGATACACCGTTTTGCCGATCCGATACCGATACCGATATTTAAAAATAAATATTGCCGATACCGATTCTGATACCGACACGAATATTGAAATTGAGTTCAAGTTTAGATTAACAAAACTCAAGTGCAATTTTTTTATTATACAAAATTACATCATAAGAGAGAATATTCAAAATTGATAAAACATTGGAAGTAATTTTTAAGGAGCTACATTTTCTTTGCTTTCAAAAAATCTATATTAAAAATATGCAGATAATTAGTAGAAAAACAAGAAAAAATGTTTAATTACTTTATAATTTTAAAAAATACTCGCCATGCTTTTTAAAAAATCGATTTTTTTTAAAGGACATTTAGTATTGTTTTGGCCCACCAACCATTAAAAAAAATTGAGTTAAGTATGGGGTATATATATTTTGAGAATCCAAAAACTGATGACTTTTTAATCCGACATCAAATTCTGAGCGCCACTTGAGCTATATCGGATCCTGCCCCTCTTGTATAGACTGTTTGCACGTTGCATGAAAGCCCTTCTAAACTTAGTATATCTAGTTTTCAATATACCCACTTTTATGCCACGCCCTAATAGTTAGCCCCTTTTTTTATTTCCACATACATATATATTGCATTCTAGCCAGGTCGATCAATATATAAAACAAAAAATTTGCACCAGTCACCCCTTAGAATGAAAGGCATATCGATAACGTTTCTAGAACTGTAAAAAAAATGTTTTTGCTACGCTCCAAAATACAGCACTTAGCTGGTTTTTTTTTAATACGGAAATCGATGTAATATGTATGGCGTGGCATTAAAGCGAGTATTTTAAAAGGTAGACATACAAAGTTTTTGAAGGGCTTTTTCTTGCGACGTGCAAAAAAGTGGACATAAGAGGGGAAGGATCCGAGATGTCATGAGTGGTGCCCACAATTCGATGTCGGATTAAAAAGTCACCAGAGCCAAAAAGTAAGTGACAGTCAACCTATAAACAACGATATGAGATATGATAAGATTGGACTTTAAATGGCGGCGCTATATGTAAAACACAAAAAGCGCTATATTTTGGGGGTGCCAAAATATTTTTTTACAGTCTTAGAAACGTCATTCATATACCTTTCATTCTACGGTCATTTTTATTTTATTTTATTTGACCTGCCCCCCCTTATTCCGTAATTCGCTGAAGCTAAAGCTAAATCTCAATCGCTAAACTGCTGAACAAACACAAAATTAAACATTTTTGGCGATGACATAAAACACTAAAATTTCGGCGGATTAATTTTTTAAGTCATTGCCTAATTTTGCATTGCAAAATTGTATTCGCATCCAAAAATTGATAAATCGACTTTATAAATTTTTAGCGATAGAGATTTAGCTTTAGCGAGTTACAGAATAAGGGGGCTGGTTTGATGTAGTATGTATTTGAAAAAGAAAAAGGGGCTTACCTTTGGGGCGTGGCATAAAAGTGAGAATATTAAAAGATACACATACTAAGTTTCGGGAGAACTTTCTTACCACGTGCAAAAAACTTTACATTTGGGGGGAAGGATTCGAGATGGAATAAGTGGCGCCCTGAATTTTATGTCGGATTAAAAATTTATTAAAGCAAATATGGCAACACAGAGTACAGAAAAATAAAAGGGCAGCGTCCAGGGGCGTGGCAAAAAATTAAAAAAATATTTTTGGAATTGTTTTCAACTAATCTTTAATCCTAGGGGTGACCGCCTCAACTTTTTTTCGAGCCAACTTAGTGTGCGCAATACCTAAAAAAATTACATTATTGAATTTTTTCAACCGCAAATATTGTTTATAGTTATAATTCGAATTGAGTGTAAAGCAAAATGGAGATCACTGAAACAACAATGCATAAATTGATTGCACAAAAATTGAATAGACTTGTGTCAATTGTACAATAAAAATCCTGTGCAATTCATAATGAACATCATTTCACAAGCACTTTAAACACACATACATCTTAGCACTTATAGGCTTTTCTGAAAGAGCAGAAAAACATAACAAGGGGTAATTGTAATTGAAAAAAAAAGGAAGCGGAAATAAATGTCGATATCGAGCGAATTTTATTAGTTTGAGATTATGGCATTCGCTATCGAACAATATAAACACATTATTCGCTATCGAATGTCATAATCTCAAACCAAAAAAACTCGATCCAATCGGCTCGATATTGAAAGCGACAATTAGACCCCTGTCTTCATTTGTTTCTTCTTTCACGCATGCATATGTTGTCACAGTTGTCACAATTGAAATTAGCTTTGACACAACAATAATCAATGGTGTTGATCGGCATTGTTGTTGTGTGCTTTTCGTAAAAGGGAATAACAATTTTAGTTTTCCCATAAAATCAAAAGCAATAAAAGGAGAGAACAAGTCAATAATATACATATATTATGAACACTTCACAAACTGATATTTTGTGCTCACATTTAGTATGTGCCACATATAGCGTAAAAAATTTTCTTATATGAAAAAGTCGCAAACCCTTGATTTGTTCGTAGCTGAAATAAATATGCATATTTGCGACTTAATATTTTTATTCATTTATTTATTTTTTTTTTTTTTGTTATCAGCGCTTTGAAATACGACTACTAGAAATTAATACGTCATTTAAGGGGAAAACATTTTGTCGATAAACTTACATACATATTTTGCAGTTAAATATGGGGTTGCTCAAAAAAACTTCTGTTCTAAAAATTCTTAATTATAATCAAATTTATTCGACAAAACATGAAAGCATGTCATTTTGGCGCCTTTAATGTTGGGGAAGAAATCTTGTGAAAGCAAGAGTTGTGTTTTCAAACAATATTAAAATATTTTGACATTATCTAACATCATTCATATCTTAAAAGGAAAATTTCCATACAATGAATTTGCAATTAAGTAAATTCTCACGATTTTCTTCGTTTTGCTTTTAAATATTTTAGTTAGATCATCGCATTAGGTATGTACATATTGTACATCAAAGCGACTCACAGAAAAAAAAATTTGTTAATCCATTCATATTAAAGATCGGGGTTTTTAATGAGGTTTTCCAAAACATTTGTGGGGTCTAACGATGACCGCCCGTGAGCTAGACCGTGTCTAAAAGACGTCTATTTTTGTATTTGTTTGCATATTTTCGTATTTTCTCCTGAGACAACATATAAAAAATGGTGTATTAAACTTTACCATTCATACCATCAGCAATGCGTTATTTCATAAAAACTACGATTTTTAAGGGTTTTTATTGCAGGTGCTACTTATATTAAAATATATTTAACTTTTTTGTTAGTATTATATAATTTGAGGCATTATTTATTTATTTCTGTTCTTAGAAACGTGCAAACTTTTCCGATAACTAACGAGTGATTTTTTTGCTATTATCTTTTTGGCAACACTAGTTTTGACAGCTCACGCACGTTTTGTATCTTGTGTCACTGTCAAACATCTTCAGTTTGGTCTATAATTTAATCATGAATCGTCTTACAAACGAACAACGCTTGCAAATTATTGAATTTTATTACCAAAATGCGTGCTCTGTTAAGAAAGTTCATCGCGCGCTTCTTCCATTTTATGGTCAGTTTAATCGACCTACTGAGGCTTCTATTCGGTCTATTGTAAAAAAATTTCGCACCAAATTTACATTGTTGGACATTAAACCACCAACACGTTTACGTAGAGTGCGAACTGAAGAAAATATCGCAGCCGTATCGGCCAGTGTTGGTGATGACCGTGAATTATCGATTCGGCGCCGTTCGCAGCAATTGGGCCTCTGTTACTCCACTACGTGGAAACTTTTTTCTGCCCAAAATGGAAGAGCTTGACTTGCATGAGATGTGGTTTCAACAAGACGGTGCCACATGCCACACAGCACGCGAAACAATGGACCAATTGAGAGACGAGTTCGGTGAACAGTTTATTTCACGCTTGGGACCAGTCAATTGGGCGCCCAGATCGTGCGATTTAATGCCTCTAGATTATTTTTTGTGGGGCTATGTTAAGGCTAATGTCTATAGCGACAAGCCCGCTTCCATTGACGCACTGGAAGCCAACATTGCCAACATTATTCGTGAGATACCGGCCGAAATGTTGGAAAGAGTATGCCAAAATTGGACTAAGGGGATGGACCATTTGAGGCGCAGCCGCGGCCAACATTTGCATGAAATAATCTTCAAACATTAAATTATATCGACCCAACTATCGATCCAAATAAATATTTCATGCATTTTTCTGAATTTTATGTGTTTTTTTTTTTTTACTTTCCGATAGTTCTTATAAAATCACCCATTAGAAACAGAAATAAATAAACAGTGCCTTAAATTATATAATACTAAAAAAAGTAAAATTTTATTTTATATAAATAGCACCTGCAATAAAAACGCTTAAAATCGTGGTTTTTATGGAATAATGCATTGCTGATGATATAAATGGTT
Organism: Panzeria rudis; assembly: GCA_956483635.1. NCBI lineage: Eukaryota > Metazoa > Arthropoda > Insecta > Diptera > Tachinidae > Panzeria > Panzeria rudis. The sequence continues at coordinate 154,825,534 of OY101449.1, read as the reverse complement.
AAAGTTCAATGCACAGTTGGATGCAGCTTGACAAGATCCTTCAATCGATGTAATTTTTTTTTATATGTTCTCTTGGGAGAAAATACGAAAATATGCAAAAAAAAACTACAAAAATATACCTTTTTTAAACACGGTCCACCTCACGGGCGGGTCGCCGCTAGACACCACAAATGTTTTGGAAAACCTCATTAAAAAGACCGATCTTTAATTTGAGTGGGGTAAAAAAACAAGTTTTTCATCTTCATACCAGTCGAGTCGCTCTAAAATACCTATACATATGTATATATAAAGATATTTGACTCACTGGAGTCCAATAAATAATGAAAACTAAACACTTTGAATTATTAGAATTAGTCATAAATTTGAAAAGCCGGAACACTTTCAACTATTCAACCAACCAACTGAATATCCATCCATCCAATGGTTTTGTTTAAACATTTAATTGAAACCATTATTTTCAAACGCATTTATGTAGTTGTTTTGCTTCTACTGCTTCTACGAACAGAATACACACTTCAGTCGTATTTTTTACGGTCTAATTCACATATTTAGGTGCAAAAAAGTCGTATATATAATTTGCAATTTTGTATATATTTTTGGGGAGAAACTACTTTCATTAACATTTTGTTCAACGTTTTTTGTTCGTTGTTTTTTGGCCGATTATTTTTAAATTTATAACAGTGAAAATAATTGCTTCTTGTATTTTCAAAAATTAATTACTCTAGTTTTATTTATTATCATTATTTATGCAATTTGAAGCATTTCTCTAAGTTTGTAAAAAATATATGAAACAAAAATTTTATTTTCGCCTTTCATACGCTTGATGAAATGCGTTTTTTTTTTCTTTTTTTTTTCTGAGATAGTGTGTAATGAGTTCTGGTTATTGTCTTTTATATTTGAAGCAAGTCCTTGAATTTCAATTAACTTTACAATTGAATTGGTATTTAGCCCTAGAATACTACCCATATGTGAAGTGCACTTTTTCTTATGGAATGTGATGTTTTTCACTCAAAATTGCAGAAACAAAAAGTATGTACATATTATTTCTGTGCAAAATTTATTTATTGTGTTCTGTGTATAAAGCAACGGTCACACGTGGAAAGTATTTGACGAAATAAGAATAACCACTGCTTTTGCTCAGGGTTAGTGTGATTTAACTTAGTTTTTATATTATAAAATAAAATTAATTATGCTGCAGAATAATTGCGAACTCGTATTTAAAAAAAAATTGGAATTAAAAGAAATAAAATTTTAATTTGTCTGTTGGTCACGTTTTTTTTCAGATATTTGCCAAGTGTGGCCGTAGCTTAAGTCACATCATCAGTAACCTTATTATAAAAATTCTCCCTTGTGGTTTTTATAGGGTACGGTAAAATTAATAAAAAACAGGAATAACAATATGTGTGACATAGATAGAGTTCTAAAAAATCTCTACATTTACCGACATCATTAAATTTTAGCATTCATATTTAGTCTGGTTGTAGATAAAAATTAATGACATATAACTTTGTTCGTCGGCCGGACATGATTATATATTATGACAACACTAGTCATCATTTCTACATAACATATATCTTATTAGTTTTTTAATGGTTTTATTATTTGCTAGGGTTTCTACTGTAATTGATTAATGGAAGTTATTTGATTTGATTTCCCAATAAATTAATTGGTTTCAAGAAGTGAAATTTCAAAACTATCTGTGTTTCAAGATTTTATTAAATTAAAAAAACGTTAGCTTAAGAATCGAAGTGACTTTATTAGGCTAAAGCTCGTAAGGTGATATTCAGAAACAAGTAGATGTATTGATCATGCCAATGAACAAGAGAAAATTAACATCGGTTTAATATCGGCTTCAGTGCTCATGTGTATCATTTTTCTTAGGATCCACGATTGAATATGATCGCAGTTCTTATTTATACAAATCATATGATAAATTTGCATACGAGAACTGCTTCACTACTAAGTTTATGTTAATTTCACACAAATTCCATTGTAACCATTGGTTTAATTTCTTCAGGAGCCAATTTGTCTGATTTTTTGTTCTATCCAAGTCAAACTTTTTAGGTTGGATCGTCAGCCGATTTAATAGTTAGTCGAAAAAAGTAAACTTAAAATTAAACGAACGATTAACCCAGGTCAAATTTAGTCGGTTAACCGATAAATATTTAACCGATCGAATACCCTATTATTTACAGATTATGTAATAGTAACATAGAAGAATTTTTTCGTGTACAAAAGATTTGTTTAAGCCAGTGGCGGCCATTCTCCCAATTTCCATACATACACAAACAAAGAATAATATATTGTACATATGTTTGGACACCACTGGTTTAAGCTTAACAACAAAAGTGTGTGTTAGGGAACAATAAGAATGACAAAATACAAAATAATGGGCTCTAGTGGAATATTTATTACCCTCATTTGTGGTTGGTTGCAGACATTGACTTGCCAATAATATACATTCATCCTAGTGATGTTACGAATATCAATTTTTAGTATTCGCGAATACGAATACAAATATCTGCGCCATTATTCGCCGAATACGTATATTCAATCTGAAATTTAGTTCCACTCGATAGTTAAAATTTAATTGAAAAAAGTCTTCCCTTTGCATCAATAACAATAATTTGAAAAATACTGTCACACAGCTATAGATATTTAACATTAGGGGAAATCACTCTTCGTAGGAAACTGCTATTGCAAAGCTGGCAGCTCTTGCAGGTCTAGGATATATGCTACCATGTGCAACATAACAAGAACAAAATATAAGAAACTTGCATTTCCTACACAGTAGCAGATATGCAATACAAAAAACTGTAGGAAACTTGTCTAGCATATATGCAATTAGCAAAATTATTCAGAGAGACTCTCTGAGAGTGTAAAAACATACACATGAAAATAAAATACAAACTAATAGTAGGCCTGCTTGTTTACTTTTTTAATAAATCCAGTGAATAATAGTAAAAGCTCTTGTGTAGTATGTATTTCCTACATGTTTCGAGAAGACACTCATTCTTTGTAGCAGAAAATGATAGTTTATATCCTAGAGGTGCAAATATGCTACCAAGAGTGATTTCCGCTATTATTATGACCAGGGAAACCGCAAATATGCAATTGCATGTTTTTTCCTATGCGATGTAATTAGTAACAAATAAGATATTTGTACGTTTCAGAACTTTTTAAGAATTTTGGTATTGGTTTGTTAGTGCATATTTTTGCATATTTTATCCTTTACAGCATGTTTTGCAGATTTCAGGCTTAGCCGGATATTTAGGGCATTTTTCTGGTTATTGTTGCATATTTGGCTCCTTTTCTGCATATTTTGGCTTTTTTTAATGTTAATATGCATATTTATGCAAACAACAAAATCTTTTTTATAATCGAAAAACTATTTAATTTTTCAAAAATTTTTTCAAAATTACAAATCTTTTCTTAGGCAATTTTAAGCTTGCTCTAATGAAATTAGGGAGTTTCTTAAAAATGTTTTTTATTCCATTAATTTATCCCGAGTTTATTCAAAGCTTTCACATTTTTAATTACTTTTGGGAATTCTTTGAGCAATATAAATTATTTTTAAGATTGTCCGCTTATATATTTACGTTTCATAAAAAAACTAAGAAGATAACCGAGCTTTGCAAATATGTAAGCTATATATTCGATTTTTCCGATGTATAGAAAAAATATGGAAAAGGTGCAATGTATTAGTAAAAATTTAAGTCCATAAATTATTTGGGGACTTGGTGTCCTTCATATTATATACGAGCAGGAGAAAGCACAGAATAGCATTGTTAAATCGACTTCCGTGCCAATAACGGAACAGAATGTATATATATATATATACTTCGTGGTATCAGAAATGAGCATTATAAAAAGTTATCTTTGAATGTTGAATTATTGCATGCTTTAGAATTTCTTTATAAAATAAAAAATTATATGATCGAAAGATGAAATTGAAAAACGAACTTAAGCCAAACTAATTAAATAAGTTTGGATAGAACCATACAGTTCCACTAAATTCATAGCTTAATTGTTAAAACTCTAAAGGCACTTAGCTAAAACATGAATGTATACTGCTCAGAAAGTTGGTCAAAATAAGCATTAAAAAAATACCAGCATTTGAAAATATCGATAATATTTCACGCTGGTAAGACAGAAAGCTTAAGAAAGTTGAACATAATAAAAAAGACTTAGTGAAGTTCCGAACCTTTCAAACCCGACAATAGTTGAGTAACTGGTCACGGGATTGCGACTCATCTGTTAATTTGTGAAGAATGTAAATATGATTTTCGCTCGTTGGTTGTTGCTGCCGTCGCTGGCAGTGCCGTCTAGGTGGAAAATGAACTCTGATGAGAAGACGTGGTGATCTCGAAACATCTGTTCGACTAAATTGATAACTTCATTATAAAAATTATAAACGAAACTATAACATTTATATACCGTTTTAAGAGCATATTTTTTCAAGTTTTTAGAGCATATTTTTATTTTTTTTTTATTTTTATTGCTTATAAAACACATTTTTTAAGCCATATTTCCGGTTTTCCTGATGATGACATTCCAATGACTGAATTTTAAATAATCAACTTTGCACTGAATGACACTACTGAACATTTTTAAATTTTTATAGATTTACATACTTTTTTTTTTCTTTTTTTTCTCACTCTGCGCTTTTAATTAGCAAATGAATAGCATCCATCTTCATAAGTGCTAAAAGTAAACAAGAACGCTGATGAGACGGTGCAGCGGCCTGTCGAAATCAGCAGTACCAATCCGTTCTGCTAATCTGATTTAAATATTCCAACACTCCACAGTTTATAAAATAATTTGAATTTACATTAATTCAAATATTGAACTAAAAAGCCGAAATAATAAAATTTTCAGTTCAAAATAAAAATTCCGTAAAAATAATAAATAATTTAATTCAGCATAACTTAAGTTTCAATTGTGTGGAGAAAAGTTTGGAAGCTAACAGGTGTTTTGCAGATCAGTTAAAACCATTGGAGGAAATAACCAAAGAATTAAGCGCGGGCTTTGTTTGCGTAGAAATAGTCATTCTATTAATCGCCACTTTGGAAAAAATTGTTTACGGATTTTGATTAATGAGACGTCAGCCGTTTTAAAACAGCAACTCATTAGCAAATTTTCAGTGTTAGAAAATGAGATATTGTTCATTACGGCAACTGCCATTGATCTAAGATACAGAGTAATATTTTTTAAAAATTCTTTAACTAAAGATCGTATCATACGGCATATTTTGGATTTGTTTGAAGATAAAAAGTTCTCGTAATCAAAATTCGAAACCGCACCAGATTAAGTAAAATTGGAGAATCCGCAAGCAGTAACCCTGCATCTTTGACAGACATGATGACTTACTTTACTCATGGATACAAGTGAAAGCGACGGTGAAGGCGAAGATGACATTTCTCAGCTTAGTTACCAAACTCCTGCTCATCCTTTAATTAGAAAAGATATCGCGGAATACTTAGCGGAAAACAAGTGCCAAATAGCCTCGACTAGATGATATTGTGGAAAGTAAATAAGACATACAAGATTCTTGTATCTATGTATAGCCAGGTAATATTTAAGCGGCCTTCAGACTATTAGATTTAGTATTAATACTTATCCAAAAACCCAAATCGTAAGTAAAAATCCAACAGTGTGAAAACAAATTGTTATGATCAGTCAAATAATACGTAAGGAAATTTGACAGTATTATGGTATTCGTCATTTTTAGGAAATTTTCTAAACAATCACATTTTTCTATTTTATCAGGGTTGTCTTTTGTCAAACAAACACAGGAACTAGATGGATTTATACAGGTGATAGTATAAGCACAGCTGTTCTACTTTTTTCCGCAAATTGGATGCTCGTATGTCAAAATTTGTATACGTTGACATAGGGGCTGAGATGTCAAATGTTATTGTAATGTTGTAGTTGTTTTAGTTGTTTTAGAATCAACACCACCTGATACAATTAATTCACCTTGCACAGGAATAACAAAACCAGTTGAGTATTTGTTTGCCGGCATAAATAAAGAAAAAGAAGAACGAAAAAATTTGCCTTATTGCAAATTATTTATGTTACGTTTTATTTGGAATATGATAGTGTAGAAACAAAATGTAATGAGAAGATTTTTTGACAGTCAGACTGATTTTCATTTGATTTTCGTCTTACAAAATCTAATAAAAATCTCAAAGCTTGTATTATAATGTGAAATGACCTTTAATCGGTTTTTGACTATTATACAAGCTGTTCGACTTCTGCATAAAATGCTACCCTGATATAATGTGTTGTTATTGCTTTTTTAAAACTTTCCATAAACTCATTAGAACAGGGTTGCATTTTCTACTGAAGTCGAACGGCTTGTGAGAAATTGTAAAACAGCTGTTACTGACAGCACCAACGAGTGTTCAGAGCTAGCGAATGTTTAGTGGTGCGGGTTTTATTTACACAGCGAATTGCAATAGGCTTGAAGGAGAAAAGTCCTAAAAACTGTTATTTTTGAAGTTTAACATAACTCTACTGAGATTTGATTATTAATTTAACATGATAAGAACCAAAATTACTTTATTTTTTTAAGGAAGGTTATTATTTTAAATTAAAGAAAAAGGTTTTGTAATAAAAATGATTAAGAATTAATAGTTTTAGTTCATTTTATGTGGTTTTTACACTTTTTTTTGGACGCGTATTCGCAAAATAATCGCGAAATATTTGCTTGAGTTTGGCGAATACGAATGTCATAAAATTGGCGAATATTTGGCGAATATTTGGCGATACGAATACAAATATTCGTAACATCACTAATACATACATTTTAGTATTGCATCTTGTTTGGGCCTTATTTATTTATGCTTCTTTGTATATTTTACTAAAAATTTTCAACCAAAAATATTTAATTACATTAATATTTTTTTTTTGCTACTTTATTATACTTTATAAACAGGGCCCGGACTTTAATGCAAATGCATGTTTTTTGTGGTAATAGATAAAGTGGTATTGACTAATTATCTTTGCGAATCATCAAATTTTAAGTAGTTTAGCATTGATTTGTAGTCGCATATTTTTGCATATTTTGGTGGTAAGTGCATATTTTTACATATTTTGGCAAGCAATGCATATTTTTGCAGTAATAAACATTTTTTATAAACATATTTCTCAATTTAAGAAAAATGAGCTTCAGTTGGGTTGCCAGTTGCTGAAACTGATACTAATGATGGCAACTGGCATTTTTACGATATGACATACTGTGTTCTCATATGGTAAGTTTTTTTATGATATGACAACACTGCGATATGACAACACCGTGTATGGCTATCTTAGTGTTGTCATATCGTAAAATGCTTACGATACGACAACACAGTATATCATATCGTTTTTTGTCATATCGTAAAAAATTTCTAAAAATGGCATCGCTTGCGAGACCTGTCAATTTTAGTTGCTATTTAGTGCCTTTCTGGCAACCATTAATTTGCAGTTGCCGACGCAACTAAGATTGGTTGCATTAAATAATATATTCAATTATGTTTGTTTTATGTTTTTTTTCTCTAATAATGATACAAATTTTAAAAAAAATGTTCATATTATTTTAGTTTTGGTACTTTATTCGTAGTTAAATGCATATTTTTGTGCATATTTTTAATTTTTAGATGCATTTGTTAAGCGCTTAAAATCAATTTTTAGTTGCATGAAAGTCCGAGCCCTGCTCATAAATATGTATATCAATAAACAAAAAACTCATTCATAAATTTAGTAAAAAATGTTAGAATCAAAGAAGAAAAATACATAAAAACAAAAGCAATTTAGAATACAATATACAGCAAACACATTTGAAACTACAAGTGTTTTTCGTTTTTAACTGTAAATTTATGTCAAAAAGCTCGTGAGAGGGGTCGGAGGGGGAGCTCTTACAAGTTGAAGCTTTTAATGTTTATGCATGACCTTGGTTAATAGTTATTGTTTATTTAACTATGTCCGCCTGTCTGTCCCTCTTTCAGCATTGTTCTTTTGCTTATAAGAATATGTATACATATGTATTAATAATACAGAACGAGGTTGGATTTAAAAGTCTTTTGTAGCTACAGAAGATGTATCTTTTCGTACAAAATCGGATGCAAAATAGTGCTAGAGGTAAAGTTTCCTTTCTCTTTAAGAAGAATATAAGAAATTTAGCAGATTATCGTTACTGAACATTTTACAATGCTAAAGTTTCTTATGTATGTTATTACAAATTGTTACTAAATTACATAAATGCGTGATCACACGTGATCATGAATGATCGTAAGTAGCTTTTTCCTTCAATGCATAAACGTACACATAAAAAACTTCGATGTGAGTGTACGTTAGTAGAATTTTTTGGTGATTGTATCGTGATTGGAAAGTTCTGAAAAGTATATACATTGGCGTATATTCATAGTCCTAAGCAAAGTATACTTTAAGAATTTAAAACCAGTTTTGCCATACAAAATACTTTAAACTCCTAAAGTATACTTTGTTTTGACTTTGATTATACGCCATTATTTGACATTTCTAAAAAACAAATCAAAAATTTAGATATGTATGTATATTGAGCATTAGTCGAGAAAAGTTCTTAAAACAAGTTGTATTAATGAAAATCAAGGAAACTTGGTTTCAATTTGACTTTTATTATTTTCGTGCGTATTTCGTGAGCCGGAGTTTTCGTGGTCATGATTGATTTATCTTTCCTAGGGATGTAACCGGAATCGGCGATATTTTACGACGATACGACGATACTTTTTAAAAATTTTTCAGAGCTTTTTTTAGCAAATAATTTATTTTTTGTTAATTTTACCATGAATTAAATTCAATTCGTTGTTTTTTTAAACCTTATTATTATCAATTTTATATATTAATAATATTTCACGCTGTTATTTTGTAAAAAATATTTTATTTCTTGTTAATTTTACCATAAATTCAAATTCAATTCTTTGTTTTTTAAATCTTATTCCCAGCAAAAAACTACTCCAAAGAAGTCATGCAAATGTAGAATTTGCGATCCGGAAGTAGTACAAATTTGGGTCATTTTACACATGCTTGTCATTGCAAGAAGTTCTCTTTTTCGATAACCAATCACCGAATTGGAAGCGATGTTAGAAAAAACATTTTTCGGCGTTTTATAATGATTTTCCCTCCAGGAAAAAGGATGAAATGTTACCCATTTTTGGAACTTGTTTCTTTTTATGCGAATTTAAACGCAAAACTGTGTTTTCATGTAAATTTAAGTGAATAAATATAAACTTTTAGAATAATTTTAACAATTAAGCTATTAAGTTATTTAAAAGAATATTAGTTGATAAATGTCCCTTAAGAAATCGATTTTTTTAAAAAGCATGGCTACACAGAAAAAAAATTACTTATATCCAAGGAATTTCTTCATAAATGCTTTGAATCTAATATGAAAATTTTTTTCCAAACTTTTTTCATTCACGTTAGGAATTTTTTCCTAAATTAATTCATATTTCTTAATAAAAATATTTAAAAAAATTCAATTATTGAACTTGTATAGCCTGTTGTACTAGTCACTACTCTTTCCTTTCTGCCAAACAGGCTATTTGAAATAAACTGTATTTTTACACTATATTAATAAAAAACACATTTCAGAATTTGTTGACAAAATATTGAAAATATTTTTTCAAAGCAACTTTCATTTCATAAATTTATTTATTAAAAACTAAATTCATACTAGGAATGAAAAAATTCCTGTACTTTATTTATAAATTACTAAAATATATGAACAACAGATTATGAACTTTTTTCATAATATTTATGTTCAAACTTTTTTCTGTGTGGTATTTTTTTAAATTATAAAGGAATTACAAATTTTTATATGACTTAAATAAAATTTTACTTGCTTTTCTATTAATTATCTGGATATTTTTAATATAGATTCTTTGGAAGCAATAAAAATGTAGTTCCTTAAAAATTACTACCAATTTTGAGTACTGGGTTAATATTAATTTTAAATATTAATAATTTCTAACACTGTAATTTTGTATAATAAAAACATTATCCTACTTGAGTTTTGTTAATTTAAACTTGAACACAATTTCAATATGCGTATCGGTATCGGAATCGGTATCGCCGATATTTCTTTTTGAGTATCGGTATCGTATCGGCAAAAAGGCGCATCGTTACGTCCCTAATCTTTCCACACAAGCGAGCGTACAATATAACAAAGTCGTGCATGAGTAGTATATTTTTAAAAGTTACTCACGGTGCCATCTCTAATATCTGTACGTTATATGAATGTATATATGTAGTATATATGTACAAACTTTACGAAAAATTTTATTTTAACAAGCATTTTCTAACTACCATCGTACTTATTTTTAGTGTAGGTACAATGCCTATTACGCTAAAAAATATTTGATCTGCCGGCAGTTTTTTAAAGAAAACACTTCCCTATTCTAGCGTGTCCCACCACTTGTTTTACCTTATCGTCTGCTCTTGTTAAAACATTAGCCGTTTTTTACATCTAATAGTATTAAGGAGCTACTCACATATCACGAAACGCTATTTTCGGAGTTTTTATACCCCGCCTTAAGCGTTGCGTAATATGTGAATAGACCCTAACATGTATATTTTTCTTTTCGTTTGCTATTTTTTATTGTTTTTCGTTTTCTATTCTAATGATACCTAACATGTGTTTTACGTTTCATCGCATTGTTGTTTAATGTAGTCTTTTCCATAAAGTGTATTAATGTTTTTAGAGAAAAAGAAATCATCAAGTTGATTTTCTTTAAAATGTATTTCATAAGTTTTGTCTAATTTAATTCATAATTATGTATCTACATATATGTATGTGTTCGTATGTTTAGTTAATTGAAAAATAATAAGCAATATAATTTTTATCGTGAGATATTTTCATTATCTCTCATAATTAACTACAGATACACACGTGGTTTCTTCCCCAGATAATCTTTATTCGCAGCTTCTAAGAAACTCTAATGAATGTTTTTTTTTTATTAAGTTATGAGTTTAGTCGAACTGTATGGGTTTATATCCAAAGAAATGTAATTATTTTTGGCTTGAGTTCGGGTTTAATTTAATTTTTCAATTAAATTATATTTTTATTTAGAGATAAATGTGAAGCATATAGAGAAAGAAAATTTTGACGGAGGGTTGAACTGACGTTTCGATTTGCTAATCTCATCAGAGTTCTTTACCGCTTAGACCAGTCGCAGTCAAGAGTTGAATATCATCTACTTTTAATCAATTCATACTGTCAGTCTTAGAGCTGTATTTCATTTGATAGTTTAGATGATGTAGAAACAGTAATTGACAAATGATATAACCTGCGGGAAATTTTGTAGAAATTGTCTTTAACGCATTTATTCTATGACTTTTGAAAATGGGAGTGGTACAATATCTTTCCGAGTCGTGAATTGCGCACATAACTTAATTATAACAAAAATTTTAACAAAATACCCTCACTGTAGAAGTAGATTTTTTTCAAAGACAAAAATATTTGTTTAAATTGCAGTAATTTGACTAGTATTAAAGAAACCACCATAGGACAAGTGCCTTGAGTCTAGATCTATAACCTATCACTGGGTATTTTATTTATATCAATTGATACCAATCTCCTATTATAACGCTATGTAAAACTGATAAGTCCTTCCTATATAAAAATCCAGAACTTGAACTGATTGCTAGTCCTTGGGAAGCAGTCATATGACTAGTCTTGAGACAGGTTCTCTTCTCTCGAGGATATGTATTGCAAATTTCTACATTGCATTTTTTTTCAAGGATAACTTTGCTCGGTTGAATGTTATATGTACTATGTCTCAGAATAAGGCCGAAAAAACCTTAATTAATATGTATATTGAAAAGTATGTACCAAGCCGAGTTCATAGCAGGTGTCCTTTACAGTTCAGGTGATTATTCGGCCGCTTGTACTTTAAAACTTCCCCAAATGTCGTATTTTTTACATAGTTTTTAACATTCCAAGAAATTATTTTTCAAGGTATAAATATATATTGGTATTAGTGTTTTTCATTCGGGATTTCCCGGGATCCCGCACATTTTCCGGGAAAAAAATCCCGGGAAATTTGTGCGGGAATTCCCGGGATTTTTTGTAATATTGTTATGTCAACTTTACTTTGTAAGCACACATTTTTAGTGCTGCTCTTAGAAAAATATGAAAAATAAAAACAAAAATATACACATAATTGAAATTCTTTGGATCAAAACCCATACAGTTCGACTAAATACATAATTTCAATTCTTAACACTACAGCCCGAAGCATTAAAATATGTTTGATTATTTCCAATATATCAGGAAAAATAAACACGTATGAACCATAGACTTCGAAAGCAAAAGGCTTTTAAACTAGGTATGAGAAAAAGAAAAAGCACAAATAGTGTTTGGCTAAGACAAATATGGTGAAATTTTTAATATACCAAAAAAAAAGCTTATCTAAGTTTGGAAAAAATCTCCTCACTTGTAAAGAGCTTTATGCAAATTGGTCTAAAGCTGGATATTTATCTGCTTGAGTTTGAGGGCTTAGAGTATAAGAAGAACTCTGATGATGGGATCGTGGTTGATCCCGAAAATATGATGGTGTTAAGTTCGACCCTTATACAAAGTCAAGAATTTGTCTTTTTCTATTATTACATGCTTTGAAAAATCATTTCTCAATAAAACTAATTAAATTGTTGGACCAATTCATTATTTCAGTTCAATTTTGCTTAGCAACATGAATTGCTCAATATTGGCCTATAAAATAAAGCATAAATCATATTTCGCATAAATCTTTTCTGGTTATAAAGCTAGAGCAATTATAAAAAAGTCTCAAATTGGTAAAATTTTTACTTTAGATGGCTACTAGTCAGAAGTTATACAATAAAAATTTACATGTGTATACCTACAAAGAATTTAAATATTTAATACAGCCAAAAACCTCCATTAGTTATTGTTTATAGAATTAAACAGAAAATAGGTATATATAAATATAAAAACACGATTTTAAATTACAGTTGAACTTGCATAACTTGAACTTCTATAAGTTGAAGTTTCTATAAGTCGAAGCAACTGACTCTATAATTCAAAGTCTCCAAAAGTCGATATTTTTTCTAAATAATGGTGATTTAAATTATAAAAGTTCAATTCTATTTGACAATTATACAATTGGCAAATCTTGTTGTTGTGAATTATTTGTTTCAAAGACACAGCAGACACGAAATCTTCATTAACATGCATGTTGGGTGTTTTTCACACACAAAGAATTTGTCGATAATGGCAACAATTAAAATTGTAAATATTAAATTGTGTGATGATGGCACATTAGACTTGAAATGTTAACGGGATGCCACAACACCTCGAGATTATTTCATGTTTACAAAAGTATCATGACAATGACACCTGTTGATCGGTGCTATTCCCCTTCCCCACTTTTGCTATTCTCTTAATACGTATTACATATATTATGTACATATGTATATATACTAATTTTTTATATTACTGACTCTTTTTCCCAATACAAAAAATACTAAGAAATAAAAATATAAATCAAATAAACAAGTTTCATACGTAAGTTGTCGCCGGTTTAATAATCGAACTGTGATCTAAGTTACTACACGTATGTATGTGTATGTATGTAACTACATATCAACAGCTTATACAATAAACTAGAGATCATTTTGTCTCTTTATCCCACAAACCCTTCTAAATAACTTTTTACTACTATATATTGTATAGAGAGAGAGAGAGAGAGATTAGGTAGTTGTGTTGTTTATGTAATAGAACTGTAAAAAGCTAATCTTAGCAAATTATTTGTTAAATCAAAATCGTGGATAACTTTGAAAAATGTGTTTATTTGCGTTAAATAATACAAATATGTAGTAATGAAAGAAGTTATAGTCACAATGAATTGGAAAAAAATAATGAATTGTTCCTACTTCCAGCCAATATCTCTTTTCTCTCAATAAAAAATGGTCTTCCCCAGAACCAGGCACGGATCCAGGGAAGTGGAAAAATGGATAGTTGCATTCCCAAAAAGAACAAAATATACCTTATTTCTAGTGAGATATAAGTCCCCTTTTGTACTATCAAAGTTTACTTTGACAAAGTTTTTTCAATTTTCCTTTAAACTTTCTGTCACTTCTGCACACGCAAAGTTTACTTTGCAAAGTTTGTGTTGTTTTGTTCTTGTTTATACGACTATGTATAGACGACGAACGAAGAACAAAGCAACTTTGCGAGAACATCAAATTCTATACTCACCCCCATTCTTCTTCCCCTTTTTTACCAAGATACTCAAGACTTTGCAAAGTAAACTTTGCTAGTACAAAAGGGCACTAAAAAATTTATTTTTTAACATTTTCGACAATGATATCTTTTGAACAATCGACGCGGTTTTTCAAAGTCCAAAAAGTAGCCGAATGCCGAAAATCAATTTTACAAGAAGTTTTAGAGCACATAATTAAAAATAGCACTTTTTTAGACATTTTTTGATTTAGCCGATTTAAATCAAAGTTGTGGCTACCTATGTAGCTTTTTAAGTTCAAAAAAGTAAATGAGTCGTGAAAATCGACTTGCGGATGATTATCTCACGAAATCTAAATAATGTCTTTAGAATGCTGTTCATTTTGGTCCGATCGGTTAAGTCATTCTTAAGTTATGAGAGGTTATAGGCCGAGACACATAGAATCCGTCATACGTTATACGTCGCCTTTTTCAACTGACAGCTAAGTTAAAATACATGTTTTCTTATGAACTTGATCACATACAGTACTTCTCCGTCAACGCAAAGTACAAAGTTGGCCAACTTTTAACGTACGTTGAGTACTTTGACAACAATTGTTTGATTTGTTCTTTGTTGTGGGTTTGTTTTTCGCTCAAAAATAAAATAATTTAAATTAAAATTTATTCGATTGTATAAAGTTTTGGCGCTTTGTTATAAAAAAATAAAAAAATAAAGAAATTAAGAATTAAGAAATAAGAATTAAAATAAAGAATTAAAGAAATTAAAATTAATAAATAAATAACAGCTGATTTTCTCTCCGTTAACAAAGTACTCATTGTGCCAACATTATCCGTCATTCCGTTAACGTCAGTTGAAAAAGGCAACGGATGACGTATGACGGATTCTATGTGCCCCGGCCTTAACTACACACACACTCGCACACACACATACATGCATGCATCATACGGATGCATAATACTAAAATATTATAGGTACTGTTAAATGTTTATTGTAATTTTCAGATTAAACTTTTCGTTTTTATTATTAAAAAGTTGATTGTTTTAAAAATAATCAATGAAAAAGAATTTATAAACTTTTGTTATAACTACAACTATTTCATTATACATTAGCACTCGTATGGAGTTGTTGTATATAAATATGTGCAATGGGGTGGAGCGTGAGATTTTTTTTTGCGAATTACAATTTTGAATAGCACTAAAACGTTGCATTTTATTTTTAGATACATGGGGAAAATAATGGAAAAAGTATTGGGACCTACTTTTAGCCCTCTACCGCAGCATCAAGATTTTGAATATGAGATCAAATCGACCAATTTGTGAAACATCATATGATGAAACATTATAGATTCTTTATAGCTGTTATAACTTTCAGACAAACTTGAGATAAAATAATGAAGCAAATTTTCGAATTCTAAGCCTTTTTCATATCTTGCAAAAAAATCTAAGTTAATTTGAGGTCGCTGAACTCGAAAATCATATTTATTTATTTTTCTTGATGTGCGTTTTCCCGATATTCGCGAAAAATAAGTATTTTTTTAGTTTGTTCGTTTATTGGCAAAAATTCCGAGAACGGCTCATGTGAATAAAATAAATTATACACTGTTGTATAGATATCTCTCTATTCTTTCATTCAGTACACTGATTGTGCCGATCGATTAAAAAAGTATAGAGTTACAGGCCTCAAAAGTTTAAAAAAGTATATTTTTAGACCTATTCCCAAGTATATTTTTTTCGGGCTGTATTTCAAAGGTAATTTTGTGACGATCACTGATGGATGCAATCGCTAAATTCTGATAAAAAAAAATAAGAAAGGTACTAGTCATTAAGCAAAAACAGGTATATTATTTTTTAGTTATTTTTCATAAAAAATTAATTTAAATCAGTTTGTATTAAAAACATTTTTTTATTGCAAATAATTTTGTATGGAAAATAAAATCAGCTTTTTCACTTAATGGCTTTTAAGTTTCTTCTATTTTGTCCGATCTCCTCGATTTTAAACTTTTTTCATTCGGCACAAACTTGTTTTTTACCCGTAGCGTTAAAAAAAATTATTAAAAAAATTATTTTTATAGTAATGAATCAAATTAAAATAAAATTCATATAATTTCTCTAGCTTCGAGCCATGGTAGAAGGCAAAAAAGATATGTCGAAAAAAATTTTAAAAAATTTGTTTGTATACAATTCGGCTAAATGCAACATTCTAAAGGTATTCGAAATCGATTGGATAACTTTTTTCCTTCATACGCCAACGCCCCACCCTAATGTGCAATTATGTTTGAATATAAAATAATAATTAAATATTGAACCAAGTAAATAAATAAATACATATATTTATTGCAGAGAAACGAATAAATTGCTTATGTTTAATTTAGATAAGTGTCAAATAAAATTATAATTGAATACTTTAATGTGCTCAGGTTTGTTATTCTCTAATCTCATACAGTGTGATCATACTATCTATAACAGGTTCGCTAGGCGTTGTTTAATGCAATTATGTATATTATTGAAATTTAGGTACGAACTGTTATTTATTGACATTAAATAATTAGTTTATTCCAACAGTTGGATCGTTATTTGAACAACTCATTTTATAGACCAAATAAATATTGCTTCTTCATTCATTCCAAATATTTATGCATGTTATTGTTTTCAATTTTCATGTGTTGTTGAGTAACAAATACACCGAAGAAAATTACTTATATCCAAGGAATTTTTTCAAAATGGTATAAATCGAACATGAAATTTTTTTATAATTTTTTTAATTGTTGAACTATAATTAATTGTCCTTTTTCCCAAGTTTTGTTTCAGTAATATATTAAAGTTTTATTAAAAAACATTGAAATTGATTATGGAGGGGTATTAGCTACTTCCTATGCGCATTTCATTGGGGCTAATGCAAATCGTCAGGGAAACTTTACTTAAAATCTCATAGAAAAACTAAAAATATTATGTTAAACTTCTAATCACATGAATAAGAAGTCTACAATATCAAAGTTAAAAACATGAACTCCATAATCAATCAAGTTTTTTATTTTCTTACTTGCATACTACGGCCGGTTAGTTTTTTTTCATAAATTGTTCCATGTTTTATTTTAAAAATATTTTAAGAATTCAGTATTGAACTTGTTGTACTATGCAAAACTCTTTCCTTTCTGCCAAACAGACTATCGTAAAAAACTGTATTTTTACTTCATATAAATAAAAAAAACATTTTCGGTGTAATGAAATTAAGGAAAATCTAAAATATAAAATTTTAAAAATGTTTACTTAAAAAAACTTTTGAAATTTCTAATGAACATAAAATAATTCTGTGATTTAAAATATTCGGGCTTCATCTCAAACTCCATAAAACATTATTTCCTAACAGAACTTTTAGAAAATTAAAAGCCATAATCATTTGCTATGAATCTAAAAAAAAACTGGAAAGCATATCGTGCCAAACCGCAAAAATAGCTTAAGCGACATGCGTTTTCGTAATTAATAATTCTCATTTATCTTTTGATATTATATGCACAAATATTTGAGTTTTCAAACTTATAAAATATGGGTAAATGTTTTCTGATGATCTGCCAAAGCCAGAAGAATAACGCACAGAGAATTTGAAACGACATTTCGGGTTAATTTCTAATTTTACCTCCGACTTTTCTCCGACATTAATATGATAGGATGTAAAAAGTATCAGATAAATCGGAAAATTTTCTGAAGTTTTGTCAGACATTTTTCCGATATTATTCAAACATCTCGAAAATTTCTTTAGAATTTCCCTAGAAAATTTGTCAGAACTCGTACAGAATTCTTTTAGACATTTCGGTAAAATTTTTAGAATTTTCTCAGAAAAAGAAGTCCGGGTTCTCTTCAACCACTCATATGATTTTCGGTACGTTTTCTGAGCGACATCGGATACGAATTCGGCATATTGTGCAGACTTTCTGACCGACTTCGGACCGAAATCGGAAAAAATTTGTTTGCTGGGTATGTATAAGACACTCACTTGTTTCAAGACTGTCATAACTCAAAACATTCGATGTTAGTGTTTATTATATAAAATGCATCGTTATGTCGTTTGGCTTATGCGAAAACCTCATACCAACTCTTAAGGAGCAAATGGACTACGCAAACCGCTTATCAAGCATGACAAAAATCTACGTTTGTACAAGTTTGTTGTGAAGTCTACGGCAGAGTTTTCGCGTATGGCAATTCATTTGGAGATATATCAAAATATTAAGATTTTTTTCACAGCCATATTAAATTTATGATAAGCCGCTTGTTTTTCACAAAAAAAAAAGATCGAGACTGATCGGTGATATTCCGAAACTTTTTACTCCATCGGATAGAACGTTTAAAATATATGTATGTAGTTATTTAGCACTAATAACTCGAAATCAACGTAAGTCGACTTACCACACATATATTCGTTCATTTTTATATCAACGGTCTTATTTATAAGAAATATTTTATGTTTATTATGAGCTTATTTCACAATTTTCTATACAATAGTTGTCAAATAACGCTTCAATAAACGTAATATATTTTTTATAAATAAGGCTGCAAAAATTTAAAATTCACTTTAAATAAAAATTTCTTAAATGCAATTTAAAATTATCAAGTTGGATATTGCAATTTATGAAATTAGTCTGCGAAGGAAAAACTATAGAGCTGTATTGAAATACATTAAAAATATTGAAATACATTAAAATACATGAAACACATTAAAAAAAAACAAATATTATTTTTATATTACAAGCATTCATGTGAAAATTATACTCAGGCAGAATAATCCACGCCTCTGCTTGTTGGTTGATGCCCATCACTTGCATGAGTTGAGGGAATTTATAAATCTTTGTATTTATATTAAAACTAAGAAACTCTGTTAAAAAGTAATCAAGCAAATCTAGGCACAGGTGTATTGTTATTTATCGCTTTCCTTATAATATGTAACTTGTTCTTACTAAATAAACTAGCATTATAGTTTATAGACTTGAGCGAAATCAATATTAAAAAAAAAAATCAAATAACAAAGTCAAATGAATGAACTATTTATTTATACATAAAAAAATTATTCTCTTTAGTTGCTAAATAATACTCGGATCTACTATTTACAAGTATGTACATATGTGCTCGAAGTTAATACATATGTATCAAATTGAATCAAAATTAAGCAATAAAATTAAATACATATACAGAATTATTGCAACCATTTAAAGGGGTCATATAATTAATTAATTTTTTATTTATTTGTCAATGTCCATTTCATTGAAATTCTACGTGAAGCTTCTTTATGCGCAAATATACGACGAACTAGTTATTATTCCATCAAGAATGAAGAACCTTTTTAGTTAACTAATTTTTTGTTTTGAAACTAAAAGAAACCCTAAACAAAAAAAGTAAAAACAGTTAAATTGTGAAAAATTAAATAATTAATTATTTATGACGAAAAAAAGATGTTCGAACAAAAAAGCGATAAAATAATGGCAAAATAATTACATTTAAAAATGTTAATAAAATTAAAATAGAAAACCAACCAACCACCTTTTTATCTTCTTCATGATAATGAATCGGAAAATAAAAGATAAAAAAACATATAAAATAATGTTTTTGGAATGAATATTTTTAATTAATATAACACATCGTCACAGAAAATGCATAAAGCCCTATCTAACATTTTAAAAGTTTAACAGGAGAAGCATAAAACTTGTTTACATGAAAAAATTTATTGACAGTTAGTGCAAAATTTTACAATAAATATATAAATTTCTGGGTCCTTGTTTACTTATATTGTTAGATTTTGCACTAATTGTCAATTAGTTTTCATTTAAACAAGTTTTATGCCTCTCCTGTAAAACTTTTAAAATGTTAGATAGGGCTTTTTGCATTTTTTGTGACGATATGCTCTAATCGAAAAATGGTCTAGTGAACGTTTAGTTTTTTTTTAATCTATACGTACTTATTTAAACACAGATAAATTCCTCTTCATAATCGAAATATTATAAACAGTAGAAAAGTTAAGAGTTCAACTCACCGATTAATATGGACATTTTGCAGGAGACGTTTATTCGATGAATTATCCAAAAGTTTTGTATGGCGAGTTGCTGATGACAATGCTGATGTTGTTGCCTCTGGTGGTTTACTTAATTTTGACACTTTACTTACACTATGACTTATATTACGATTTATGTTTAAATTATTAATGGGTGATCTACGTTGTGTAGGTGAAACACTAGCAGAAGAGCCTGAAGCTCCTCCGCCACCCGTACTAGCACCACTAACCGCACCAGTGGTTGTTGTTAATGTTATACGAGTGGACACTTTGGATTTTACATCATTGTAATTTTTTCTAATCACTGCTTTATTATTAGCAATTTGATTCATTACGGCATCCCATTTATTAGTTGAATGATGATATTTACGCACTAATGGAGGTGAATTATTTTTACTACAATTCTGTTGCTTCGTCGACGAACGTAATTTGGCACTTTTCGGTGTATTCGATTTATAGCGGGGCGAATGCTTACCGCTTGTTGAAGTGATAGTTTTAGATAATTTAACACTCTCGTTAAGGGAGGATTTCGAACCCGTACCCGATACCGTTTCGGAACGTAAAGAATCTTGATCGGAATGTTTGCGAGAATTTAGAATTTGATTTGTTTGTATTGCAAACGATGACGACGACGACGTTGTTGTGTTATTTTGTTTTGTTGTTGATGTTTTATTTTGCACGCCGTTTTCTGTTGTTAGCGACGTTAACGATGAATGTTTACGCGGTGATGTTTGATTTTGTACTGCCAATAAATGTTTCTGCATCGGTTGCTCACACCACGAAGTTGTCGAAGTCGTCGAGCTTTTTGTTAGTTTAACCAGCTTGTATGCGGCGTCGTCATCATTATTATCGTTGTTGCTATTGCTATGTTCTCCATCGAAAGCTTCATCAAGAGAACAGAAACTCTTAAAATCCACACCACTACAACTAATATTCACGTTACTTCCATTTACACTACAATATGAGGTACGATTGGAGAGTGTATCGGCTGAGAGATGATCTGTGCTCATGCTACTTTGGATTGTAGATGATGTTTGGCTATTACTTAAGTGGCCTTGACCGTGAGCAGCATTGGAAATGTGTGTCGTTGACGTAACACTACTCATTGTTGCAGCAGACTTTTCACTACATTTTGAATATGTTTGGTGTCGTTTTGCTGCAATTTCGCGATTAGATCTAACGGTTTCTGTCGAATCATCGCCGTCTAAATCATTGTCAGGCGACAAATCGTTGGTTGTATCATGAGTGTCCTGTCTGCGCATTTGGGCTAAGTCTTCGTCACCACGATTTTCCACATCTGTGAATATGCCAGACGATTCCATGCAAGAATCTTCCATTTGGGGATCTTCCGATATAAAAACTGAGGCCGATGATTGCAGCATGGGACCATACAGCTGTCCATCGATAACTTGAGCTCGACGATCGCCACGATGGAGTACATCATCAGCATCGGATTCGGTAAAAAAGTCCGAATCAGTCATAGGATCTTGTCGTCTAACAGGCGGCAAATGACCTCCAACACCTTGTTGCTGATTGAAACTAGGCTGACGTGATACTCCTTTGCGTATGGGGCCATTCGATGGTGAGTGATCACATGGCCCCCTTGAGGCAGGCCTCGACATTTCTCCATCACCTTGATAACCAGTATCTAGGCTTGTTACACTAGTAACACTGGTTATAAAACTAGTGGAAATTTTCGAAACACTGGATGATATGGACTTGTTAATAGTCTCGGTCTTACTGGTTTCAGTGTCGGTATGAAGTGACAAAGACTCTAAGCATTGCTGCTGATCTTCGATAGAAAGTGATACCAAAGTCTGCAAACCCTGTTGCTGTTGCTGTAATTGTAGTTGCTGATGCTGCAAGACCATATCATTAATATCGGTTTTAACTTCCACGGGATCTAGGGGCAATTCCTCAGGGGAGGGAGTTTGATCAATGCGCATTTGTTGCAGATTCAATTTGTGGCTTAGGTTATTTATATTGTTAGAATTATTGAGCAATAGGGGCAAATCAAGGTTATTGGTATTTGTTGTGGCTGTAGAATCAAGGAACTCTTTCATTTGATCAGGCGTCAAGATACCCAAACTTTCATCCATATCGAAAGAGTTTTGTTTCTTCAAAAACTGTTGTTGCATTTGATGGCTAGAAATGGAATGCGACATATTTTGCGTACAGTTTTTACTGTTGTTAATGCCTTGGGAAAGCACAGTTGATGACAATGAAATATCTACCAGTTCTATGGAGCAATCCAAAGTGGATTCGGTTAAATCTAATCCAAATGAAAAGCGTGTCTTTTTGTTTGGATTGTTTACATCCTGCAGTGAAGTTGCAATCTGACCTATTTGCGCCTGTTGATAAAATTCAGTCCTTCCGCCAGATGATGTTAATGTAGTGTCTATATCCATGGGTTCTTGTTGTCCGTCTTCCTCCGGTGTGCGTATGGGTAACACCAAATCACTTTGAGCACTTTTTAGTAACATGGGTGGCTGCATGTGGGCCGGTATAGGAGTAAGCTGATACATGGAGTTATTAATTTTTTTGCTTGAATTGCGATCCGGCGTAGTGGTGCAAGAGTTAGAAATTTGGGTCATATAAAGCAGTTGGCTGGTATTATTTATATTGGGTGTATAATCTTTAGTAAGGTTGAGCAATTGCATGTGCTTTGCTGGTGTTTGCATATCCGATAGATCTAAAAGACGTTCGGTGTTTGGTGTCGAATTCAAAGATAGTTTCATATTTGCTTTATTGGGCGCCAGCGCCGTTAAGGTATCATCAAGATTTTCATTGATTCTATCGGAAAATTGTTGATGATTTAATTTCTCAAAATGTTTTTGTACGTCAATAGCGATATCTTCTTCAAAGCCCGAAGGTATTGAAACATCATCAATCATAAAAAGATTTTCACTAGAACCAGGATTAGAATATGTGGCATTGGTGGCCGGCGAAAGGATATCACTGTTTTCAACGAATTTACCACTGACAGCACCATCCATGGTATGGGTCAGATTCACATTTGAGAGTTTGTCTAAAAGTTGGTTGCTATCCAAAGTCCTAGTTACATTTTCACTATCTGTGCCAGACTGAGGAGAAATAACACAAAGTGTGCGTCCTAAAACATCTGCAGCATTTATGTTATGAGTAGCATCTTTAAGGGATTGAGTTTTAGTGAATGTTTGATTTTCTCTGGACTTATCCAGCGTTTGTGTGTAATCATTAGCTTCCTCTTTGAATTTGGTAATGTCTAAGTCTCTGGTAGTATTTTTCGGTGAATCAATGTCAATGGTATTACCAAAGCCATTATTAAAAATTTTATTTTTAGGAGGTATAATGCCTAAACTGATATCTGAAGTACAAGTATTTTCCAAATTATTTGTTCGTTGTGTTAGTGTAGCATCTACTTCAATAGCACAGGGTGAATCCAGACTTTGCGTTATATAAAGTCCCTGCTTAGTGTTTGATCCCAAAAGCGGTGTACTTTCAAATAAAGCTCTTCTGTTTGGTTCACCTTTGACAGGCATTGGTGTTAGCTCCCCAGGACTATCTGTCCGCACAAACGTTTCCGACCTAGTGAGCGTAGGACGAGGAGTATTATCTACATTTCGTAACTTGTTATCGACAGGTACATCCTTTTTTGTCTGTGTTTGTTCAGCTTTTGTGAAGAACTTCTTAAAAACTGTTGTTGTCTTTTTACTGACCATGTTCACCGTACTACTGAAAGAATTTATACGATCACCTGAACTACTTTTCTTTATAGTGAACGACTGCTGTGTGGGCGGTCTTAAGCCAGAGTACGAAACTGGTCGAATCTTGGAAAATGCAGCTTGTGGTCGCAGTTGTGAAGTTCTAGACAAAGCTGTAGCTGCTGGAGGACGTATTAGACCAGGTAGAGGAATACGTGATAGTCCTGGCATAGGTAAACGGGATGATGTTGGTTCCTAAAAAAATAAAATAAAATGTATATGGTTTGAAACGACGAATTGATCAATAAATTTAAAACTAAGATCTTTTTCCTAATAAAAGAAATAATTTCTCTTCATTTTAAGCGTTAATTTCTCATTGTAGTTCAGCGTCCCGAGTCACTTTTTGGTCGTCCAATTGTAGAAGTATTATATTATGCATTAAAACAAATGTAGAAACTGTGAAATAATTAGCTGTGACTGTCTTTTCTTATCTATGGTTAACGATTTATACTAGTTTCGGAATAAAGGTGTTCTCGAAATATGGAATTGGAACTCACAAATGCTCTAAATATATTGGCATTATCATAAAATTCAGCAAAAAGAAGAATAACCTTAACGCAAATCGCCGTATAATAAGATATTTAGTCCTTAATTAGTCTTAGTTCCCATATAAGTCCAACATCCGCAAATACCTTTAGTGATCATCATTCCCTAATAAATATCATTATAAGCATAAAACTCAGAAAAATCAACGAATGTTATAAATATGTAGTTGTGAACAAAATATTTTGAACATAAGTCCATATTTAGATCTAGAGCCATTTTAGAAAATATACTAAAAGCCCCGAAAATCTCATATACATGGTACATACCATAGGTACATTGTTTTTGGCACTTCCAATAATTTTTCTCTTTTAACATTATATGTATTTGCATAGAGTTTGTGCAGGATTTCCCGGTACGGAAATTCCGCACAATATTGAATCCCGCAATCCAGGGATACTTTTCTTTTGTATGGTGACGTAAGATATATTGGTTATGTAAGATATATTTTTAATAGAAACTATGTAGCCTCATAAAATCCACTTTTATGAGATATTTTAACACTAATTGGGTGTATAGTGTGCTAGGCTATTTACTGGGAGGTCGCAGGTTCGACTCCTGCTAATACCCTGGGTGTTTCTGCAGGCTCCTTCTTTTATTTTTTATGAAGTGGCATTTTATCTTACATATTATGAGAGCTTTCTATAATGCGTTTAGCCGTATATCTACAGCTTTCTTTTGTAATTTTACATAAGACATATCTTAATGCAAACTGGCCTTGTAAAATCCGGTTTTGTAGGATGTTTTAGAACAAATTGTAAATAAATTCGAAATTAAGCTCTAAGCACATTTTAATTTTTGTATGATTTCTGCTGTTTAAATTGAGTTTCGAGCTTTGGTGTCTTTAAAGCCTTAAATATAGTAGAATTTTCTTATAAATATATTTTAAAGACATTTCCGCCCGCTACACAGAGGAAAAAACACAATATATTGGCGAAAAAATAAGACAAAAATATTGAATATAAAAAAAGTTTAAACCGTTCTTTATCACTAAGTTACCTGGTTCAGAAAATTTGGCATTTTAAACATTGAGAAAAATTGGGTCGTAGTTCTTTATTGATTTTAATATCTTATATGTTGGCGTATTGAATCGGCAACGATGGACGTTTTCGAACAAAGTAACTTTTTTTTCTTAAAGTGCTATATCAGCTACTCCAAACGGCTTTACGTAAATACAGAAAAATTTTGCTTTGAAAACTGTTCTAAATCTTTATAGAAATACAAAAAAAGTATACCCTAGCATACCTGGAATCTTAATATAGATATTATGGAGTAATGTTGTTCCAAAAATTAGCTGCGGAAACTTGCGTATGCGACTTTACATCGGTTTTTCTAACTATGTATACACCTTTTTAAAAATGTTCTACTTGTGTGTATTTCTAAATGATTTTGTTGTAATTTGCTTCCGAAACCACTTGTTATTAAATTAAAACACAAATAAAGTGGCCGTTTTCAATTTCAAGATAAATTTTTAATGCATTTTGAATTTTGAATGCACTTAGATTTTTTTTATGAATTTTGAATTTTTAAAATTGGTCGTTTATAATAACGTATAGCGCCCACTAATAGCTGCCTAATTTTTTACAAACTTTATACCTTACAGCCTTTCCTATAATTCATGTACACGTTTTTTGTGGATCAGACTATTAGTTTGGAAAATATATGTAAGCTTTGCGATGACTAAATACTTTTATCGGTAAAATTGGTCTTATATAACAAAATATAGCCCATGGTGCTAAAAATAGCTGTCTAATTTTTACAGAATTTATAACGTATACCCTTGGCTATAACTTATCTATACAATTTTGTGGATCAGACTATTACTTAAGAAACTTAAGAATTTTATAGGCAAAATCGGTCAACAGTCAACATGCTTGACAAGCGTGGTAATAGTATGTGTGAAATTTCGTTAGTATTAGTGACACCGACGACGATTGATGGAAAATCTACTTGGTTTTGATTTTTCGTCAAGCACACGTACACGAATCTGACATCAAGCTGATTGATTGTGTATTATGCCCTTTATGAAACAACATATGACGCCGACTGTGTAAAAAATAGCTGCCCAACTTTTAATATACCTTGTAGACTACATCCTTCCCTACAATTCATCCGTACATTTTTTGTGGATCAGACTATTAGTTTGGAAGATATTTTTCCGCTACTAGATTGGCCTTTTTGCCCAGTGTGCGTTGTATCGCCGTTTAAGTCGAAGAGTTAGATGTTTGCATGATCCAATAATACAGGTCGTGTTGAAAGCACATATGACTATTTCGCCGCGTTGGTCGTATCTCTCAATTGTTTTTTAATCGTGTGTTTTTAAATGATTAGCAAGGCATAGACACTTTTATGTGGCAATAAACACAAGAAGGTATTTATTTTAGGCATATGAATTGTAGTCACAGTTGTTAAAAGTACATTTTAAATAAATTTTCGTCTTCTGTTTTTGACAGATACGGCCAACCAGGCGAGTTGATATTGTGTTTGTTGTATTATTACCACCACCTGTAAAATTAATTCGCCTTGGTTATATGGCTAAAATGTAACCAAAATGTAAAGCTTACAAGATTTATTACCCCGATTCACTATAACAATGTGCAAAAAGAAGGGGACGATTTTCCATCCTCCTTATATAAAGGGCAGATGTAAATTTTCAAAACGCCGACACATATCTATTTTTGTATATGTTCTACCACAATCATTCGCTAGAAATCTGTAATTTTTAAAATTTAGATTTTGTTCTACAGTGTTCTTTTTAGTCCACGTCATTAAAAGAAGAAGGTTATCAACGCGTTTGCATTTTTTTTATGTTTGTTCCTTTAGAGCATCGCCATTTATCGACTGATTTGCAAAATATTTACTTTATATAAAAGGGAACACAGCTACTATATTGGCAATACTTTTTTTTACTTTTTGTCCACCTGTACATATTTTTGTATGAATTGTTCATATATTAGAACTTATGTGTTAATGTTTAAGCAATTTGTGAAATTTTAGAAAGAAAAAATGTCAAAATTGGTTAATTTTGTCCGTAAAATTGTTAATGCCTACGAAATAAATAATGCAATTTGGTTTAGTTAATTCGTTTTAAAAAATGACTCCTCTTTGTTTGCAAAATATCTCCTTGGCGGCACTATTTTCTTCAAAATCCGTTATTTCTGTCACCTTTCGAAAGTTTTCAACGGTCACACTGACAACAATTTCTCATGGTGTTTCGCCTTGCTTTTGACGTAAAGAGCTTCGAATACAAAAACAAAGTCCCATGAAGACGAATTGAGTTCGCCTATGACACCACCTTGTAAAATGAATTCGCCTTGAATTAACCTTTCTATCTCTCTCCCAATCGGCGTTTCCATAATATTTTTTTAAAAACTGTAAATTTAGAAGAAAAAAGCTGATTTTCATGTGAAAAAACTGCATATAAAAAATCCTACGTAGTTTGCATTTTGGCGGGGAGTTAACGTAAAGTTAACAGACTATTTGATAATTTTGATAAAAAAAAATCCGGATAATCTAACAAGAAAATGGACTTGGGTCACGCTATTGTGTTAGATCATTATAACGTTATAGTCCCAAACACTAAGGACCGGATGTAAAATAATGTCAAGGAGGTTCGTTTTACCATCTCGAAAGCCTCATCGGCAACAGCTAAGAAAATAGGGCTCTCCAAATTTATAATTTGTTTAGGTAACTGAAAATAAACTGTTTGAGTTGCACTATGGGATAAAAATTACTAATAATACACAGTGAAATTGGTTTTTCCGAATCAACTTAAAGGCGTAAGGGGAGCAAAATTCAAATTTTTGCTTAAGTTTTTAAGATTTTGTTTTATTTCAAGTGTACAATCATTTATTTATTTAATACACTTTCTTAGCCAAAAGAAAGTGCGGTTTTTTTTCTCTGAATTACTAAAATTTCTCTAAGAGAGTTCAGAAAAAACTTGTATGGCTTCAAATTTTATGAGGTATACAGTTTGATTTGATATATGTTTTGTCGAGTTTTATCTCAGAGATCGAATTTGTTCAATGAAGAAAAGGTGCAATGTGGTTTTTTACTAAGGCAAAGCGAATTAATATTAATACAGGACGTGTTATAAGTACAGTTTTGTTTTTACGTATGAACTCAACTTGCAAACAATAATAGCAAACTGCATATAGAAAAACACAACTTTCGTTGACCTAAATGTGTGTGAATTCCCTCTTGCCGTTTGAAAAAGTACTAGTAAGCCATGACACTGTTATATTAAGCAAAATGGGTAAAACTATGGCTTCAGAAGTTGGAATTAAAATAGCAAAATTGAGATTATAAAATTATAATAGAAAAACTGCAAAATCTGCAAATTTACAGAAAAACTTATTTTTTAAGCAAAAAGCTGCAAAAGTGCTCAATGTTTAGAAAAACTGCAAAATGCAGGAAAAACTGCACATTTGGCAACGCTGCTCCCAATTCACCACCTGTTCTCTCCACACTATCCCTTTTTCAAAGAAGGTAACACATTAATTAATTAACTGGTAGGCATTAATTGCCTGATTGTGTTACTTCTCTTTATAAAAAAAAATAATAATAATTGCTTGAGCAATCATTGCGTAATGGATTGCCACTCATGGCAATGTGCGGTCCACACGTCGCAAATTTTATGGAGCAATCAAGTTTGACGTTTGCGGCAATAAATATTACAACGCGGAAACCGCACGTTAAGAAAAACAGTGAACTAATTGTGAAATATTTTTTTGATGAACAATTCATATGTATTTTGACAGAATTTCACGTGAAATTTAGAACACAATACCAGGCTTAACTACTGAACCAATTTCATGTCCATTATGAAACTAGGAACAAATCATCTAATACTATAAGCTAAATTTGGTAAAAATTTAAAAAAAAAAATTAAAGAGGGGAAGTTTGTAAAATTTTAGCTAGGACTATTTAAATCCAATTTTTTAGATAAGCCTTTAAGAAGTTTATTATTAGATATATTGTCATGATTTTATTTTAAATGAAGTTTATTTGCTGATAGTTAAGCATTGTCTATATGAATTTCATAAGTGCATTACCAAATCTTCAGTAGACTTCAACTTCAAATTTCTTAAAGTTTTAATTTGGATTTTATTTTTCATTTTGTCTTATAAATACTTTTATTGTTACCGGATGGATTTATAATTGTATAAAGGTGTAGAAAAATAAAATAAATTCATATCGAATAAAAAATTATTTGCTGGGTTTTGTATAAGTTTAAAACCTACTATGCTTATTTTTGAAAATCATTTATTTGTAAATTCTCAAATGGTTTTTGAAAGTATGTGCATAAGATAAGACGTTTGTAAATGTTCAAAAATATGGTTGAAGTCTACTGAATATTTGGTAAAGCACTAATTAAATGCATATAGACAATGCTTAACTTAACAGCAAATAAACTTCATTTTTTTAGGTAAGTTTTTTTTTAACTTTTTAAAAATAATACTTGAATTAGCTCGTACCTGCTCTTTAGTCCAATTTTCAAAGTCCAATATCTCGTTAAGGAGACAAAAAAACTTTTTTCTGAACCGATGGTATATATATGTAGGTACAATATAGTCATTTACTATAGAAATCGGAGACGAAAATTTTTTAGACTATCCGCTTCAAAAATAATGCCCCTTATGTCAATTGATTCCCTCCAATGACAACGTCATGTAAAAGTTACCGGTCCATTTCATATAAAGTTAGGGAACTCAAACCGGTTTCTAGTCCTTGGGAACTACTCACGTCACTTGTATTGTGACAGGTTATCTTCCTTCTAGGGTAGTTTCGACTTTTTAAAGGCGTAAACAGACATTCCATCTTCAGCCAAACCCTTTCCCACATACATATTAGTTCTTCGATTGAATTAAGATAAATTTTCTTTACATATTTTATCATTGGGCCGATATTATTCTTGTCAGATGTGATTGGATCTTAACTGAAACTTGTATGTATATTGTGTACTGAAATTTGTATATTTTGTACTTTACGAAAATGGTGCAAGAGTGGAGAAGTTGTTGATCCGTGACATTTGTAAGCCTTAAGACCAGCGTTACCATTGATGGTTGGCCTTTTTCTTTATTTATAACTTCAACTGAACTACGAAAAAAGTCATAGGAAAGAGATTAAGAGATTTTAATATATCATTCATTGTCTTAAGATATCGTTGGTTGTACTACTACTGGCGCGTCAACCATGAATGGATTTATTAGATTTTTTAATGGTATAAAAATCCCGAAAATTCCCGATTGGTTCCGGGATCCCTTTTTTTAATTAAAAATCCCGAATACCGGGTTTCGAAAAACCTAGTCCCGTTTGGCGTCCCTAATACATACATACATCCATTCGGACATCATCGTAAAAGTAGTCCGAATAGATTCCCATGACTTAAAAACGTCGAGATCTGATTAAAACTCGATTTTCGAAAATATTTTCGAATCAGTAACTTCCTACCTTTGATATCGGGAGGTTAAAAAAACATTCAATAATTTGTGCTGTTATTTTTGGCGTTTTGGATAGTAGTTAATTTAAAACTAATTTTTTTGAAATTGTATATCTGCTTTTTTCAGTAAGCCTGTTGCTTGGAATCCAATAGAATGACTGACTAGTCTACTTTTAGTCTATTTGATAATTCGTTTCTTAGTAACGTTAATTTGATAAATACCGGATCTAAATATCCAGTATTTTTTCGCTACTATTAATTAAAGATAGAATTTCACTACACAGATTTTGATATTAAAAAAAAAGTAATAATATGGTCTTAATATATATAATATCTCCCCTTGGGTACATAATAAAAAATGCTACAAAAGGGAATTTAAATCAAAGGGGCACAAAAAGTGGCAAGGCGGTCAAAAAAGGACTTACGTAATATCTCAACAACCCCTTACACAAGTATTTATAATTTGGTCTAATTGGCTTACTATTGTTAACCACTTAAAAAAATAATTAACTTAAAACGCTATTTTACATTCGTATATGTAAACTAATTTTTATAAAATGTAGTTTAAAAAGTTGTTCGAATATTCGGCACAAACGGTTCGAATAATTTTTTTATTCTAAATTGAAAAATTTTGTTCGTTCGAACAAAAACTAAAATATTTATTCGAATACTTCTTATTCGAATAACAACAGTAATATGCAGCAAAAATTAGAAAATATGTTTTTGGTTTTCAATAAAAGCTTATTAACTTTTAATTATATTTATGAAAGTTTATAAAAAATTTACATGTTTGCTTGAAACATATGCCGGCTTAAATGGTAAAAATTACAAAAAGGTTTATCGTGTATATTTTCAGAAAACCTTTGTCGTTTTTCTCCATTCCGAGTTTGTGGCATATGCGCCAAACCAATAATAAACTAACGATATGTAAGAAAAATCTTTTATTTTTGCCACAAATATGTACTTATGGATATTGTTGACATGTCTAAAATTTGTGTTGTTTATTTTCGGTTGTTTAGGTATGAAAAAGTAAAAGAATCGTCACTTTAACAACAAAAAAACTAGGTTGCATATCGATTATTTTGTGCTGCTTTGTTATAATCAGCGCAATATGTTTCTATTGTTATACATATTAATTTAGTACACTAGCAATACACTCAAGTCCACTTTTAAAAAGAGTATAAAATTGAAAACAAATTGTGTTATAAAAACATGAACAATAATACACTCAAGTTGGTAAAAAAAAAATTTTATAATAAAAGTCTCTTGAAGTTTGAGCACAATATACTCGTACTTAACTAACGTCAGGCAATACAAGATTGTTTTATGTTTTGTAGTAACTATGTACATATATGCAAGCATTTTATTCAGTCAAGGTCCTTAACTTGAAAATATTCCACGTTACATAAGCAGATATTTATAATTTTCTTAGTCAATTTCTTGCTGTTTTGTTGTTCTTAGTTTCTAGTAATCTATTACTGCAGAGAGATTTGATTTAACTTAACATGACTTGACTGACTGATATAAATGATTCAGCGAAATTGAAGCAATAAATAAAACAAGTCTCCCAAGCGTGGTGAATTTTATTGAAGAGCATTCCAACTAAGTACATAAAATCCATTTGAAATCAATTATTTATTTGTGGGATTTTTCACATCTTTACAATCCCTTATATATACTCCCTCCCGCATGTACACAAAATGCTGAATCCATACATAAACACACGAACGAATGTAAGAGATGGTTAGTACATATTGTTTCTAACAATGGTTATTCATTGGCATGATTTTGGTAAATGATAATAGAGCAGTGATACTAGGGTATTCATTTAATCGGGCTTCTGCTTTAATCGGTTAATCGCTCGATTAATTAATCGAGGTTTTCGCTTAATCGGTTAATAGTCGGTTAACTTCGGTATTAGCCGGTTAACCGATTAATAAAGTTTTTTCCTAAATTATGTAATATCAACAAATTAAAATGCATAAATTATTTATTATTTGGAGTTTATTAGTAAAAAAACATAACAAACATAACAATTCTTGAACTAAATCAAGTAAAAAAAACCATAAATATGTATTCATTAAAAAAATAACAAGTTTGTGAGATCGTTATATAGTTATTTCAATAGTTTAAGGAGATTTTCTAAAACAATTTTACAGAAAAATAGTTTGGTTTAATAGATGTTGAAGAAATCGAAAGTATTTTTTTTCTAATTCTTAACACTTCTAATTGTTTCGGTTAATTCTTTTAAAACATTTCTTGTATTACTATCGATAGTTTGTTCTGTTGTCATTTCATCATCTGACTCATACTGGCAGAGCCCAGCGACTGACATTCTGAAAAAAAATTATTTCCGTGTTCCTTAGATTCCGTTTTTGTTCTGTATTTGAAAACACTGCTGCTAGAAGGTATGATTCCTGAGTGTAGGTATAAAATAATTGAATTTGTCTCTCATTAAATCTAGTCTTTAGATTTTTAATTATATCATTACTGACTTTTATTAAATTATTAAACAAAAACTTATAATTCCCTCAAGTTTAATTGAGTAGCAGAGTGTTTACTAAACTCTTTTATAGCCACGTCCAAAGATTTTAAGGTTTACTTAAGCTAAGATCACTGAACACACTTCTTTGTTTATATGAAAAATAATTTCTAACCACATACATTTTGTATATGAGGCGAAACAAATAATTAATCACACAAAAAATACGTTATAATACTACAAAAAGTGAAAAAATTTGTTACGTCGGTTAATCGGTTAACCGACTGAAATTAACCGGTTTAACCGTTAATCGAAAATAGTCAATTTTAAATTAGTCAATTTTAAATTAAATAGTCAATTTTAAATTAAATTAATCGGGTACTAATTAGCCGGTTAACCGGTAAAACGCTAAAAGCCCTAACAAACAAAAATTATAATCGGCTTTTTAATAAATTCCGATGTATTGCAACAACATACATAACTATTTAAAAGTCAGACTTTCCCGAAAAAATACCGATATAATGAAGAAAATGAAATAGGCCGGCCAATAACATAATTTAGCATATTTACAGCTTCTCCTGCAAATTTATGAAAATGTTAGTTAGCGCGTTTTGCGTTTCAGGTGACGATATGTATATTAATTAAAAAAATTCACAAATACAATTGAAAAATGCGACTTATATTCTCGAATAGTGTGGATCCTAGGCTACAATTTTCATATGGTCCAAATGAGCTACAAGTAAAGATGTGCACAAACATGGGCGAAATCTCTCAGGTATAGTCAAAAATTTATTTAAGTTCAATTTTCAAAGTTTTCAATGTAGTTTAATTGGCAAAAAACGTGGGAGCCCTAGAGACAATAGTAAAAACGAGAATTACAGGGCCCGTACCAATTTACCAATACAAGAAACACTTTCGGTGCTACGGACACTTTTCAAGACTGTTTTATTCCGAGTAAAGTGATGCTAAGTACCTACAATGTAATAGCATAAAATGCTGCTGATTTGTAGACTTTTTAAGAAAACCTCATTATTTTGACGTGTTTTACAAGGAAAAATTTTCCACGCTTTGGGAAAGTACTTAAAATTAATCTTGAGGGCTGTAACTTTCACGGTACTTCTCTTTCGGCATATCAGGTGGGGGCTGCAAAAAAATCACCGTAATTAATATGCATATGTATATTTCAAATTTTTGGAAATTTTAAGAAATTCCTGGTTTTTCTTTTGTTTTTAATCTTTGTTAACTTTAAAGAAATGTATTTGTATTGCATTGTATTTGCAATAAAAATCAAAAGCCTTTTGATTTTGGGCAATAAACATAGTATGTTGGTATGCCATTTTTTATTTTATTTTAAAAACCAAAAAATACTTTGCATCACCACATAAAAGAATGCCATACATAGTTCCAATAATAATATAAGAGAGGGTTGTCAGTTGCTTGAGTTAAGAAATTTTTGCATTAAGGAACGCGGCTTTCATTTTGATTTATTTACGAACATTTACATTAATTTATCCATATTTGATGTACGGTACAGTACAATACCTTATTTATAGTAAGTAAGTACATTCATTAAAATTTTTGTAGTTGTAGTATTTTTAGCATTTATATACTTACCTTAGCCATTGCTATGTTTTTCGCTTTGATCGGTTTTTTGTCTTCCAAAGTGAACAAACAGCCAACGGAGGGTGTGTTGAAAGTTTGCTAAATTTACATGTAAATGACACCAATAATAAAATTGGGGAAGGAGTGCGTATTATTTTGGTTATCGATTAATTAGAATATAGTTCTTTTTGTAAGCGATCTATTAAATTCTATTTCCGGTATTACACACATAAAAACATTTAAAAATTGAGTAGTCATGTAGGTATGGAAGTTTGCAACACTATTTTGTCAAAATTTTACTTTTTATAAGAATGTTTGTAGGTACATGCAGTCATAACTTTTTCCCACTTTAGATTTTTTTATATTTTGCCCGTTTTATAATTTTATTTTCCTGTACTTAAACTTTTTTAATATTCTGTTTAAATAACGGTTACTACTTACATACATATGTATTTAAATATATAATAGAGACATACAATGTGCTCCATATAACTTTTTCACTCCTTTTATTTGATTATGGTTTTCTTATTTTTATTTTTCAAAACAATACATTCTTATTTGAACATACTAAACACATACTCGTACAGACAAGCGAATGGAAAATACAATTCGTTTACATTATTCACATTATTGTGGAACAAATGTACAAGCGAGAAGCAAATTTTTTTATACACTGGGACCTAAATATTGAAAAGGAAGTGTATTTTTTATTGATTTTTTCTTTTTATGACGATATTATAGCATTTGAATTCAATAATTGGTAATTTTGTATTTTAACAGATTTATAAGTACTTTGGGTAAAGTTTGCCACCGAAGATACATACACATAATGAAGTATGTAGATGCTTCTACGCCGCCTCCAACAATTAACGCAAACACTAAGCCATATTGTACATAAATAATTCCATAATATTCTATTTTCTTCACACGTTTTATGTTGGAGTTTTGGTTATAATCAAGCCTTCTATTTTCGTTACATTATTTGTTAGGCTTTACAAATTCCTTTACATACAAAAATATGTTCTACTTTGTTTTTTTTAATGTAGTAATAACAATTAATCAGTATATTTTCCAATACAGCTTCTGAGGTGCTTAACTGTGAACTCGCCTAACTCAACTAAATAAGAAAACATCAAAACTGCTGTAGCACTGAGCACATAAACACAACATTTACCAACAACAAGTGTAAGAGAATAGAATAACGGTACTTCTTTTTAACATGCGTACTAAGAACGTTATGATAAAACAGGGTTTATAATGCAACTAAGGTATACCGAATTTAAATGTCAACCTTTTCAGAGTTGGCACCACTAAGCGAAAAAAACGTTTCATGCTAGGAACATAGGAACATAACTGAGTCGAAAAAAAATATTTGTGTATGTATGGATGTATGTATGTAAGGTTTGAAACGAAAAATTTCACATTTTATACAAAGTTATTTAATTAGTTTGGCTTAAGTTCGTTTTCAATTTAATCTTTCGATCAAATTATTTGTTTATTTAAGAAAGAAATTCTAAAGCATATAAATATTGAACAGGTTGAACTGACATCAGATGTTTCAAGACCACCACAGTCTTCTCATCAGAGCCCTTTGCCTACACTATCAGCGACGGCAGCACCAACATACTAGCGAAAATCCTACTTATTTTAGTAAGCTCAATTATTATTATCAATTATTATTAATGATCTTTTTCTAAATGTTCGGAACTTCACTAACTGTCTCTTCTTTAGCAAGTTCAACTATTTTTAAGCTTTTTGATTTTTGTCTTACCAGCGTGAAATGTCATCGACATATTTAATGCTGGGATTTTTTAATGTATTTATTTTGCCCAAGTTTTTGGAACAGTACACATTCATGTTTTAGATAAGTGCCTGTATGGTTTTTATCCAAAGTTATTTAATTAGTTTGGCTTAAGTTCGTTTTCAATTTAATCTTTTGATCAAATCAATTTTTTATTTACGACAGAAATTCTAAAGTATGTAAATATTGAACACTCAAAGAAAAATTTGGATGTACGGAAGGTTGAACTGACTTACTGAGCTTACTAAAATATGTAAGTAGGATTTTCGCTAGGATGTTGTTGTTGCCGTCGCTGGTAGTGTAGGTAAAAGGCTCTGATGATAAGACTGTGGTGGTCTCGAAACATCTGATGAGCAGTTGGCTTTACATACAAATTTTTGATAATAAAGCGTTTTTTCATATCTGGGAGAATAATTTTGTAAATCACTGCTTTACTCTCTTGTTGCTAGTTTCTGCTAGGAAAGTAGTTGAACGACTTATTTACCCTTATCGCGAATAAAACCTCACGTGAGATTTCTCCACTTTCCCTAAAATTGCGATCGCAAACTTTGTATTGTTGTTGTTTTTGTGTGCTATTTTGTACCATTTTTTCACAATTTTTTGTTCATGGGAAAAAGTTTACGTGAACAAAATGTTCGCCTTATATTCACGATAGGGGTGATTATTTTCCAATTGAGCTTTCCATATTACGCGCAACATTACCACAAAATACAACATTACTGTTACGAATGTGTTTGCACCACAGAAATTTCTTAAACACACCTCTTGTTGTTTTGCAAGTTATTTTACTCAAATTCTTTATACTTATCATTTTCGAATATATTTCATTTAAATATTATATTAGTTGAACTTATCGACTAACCTCCGTATTCTGAACTTTGTGACAAATGACAAAATTATAATAAATAACAACTTTTATATTCTGAGCCAAGGTTGATATGTACATA
The DNA here is from genome assembly GCA_956483635.1 of Panzeria rudis. NCBI lineage: Eukaryota > Metazoa > Arthropoda > Insecta > Diptera > Tachinidae > Panzeria > Panzeria rudis. The sequence goes on along the minus strand of OY101449.1, from coordinate 154,787,716 downwards.
GATCTACCTTGTTCTGGGCAATGTACAAATTGTCATTTACAATTTTTATTTTGTCACAGAGCTTAGAATACGGGAAGAAGTATCTTTTTCACATCCAATTCAATATTACTTAAAATATGGCAGCCACTTTTTTAACGGATGGGCACCCATCTCTCTAAGATATCAGCATATTTTTTACGTTCTGAAATTATGTAAAATATAATTATTTTTTAGGTCAAATTATCGTAAACACAATTTTTATTATCTACCAACTACTGGGAAATCTTCAGGATGTAGTTGAACATAATGTCTGAGTACAGCATCACGTGTGGCTAAGTATTCATTACGTTTCTTGTCAATATAGGTGCCTGCAGCACCACCAAGAGCGGTGAATGCAATATGTTTTTGTATACCTTTTCAATTACATCGAATTTGGATAAAATTAAATAGAGTTATTATCTGAAATTGTTACGTCACTTTAAACATACCGGACAAAAGAGGTCTACGGAAGCCCCAATTTAATAATGTCGCTACGCCAAAACCGGCTGCGGCACATCCAACTGGATTATAGATGGCAGTTAAGAATCTTGGTTGACGTTCATCTTTGTTGGTCAGCAATTCCAGTGGATCATTAACAGAGGATGGCATTTTGTTAACAATTTTATTTTCTCAGTCCGTGCAAAAATTCAAAACACTCAAAACGATATGAATAAAAACACCAAAAACAGCTGGCTGTCAATAGAACAGAGCTACCAGTTTCGATAGTGCTGTTAACATACAGAGTTGCTTTCTCTACAGAGTTGGGAGTTTCCTGAATAAAGGCTGGTACGGAGTTCTTAACATAGTTCACACACCTGATATATTTTCATCATGCTGCTAATATAAAGCCGCCAGAAAAATTGTTGCTTAAATCTAGTTTAGTGACACAGCTCCAAACAAAAAAATTACATAGGAGCGTAGAAATATATATATATATATATATATATATATATATATATATATATATATATATATATATATATATATATATATATATATATATATATATATATATATATATATATATATATATATATATATATATATATATATATATATATATATATATATATATATATATATATATATATATATATATATATATATATATATATTTTTTTTTTTTTGTTAATCCTCTGACTATGACGTCAGGTCTAGCAGACACTAGTAAACAGAAAACATTGTTTTACGCCATAATTATGCAAATATCGTTTCTGGTACCTTCTTATTACGTACTCGTGTGTATGTTAGTGCGAAGAAAGCAATTGAAACGAGCGCATGCGTTGATATAAGCATACAACTCTACCACTTCAGTATTGAGTTAGACCTGACAAAATACATTATAGCTTTTTATTAAACCATTGATATTACCTCTTCTTTTCTCTATATTGATTAGTTTAGCTATAAGCTAAAATTAATGTTTAACTTTTTACCAAAAAAATAATATATGAAGATTTCTTTGTTTTTGTATGGATGTAAGTTTTTTAAAGCTAATTTATGCCATGCCAATAATTTTGTTTTTAATAAGATTTGTCGTTTTGTTTTCAGCAAAAAATTACAATGAATAACAAACTGATAAATTAAACTAAAATCAAAAATATTTTCAGTGGGTTTACAAACGGAACTTGGAAAATATAAGCAGTCATTATAGTGTACTAGACACTATATTGAAGTCGCGTCAGTCGCAGAAGGCTAATTATGAAAAACCGAAAAAACCCGGTTTTTCGAATCGGTTTTAGAATAAAAAGACCGAAAAAGTTCCCAAAAAGCAGTGGTCAAAATACAAAAAAAAATCTATCCAGTATATTTTTAGAAAATTTCCAACAAAAAATAAACGAACGCGTTCAAAATTAAATAGTGTTTCATGATTTCTTGAACACTTGTTTCTTCGAATGCATTCTGAATGCCATCGTAAATCGTAAAGTTTTGAACTCATTAATAACGCATGCGATTTTACTAGATATATTGTATTAAGGCATGCATGCAAAAACGGCATTAAATCATTACATTGACACATTTCCATAAAACATATTTTAGTTCCAATAAAAAGTAAGAAGACGATAGCTCAGTGGTAGAGGGCATATCTTAACAGTCAGAAGAGCATGGTTTGCATCCCAGCTGCCGCAATATTTTTTTATTTTCTTTATATTTACATGAAAAAACGTCATCGAATCCGGGAACTTGCATGGGTTCAATTCATTCATTTTTATGGAGATCAATTTATTTAAAGTTTCACTTAAATACATGATCTCCAATGACACGCTAATATAGAAATCATGCATGTTTCACCTAAATCGAACCAGTTCATCACTTGAACTCATGATTTGTCGGGCTTATGTAAACTTTTTTCGTTTTTCTCTGTCCATAATTTGTGGCATATGCGCCAACCAATAATAAGCTGACGAACTGTTAAAAATTCCGTGACCAAACAATTGTATGAGCAATAATTTTTGTTTCAGTTGACGGAAAAAATCTCCAGTTATAGTTGAACATCCCTGCAATAGGCAAATGACAAAAACTCCAAGCAAGGCGAATCAGTACCAGGTAGCGCTATCATCACAGATGATAATCAGCTGATTACACCCAATCAGTCAAACTCTATATAAGAAAAGAGAAAAACTTTAACCCGAACTGTCAAAGCACAAATAAAAATAGTCCTACACCTACTTTGTATGTGTGTTGTTTTGGCCACTTGATATTAATTCGCTTTGATTCCAAGTACTTTTCATTTGGAACTAGAGATGGGCGCGTGTCGTGCTTTTTTCGTGACACGAACACGCACGACTCAACACGAAGTGTTCGTGTTGAGCAAACTTTACTCGAAAACACACGAAACGATTTTCAGATTAAAATATGTATGAATGCAGAAGCTTGTCGCACAAGATTATTGAGCGAAAATCTTGATAAGTTACTATTTCTCAACAGTAATATCTAAATAAAAATACAAAATAAAACAAAAATATGTAAATGATAAAACATTAATATAGAAGAAAAATATGTCTGTGAATATAAAAAGCTGTTTTTTTTTTGTTTTGGATTTGATTTCGTGCGTGTTCGTTCTTTGAAAATTTTGGGCGTGCGTGTTTCGTACGTGTTGGACATCCGGGATTCGTGTTCGCGTTGTGTTGGAAAATGTCGACACGCGCCCATCTCTATTTGGAACTCCGTACTAGCAAACGGAAATTTTTTAAAGGAATTTACCAACATGAATTTCCGTAGGTTTTTTTCGCACAGTTCTTATGCGAACGTTAATTTCCGTAACAGGTTATATTATACGTTATAAGGAATTCATGCTGTTTTATCTTAGAAGGGTCTATTTACGCCAATATTAACTTTAGATGTTTTCCCTCCCATACATTGACTTGTCTGGAAAACACGTAAAATTTAAAATTCGGAGAACAGACTGAATTTTAGCATTTTTTAAAGTGATTTCAATTTTGGTTTCATTCGCACAAAATTTTTGTTTTTGGAAAAAGTGACAAAAGGCTTAAACTTTATTTATGTTTTTAATTATTTTCAATCTTTTTACTTACCTTATGGGCTAATTTTATGAAAAAATTCGTTTCTAAACGATTCAAATTCGTATAAAAAATATCGAAAGTTCGTTTCAAAACGAAATTTCGCCATACAAATTTCAAACGTATTGAAACGTTTTAATTTACAAAACCAGACCTTTAAAAATTAAGTCTTAAATTACAGCAATAAATTTTCTTTAGAACTTTTTATTCCTTCAAATTCAATACTTTTACGTTTAAAAAAAGAAGCATACAAAGCATTTACATTTAACAAGACACTTATTAGGTTTTTACTTTCTTATTACAATTTATGTTTTGTTCTATTTTCGAATTATGTATTTATTAATTCGTTATATTTTGAATTTTGCAATATAATTAAGATTTTAAATAAAACTTAAGAGAATATCTAAAAGGATTTACATTTTGCACTTTATTTATGCCTGTTACTTTAAATTAAAGTTTCAATTACAAAATTTATTGTATATCTTAAGGTATTTTTTTATTTTAACAATGCATATATATTTTATTAAGGCATATTCTATTAATTGCAAAAAAAATCAGGAAGTTTTCAGAGCTTAAAACAAATTTATGTACTGCAAATAATTTTTTAAATATAAAAAAATTAGTTCGTAGCTCTGCACTCATGATTATACACGCTCACGATACAAAATATTACCCATTCCCGATCTAGTTTATTTGCGTACATTCATGAACGCCCATGAGTGTAAAAAAATTAATCTCGATCGCGAACTCACTGAATACTTACGAAAAATTAAATCGAACTAACCCCAAAGTTTCTTTATTTTTAATTTCAAAATAATAATGTACTCTATTTTACAATTTTCCATTTGTTTCTTACAGCCCAACCTAAATCCGAGCGTTGAGCGTTGCGTAAGCAACAGGGTACGTATTTACAGTACATTCACAGTAAATATTTTGTGGTAAAATGTACTGTGAATACGTACGCTGTTGCTTACGCGATGCTAAACGCTCTGATTTAGGTTGGGCTGTTAGACGTTTGAAATTACTTTTCAAAATTTTCCCAACACGCAAGAGATCATCTACTCATGCTTGTTTACTCATGCAGAATTTTTTATACTCACGTCCATGCAGGCTCAGATTCTAGCATGTTGCATGTGTTAAAGGCTTTCAAAATTTATAAAATAGTTATTGATATTCTCAATAACACAAATTATGCTACAAAATACAAATATCAACTTTATTAAACTTATTAGGAACGGAAAACAGTTCTTCAATTCACGAGCTGTTGTGTGTGTTATATATCGTAAAAATGTTGTTGGTAATTTTAAATAAACATGATTCTAAATAATGTTATGTGGAAATTATCACGATCTAAATTTAATAATTACACGATCTAATTTTCCAAGTTTGTACGGCCGACTTCCTAAACGCCAAAATGCATTGCAGTGATGAAAAGTCTTATGTGCTTTGTTGTTGTAAACAATGTAAAGTCGCATCACCGCAATGCATTTTGGCGTTTAGGAAATCGGCCTATGTTTTATACTTATGAAACTTAATTAGATTTTTGCAACAAAGAAAACACAGTTAGGAGAAAAATTAGAACAGGACTAAATAGAACGAATATTTTATCAAAATTAAAAACAAACGAATCAAACTCATACGAGTATTAATTCCAAAAAGGTAAGCCGTTTATTTTGAAAATTAGCAAAGTGCATAGATATAATGATAAAAGCAACATACAAACACAATAAAAGTATCTGTGCTTTTGACCAGAGCCATCTACTTATATGTATTTCGACGCGCTGAATACGAATCTGAGATCCGTTTGCCTCGCACACCCTCAAAATTTGGAATAAATTGCGAAAACTGCAGTTTTTTTTTGAGATTTTTATCAGTTTTTTCGCGATTCACTTGAATTTTGAGTATGTACGAGCTAAACAGACCTCAGATTCGGATTCAGCGCGTCTAATACATTTAGGTGAGTCTGGTCATATGTATGTACAGCTCATTTTTTTTGTGCCGGTACAATAACAAATGGTCTGCACAGATCTAATTACATAAAACTTACCTTTTTTTAATTTCTTTAAAATACAAACCTTCAAATATCGATAACAAAAAAATGCTTACCCACTTTCAAAATAAACGGCTCATACACACAAAAATTATTCCTATAAAATTTTTAGTTCATACACACTTAATCAAAAACTAAAACTAGTTTAAATTAATTCCCTAATTGAATCAATTACTCAATGCGACTGGTCTTGTATTGAATCTAACGAAAAACATGCTCCACCAAAAGTGAGTATGTATATGGTTTGAAAGCACTATATATCGCATTTTTGTACGAATAATTACTTGAAATTGACATAACTTTTAACATTGTCGGTCGATTTCATTAAAATTAGTTTTATTTAATTGAGTTATGCATTATTAGTCGAACTGTATGGTTTTTATTCATTATTTGAAAGAAGATTTATTTTATTTGTGATTTGTAATGATGCTTAAGTTTTTGTAAGAATTATTTTAAGATACGAAATTTTGAGTATTCCATGGGAACCCAAGAGAGTAGATATATGTATAGTACTTTCAATCCCTAGACTTAATTTTCTTGAGCTTTTTTTGTAAAATGCACTCCTAGACCATCCGTGTCAGGTAATCAAAAACTAAGTTTTTCAACAATTTGTAAAAATTTTTAGTAATTGAAAATTTTAGTATTAGTGATATACAATTTTTATAGGTTGAACTTCAACAACGAAATTAATTGAATCTGCTGCTTTCGTAATTGAAATCGTATTTTACATTTTTCTGATCATAAATATTACATCTGATAAGTAGGTTTCTCGTTTTCTTTGAATGGTAAATTTAAAATATTTAAATATGAATGTATTTATGTATAATATATGTATGTGGTTTCATGTATGCATATTATACCGTCTCACTTTCAATTTTTTTCGAAATTCCTTCATGAACATCGATTTTCTTAATATTCTCTAAAAACCAAGAATTTTGGTGTATAACACTTAAATATTGATTAACAGGAAGTGGTCTCTCAAATCGTTTTTTGTTTTTTACAAAAAATGGATTTTTTTCCAAAAAATGAATAAATCTTGCTTTAGTAGTTTGCCTCTAACTCAAGCACTTCTTAACTGATTTGAACCTTATTACATGCATTCGAAAGCTTATTAAATTTCCTAAATGTTTCTTAAAGCAACATTGCCATTTTGATCGATGGTTTTTTATTCATAGCATTCATTACAGTTTGAGATTTTCAAACATGAACTTATAATTTTTTTTTCATTTATGGCTACCTTTTCTTATATAAAAATTTAACGAGGCAAAATTATTATATTCTGTAAATGCAGTATGGTAGAAAATTGTAAGATAAAGATTTTGGTGCAAATAACAGTAGCATTCTGTTAAGAAAAACTGCAGTTTTAGGCGAAATGTCGAAATGACTAAAGTTGTTTATTTGTAAATTTGCTTCAATTTCATAAATACATTAATATAAAGTAAGAAGAGATTGATGTTGGTTTTTTATTTCTTCAAATTTGCTAAAATTGTACTTTTGTTGGAGTTTGGATGCGTTTTGTGAAAATGTTCGATGACTTGAATCAAATCATTTTGCTCACTGTTTTTCATCACTAGTGTGTTGTCGACGGTTTTTAGAAGACCAATTAATTGCGCGCTCAGCAGGGTCGTTAACTACTGTTAAGTTTATTGCAAACCGTTAATTTTTTTGAAAATTTTCATTTTCGGGTCAACGGGAAGATGGATTTTGAATAGTCATAATTGATTCCAATAATATCGAAAAACATTTTTGTGTTCTCTGACACCAGCTCAACGATTTTCGGGTTAGCATCGTAGAAAAAACACTTATAACGAAACAAATTTTGCTGGTCCCTTGGACTATTTAAAGCGGATGCCATTTCGTCCAAGGTATTTACTGAATGTCCAGCAATATAGCAAAATAAATTTTTCTGTGGCGGAGGCTGCTTTGGAAATAATGTCACGTCACTTATGGTATTTAAGTGAAATGGCGATTGGCTTATCTTTTTTTGATCCAAGACATTCACTAAATACGTTGGACGAAATGGAATCCGCTTTAAATAGTCCAAGGGACCAGCAAAATTTACTTCGTCATAAGTGTTTTTCAAAGAAGCTAACCTGAAAATTGTTGAGCTGGTGTCAGAGAACACTAAAATGTTTTTCGATATTATTGGAATCAATTCTGACTTTAAAGTCCATCTTCCTGTTGGCTCAAAAATTAAAATTTCAAAAAAATTTAACAGTTTGCAATAAACTTAACAGTAGTTAACGACCCTGCTGAGCGCGCAATTGGCCTTCTAAAAACCGTCAACAACACACTAGTGATGAAAAACAGTGAGCAAAATGATTTGATTCAAGTCATCGAGCATCCAAACGCATCCAAACTCCAACAAAAGTACAATTTTAGCAAATTTGAAGAAATAAAAAACCAACATCAATCTCTTCTTACTTTATATTAATGTATTTATGAAATTGAAGCAAATTTACAAATAAACAACTTTAGTCATTTCGGCATTTTGCCTAAAACTGCAGTTTTTCTTAACAGAATGCTACTGTTATTTACACCAAAATCTTTATCTTACAATTTTTTACCATACTTCGTTTGGAGAATATAATAATTTTGCCTTGTTAAATTTTTATATAAGAAAAGGTAACCATAAATGAAAAAAAAATTATAAGTTCGTACTTGAAAATTTGAATTTGTAATGCTATGAATAAAAAGCCATCGAACAAAATGGCAATGTTGCTTTAAGAAACATTTAGGAAATTTAATAAGCTTTCTAATGCATGTAATAAGGTTCAAATCCGTTAAGAACTGCTTGAGTTAGGGGTAAATGACTAAAGCAAGATTTTTTCATTTTTTGGAAAAAATCCATTTTCCTAAAAAAAACAAAAAACGATTTGAGAGACCACGTCCCGTTCATCACTATTTAAGTGTTATACACCAAAATTCTTGGTTTTTAGATTAGATTAGGAAAAGCAATGTTCATGAAGGAATTTCGAAGAAAGTGTAAAAACTGAGACGGTCTAATGCATATACATGTGTATATATATTAATCAAAAATTAGAAAATGTCCGAATAAATCCAAAAGTTCAGTGCAAAAATTTTCTATTTTAACAATTACAGGAAGATGATGGTTTTGTTGAAAATTTTATTGATTAGTAACTGGTGTGTACATGGAATTATAAATGTATTAAAGTGTGATGTAATAGATTCATAATAAATTGTATAAGAAAAATTTTATAAAGCCGAATATGTTTAAGAAGTAATTGATGCATTATATCGTACATATCGATGGTGCTGCGTAAAAAGGGCCAATCTCAGACTATTTTACACAGCAAATTGGCCTTTTTACGCAACACCATCGATATTTTTCAGTAATTCCAAACTATATACGTCTTAGAATTTGAGAGTTTTCCCTTACACTTGCTTTTTTTAGTATTGATGTGCACAGCATATATGTATGTATGTGTACATATGTTTTATTTCGGTTCTTCAAAACACAAGTTATTGTTGAGTGCCAAATTAAATACATGCATATGTGTGTAATATAAAAAACTATTTACATTTTTTGAAAGCAGTACTTAAAAAAATATCAAATTATTCATTATTACATCCAGCACAATCCTCCATTACCAAATACATATGTAGTATATTGTAGACATTTTTGAATAAAATTAAAAATAAAGATTAACGAAAAAGGCACATAGGATTAAAATTATTATGCAAACGAAAAGCAAATATTTTTTTGGTTTTCTCTCTTAAATTAATTCATACACATTTAAAAGTTAGAAATATTTCTTTTAACTAAATTGATTTTGTTTTGATTTAATATTTGTTTACTTTATTTTCTATAAATCAAATCCATTTTACGAAAAAGTTAACGGACATTTAAACATGTAAAACAGAAATATGAATATTTAAAAAGATATTTTAAATTTCTTAATACAAAATTTAAAACTAGAATTAAAGATGTGTAAAATAATAAAAAAGTAAATTTTCAAAATACATGTAAAATAAAAAATCACAAATAAGGCTGGGTTTAAATCTAAAATGGAGAAGAAAGTAATTAATGCCTCAACAGGCAGAAAAATTATGTCGCTTCAAACATACTTTAAGCTCCAATTTTTGTTTGCTTTTAAATTTACACATATTTTTAGAAGAATACATTTCATACAGTTTGTATGAAAAAAATAATCACTACTATTTCCTATGATTAAGTATTACTTTTTGTTGTTTAGGCAAAATCATAAAGAAAATTAAACGAAAATTATGGTCTTTTAAACTGCTTTTCAATCTTCTTCCTCCTTATCATCGTATAATCATCCTAAGTCATCGTCTATTTTAACTTGTTTTGTTTCATTTTAAAATTAATTAAATTGTTTTAACTTAACATTATAGATTTTCTTATAATTAAACGAAAATTCAACATCCGCCGCCTTTTTCACAGATGCTTACAACTTTCTTGTTGTTTTTCTTGTCGTTGTTTCTGACTCTCCTCATTTTATCTTTTTTACGACACCGAACTTATAGCATTATGTGGTGAACCCATTTGTATGAGAACTTTATCTAACCATTGCAATGGTCCATGCAAATGAATTTCTATCCAGCACGGCGTTGAGGTCACATCCTGTCGATGATATTCAGCACCCCAGCCTTTAACGAATGACATGCGTATTGTGCACATTTTCGTTAATTCATAAACGGCTTCAAAGCCATTATTGACGGATTGTGATAAAAGTTGAGCAAATTCTTGATTATTGAAAATTTTCAATGAACAACCGGGTGGTATTTTGCACACTGTGCTAGGATGGAAGCCGTGATGATAATTACAATTACGTGATTGCACAAAAATGGCTGAGTCAGAAAGACATTCAGCATAAACTTCGCCGGTAACATAGTAGAGGTGAACACCTTTTCCTATAAGCAAGTAAAAATGGTGGAAAGTCACTTATGTAAATGTTTTCTAAGTAATAAAGATAACGATAAAGTTCCAAGTTTCAACAAAATATTAGTGCAGATATTATATGAAAAATTTTTTAAATAGGATAATCTATCTAGTTCGATTTTTTTCTTTTCAAAAATTAAAGCTTTATTTTATGCACCTCGCATAAATTCGTATATTAGTGCCATTTCACACTATCACCAGTATTATGTATATTTATTATGTCGAAGTCGAATTTGAGACTGCGACAAATTTTCCTAGAATACAGAAAAGTTTTACATGTTTTCTTTATTCTATGACAATTTGTCGTATTCACAAATTCGACTTCGACATACACAATACAGGTGTATGCCTTTTTAGCCAGCCTTTTTTGACAATTTTCTTTTAAAACGTCTACGAAACGTCACGCACAAGTTAGATGTAGAAAGGTAACCCCACTTTCATTTGCATTCTCTAACTGTCAAACAAGTTCCATGTATGAAAATTATTGTTTGTTATGATTTTATATGGAGGTTGATATTAAAACTAAAACGTGTTTGTGCATGTAAAAAATTGCAATTAAGTGGATATTCAATTGCAAAATGTGTCTTGAACTAAAATAATTATTCTCTTTCATGTAAGTTGAATTCATAATACCCGTCCGTGTGAAGAGAGTTGTCATTATTTTATTGACAGTACGAGTTACTATCTACATATCGCGAACTTAGTATTGTTTTTGCCCACCGACCATTTAAAAACAAATTGAGTTAAGTATGGGGTATATATATTTTGAATACCCTCTTTCAGAATCCAAAAACTGTTTCGCGAAATTGTTCTTGGTTTCTGATATATCAAGCACTCGTTGTGCTCGACATCATCATTTTTGATAAATTTTTTGTAAAAAAAAAAATTTTTTTTAAATAAAAAAATAAAAATCAGAGATCAAGTAAAATACCAAGTTTCATCAATATTAACTTTTTATTCCATGTAAATATCTTTTCTAATAACATTTATACGCTTATTTTCAATAAAAAGTAGAAAATTTCATCTCAATAACAATTTACTCAATACACAGCAGTTAGTATTCATATGGAGTAATATGGGTAAATTTCCCGGAAGAGCGGGAAACGAAAATAAGTGATTTTCCCGGGAATTCCCGGTACGTTTATGTAGGTCTAGTCGCTACCACCTACATAAACGTGACTTGCAAGAAGAAAAATTGCCTATTCAAACTTCTTAAGGAGTACACACAAGATGAAACTATTTAAATAAATTGTAGGTTATTTATTTTGCGAATTTTTAGACTCACCTATATGACGTCTGGTGTTCTCAATTGTACTGTTACGGTTAACGTTACTTAACTGTCCCAAACAGCAACGATCCGAATTATTTGAAGGATTTGTGAAACCATCAACGATCACTGAACTGTTATTGCAATGGAACACTTCTCCCACACGGCAATTTAACTCATAGTAGGCAATCGAAGCCCAAAATGCTGGTTCTTGATAACTAACCTGGGCTACATCGCCCATCGGAGCGTCTAACATTTGCGTACCATCATTTGGATTATTTGAATTGCCATCCTCTGAGGGACTGTATGCTGGTGGTGGTGTCTCGGCCATGCTACTGTATGGTGAATTTGGATTGGAATTAACAGAACTAGGACTGCCAACCGAAGTCATAGGCGGGCTATTAGCAGTGAGATGATTATTAAAGCCTGCCGTTGAATAGCTGACATTGTGTGGCATAGTCGATTCTCCGATATTGTTGAACTGTAACATTGAATGACCCGGAGCAAACTCAGAGTGACGTGGTACTAATACCGGCGGTAAAACAGGGCTCTCTACACGTTTATAATGATAGGGATTAATACATACTTCCTTTTGTTTAGCACTAAAAGGGTATTGGCATATCTCTAAGGGTTTCAGTTCATGATGAGACTGTAGATCAGGCCAACGCCACACACGACAATAAATAACATGTGGCAGTCCTTTACGATGTGAAACCTGTTGAAAAATTTAGTTTTTAATAGAATTTCTCAATAATTCTTAGTTGCAATATAACTTGCCTGCAATCTTCCATCTAAAGATCTGGGTATAGTTACACATTTGGATGGCTGGCCAGGACACGATAATGCCCTTTCAAGTTCTTCTATGGCTCCTTGACGCTTTTTTAATTTCTTAACTAAACTATCAACGGCTTTTTCGGCCCATTTCTCCTCTTCGTCGCCTTGCTTCCAACCGAGCAATTTTTTTACTGCAGGTGAAGTGAAGGTAAAAAGAGCGCCTATCTTGGACATTGCACTGCTTGAAGTTGACTCAACATCATCGGTATCCATTCTGTTTAAAGTTGTATTAACCCGAAAACCGGGATAACTGTTGGAAGTTGAATAGTCTAAAAAATAGAAATACAATTTTCCTCCAACTTGTAGTAAAATTAAAATAATAAAAAATATTAGATAATTTTAAATATTGGATGTTTTTTCTACATTTATTTAATATAAATTTAGTATCAACCAGAACCGAGTGTTTTCATGAAATTTGACAGTCTATTATACGTACCTACATACGTAAAAAGAACGCTCGAAAACTGATGTTAATGATATTGAAAACTCGAAATAACTCAATAAAATTTTTATTCTTAAGTGCCCAATAAACTCGCATACATGAATGACATAACATTGGTATTTTCCAGTTTTTCTCCTCATACTGTTCATGGAAACTGGCAAACATTTATTTAAAATTTTTTCAAAAGAAAACTGAACAAAATTTTCAAATTTCAATCATATTTAAACTAGATAAAATTTCGACAGAACCCATTGCGATTTAAAATTTGAATTGAAAAATATAAATAATTTTAAAAAAATATGTCGCTGCATATGAAAAAAAAATCTAAATTTTTTACGTTTTCCTTTGACATTTACATTCAAGTATGTCACTCTTCCCCTTACGACATATGAAATGTGTGAGCAAAGAAGATATTATTAAAAAATTTTAATATTCGCCCAACATGTCATTCAAAAAATTTAACCATACACAGTCAGCAAATCCGTCCAATATGGCATGTATGTCATACAAGTATGTAAGTATAGGATACCCTTTATAATTTCCATTTAGGGAATTTCATGTCAAATCAATTAAGAGTTACTTGGGGGTTACACGTTCAAGTTTTGTTTCAAGTCTCATTTTTTTTACTAATAGGCAATTCAGACTACCGTGTTTATGGCAATTTTAGGTGTTTACGAGCCAAACACGTTAATTTTTAGATGTTTTCCCATATACTCAATTGTCAAAAAATTTACGTGTTTCAAAATTAAACTCATTCAAAAACCAGTAAAAGCCAGGGTTCCAAGTGCTTCTTGATGTATGTTCAGTCGATTTTTTTAATTTAGTGCTTATTAAACACGGTTTGTAATGGCGGCAAAATATGTAAACAAAGTCGAAATTAAAAAAGGTTGCAGCATTTCTATAACAACAAGCAGCGTATTCGGAAAGTTATGAGTTTTGTTGGCTTAAAAGTATTAAAATCCTCTGTTTTGGTTCAAGTTTTCAATTCAAATGGAAAATTGTACATACACATGTAATATTCTAATTAATAACTTTAGAAAATTATTAATATTTAGGACACGAAAAAAATTTTTAGTTGCCGGTTTGCTACCACCTTTTATGAATTCGTCATGTTGTGAACAGAAAGTTTATAAAATTGTAGTCTGAACAACTTTGTTTAGTTTATTAAAATATTTGCCGAAACTACAGCAGTGTGAATATAGTATAACACACTCAAACATTTTGAAATTGAATACGAACTTGCTTTCAATTTTTCTTTGAAGTTTTCATACAATTTTTCGTTCAATTTAAACAGCTGATCACAATTATTGTAAATAAAGTACAGTTCAGTGTTCTATTGAATACTAAATTTAGTATTCAATAGAACACTGAAGATGGCACATAGCCGAATCAGGTCTGTTTACAAATCAAATTTGACGTGGGATGACTGAAAATCGTTCCAAATTTAAAAAAACCCCGTCGGAAGAAAAACACAACACTCAAAGTACAGTAAGGCTCGATTATAACGAATTTTGGGGAAACGGCAAAAAAATCGCTCTATGAAAAGTTCTTGATAAGCGTAGTTCGATACAAACGAGGACTCGTTAAAAACAAATTCGATATTACAAAGCATTTTTGTATGAAAATTGCAACCAAAACATCGGGTCTTTAGACTTAGTTCGCTACAACCGAGAATTCGTTATGACCGAGTTTTACTGTTTCGTTGTTGATTCCTTGATGACGGCATCTTGAAAACAAAATTGACTATCAAGTTGCTTGCAGCCTACGTCACAGCGTCAATTTCAATTAATTTAACAAGCAATACATGTGATCAACTTGAAAGCAATTTCTTGAACATGTAGATGCAGAGTTAGACACGACCCCTTTCAATTTTTATGAAATTTGGTCAGATGTTGTCATTCATCCTATAACGAATTTATGTTATGAAAAATTAAAAATGTTTATTTCAAAAGTTATGACATATTCAAAATGCCATTATTTCGCCAAATTTACAGAATGTGTTGAGCTTAGTTTTTAATTATCTCTAAACCTATTTTATGTACAAGGATGTTTTGTCTGCCATTTTAAAGAGGATATTTAGGGCAACAAAAATACATAGAACAAAAATTTGTTTTGGAAAAATTACTTATCTGCAAAGTTTTGAAAATTTCAAAACTGACTAAATCAAAAACCTATGTATTTTTTCATCTGAATTTTTTATATAATACCTCTAAATGTCCTTAATAAATCGTGGAAATTTGGAGGTGTTATTTTTTTCTTTTTTGAGATATGATTTTTTTTCTTTCGCAACCTTCAACAATATATCAAAAATAATTTAAATTTGTAATTTTGAGCAATATGCATTAAATTTAGTTTAATTTAAAGTTTTTGAAAGTAATAACATTGACAAATTTCTGCATTAGTTTTTTCGGTGAAATTTTATGTTGTGTTAAAAAGTAAATTTTTTATCATATCTCAAAAAAGAAAAAAACAGCTCCTTAAAAATTTCAGGATTTTTTAAGGACGTTTAGAGGTATTATATAAAAAAATTCAGCAAAAAAAATATACGTTTTTGATTTAATCAGTTTTGAAAATTTCAAAACTTTGCAGATATTTTTCAAAAAAAAAAATGCTTGCCCTATACATTCTTTGTAGCTCCAAATATTCTGCTTAAAATGACACAAACCAATCTTGTATATAAAAGAGTTTTCGAGATATTTAAAAACTAAATCAACACTTTCGGTAAATTTGGCGAAATAATGATATTTTGGATATGTCATAACTTCTGAAATAACATTTTTAATTTTTTCCCCTTTGGCATAAGTTCGTTATAGACTTAAAGAAAACATCTGAACAAGTTTGATCAAAATAGAAAGGGTCGTGTCTAACTATTAGTTGATTTGACATGCAATTACCCTTTAGTGTTTTTAGATAAGCTGAAGTGAAAAAATTTATTTAAATTTCTTGAGTATGAAAACAAAATATGTATAACAACTACATGTTATATTATGTACATTAGGGTATTTATTTTTGCTTTTTTTTTTTAAATATGAAAGCTCCAAAATCGTGTAGGCCATGGAAAAAAGTAAGAACAGCGATTTCACTTTTGCACAATCGTGAAAAAAGTTCACGCACCAAATGCATTGAAGTTTTGTATATACGTTTTTTTTTAATTGTACTCCAAGTTATTTCTTTGCTAAAAATGGTGGATAACGATTTTGTATGTACGTTTATATAAAAAAACATAAAAAATAAGTTATTTCGAGTAAAATATCACTTTTTTTTTAAATAAAAAAATCGTATATTGAAACTTTAATGCATTTGCTGAGTGATCTTTTTTCACGATCACGAAAAAGCGAGATCGTAGTTCTTACTTTTTTTCTATGCCCTACACGATTTTGGAGCTGGAGAATGTCACAAAAAAAGTCATTTCCTAATGTATATATCGATGGCTTAATATAAAAAAGGCGTACGTCGAATTTTCTTTATTTTACAGGAGAGGGAAAAAACTGTAGAAAAACTAGAAAGAACAGTTACATACAAAAAATATTTTTTTAGTAGCCATAAGTCTGTGATTTTCAATCGAAAAGCACTTAGATGTTTTTAGAAGTTGACTAATAAAACGCCAAAAACGCGATTTCGAAAAAATCGAGATACTCCTTTTTTTATATACGCCATCGGTATGAATGTATATTAAGGATGGGCAAGTGAAAAAATATATCGATATATTTTTAAATATCGATCGGCATCGATATGTATCGAATAAAAAATATCGATATATCGAAATATCAATATTTTTTCAACAATGATAATTCATACGTAGTCCCCAATTTTTTTTAAATAAAACAAAAAATGTACCTTTTTTATAAATAATTAAGCTGGAAAGAGTTAATTTCCAAGATCCTTACTGTTCCACCAATATTTCATGGAATATACATCAACAAAATTACAATCAAAGAATGATAGTTTTTCGAATAGACGAAATATTATAAATCAAACAAAAGATTTTGTTAGTAATATTCTATTTGATGAAGTCTCTGCCGAAATATTTTTAAAAATTGCCTGAAAAACAAAACCAAAGCTAATAAATATCGAATTTGATACTGTCGATATATTTGGAAAAATATATCGATGTATATTTTTAAGAAAATATCGATATATCGATATTTTTGCCCATCCCTAATGTATATTTATTTTAAAATTCTTCAGTTCAAATATCAATTTTATTTACATGCATGAGTGCAGTGGAAACAATAACAAAGCAATATCAAATTTGTAACTTATAAAAACCGCACAAAGATATAAACTTGAAATCGGCAATGTTGCAATAAATATATAAAAATAATTAAGAAATCTTATGTACATATATCGCCACTACTGCAACGTGTGAGGCAATTGCAAAGTATATGTATGTATATTAGGGACAGTGATGCCAAAAGTAGGGAATTTTCCCTTTTTGTAGGGATTTTTTAGATGTTTTCAGGCGTGGGGAAAAAGGACAGATTTTTAATTTTGAGGAAAATGTAGGGAATTTTTAAAGTACCTATATTATTCCTTGCCAATAAGACCAAAACTCCTAAAGTTTTTACTGGGAAGCTAAAACGCAATTTACACCGTGATTTTTAAGACATGTATTTTTTTATTTTTCTTTTAAAGTTGCTACCAAAAACTTTTTGCTTTTATACAATGATTTTTCATTTCATGTCGTTTTTGTACATTGCTCTCAAAATTTGCTTTATTTAATCGTTCATAACAACAAAAACCCCAACACAATCACATAAGAGAGAGAGAGAGAAAATGCAAATGGAACAAAAGATATATATATATCTCGAAAAAAATTAACAGATAAATTTTAAAACGCAACATAATATTGTAGGAATATTGTGACAATAAATTCGGTTCAACTATTCGAATTTAGTATGTCTTCAAAACTGTTGAAATTTAAATAGAGTGAACATTTTCCTGTTAATTGAACTTTATTTGTTGATGGTTAAGCATTGTCTATATGCATTTCATTAGTGCTTTACCAAATCTTCAGTAGACTTCAACCACACTTTTAAACAGCTACAAACTTCTTATCTTACACAGAGAAAACAGATTCGTTGTGACAACCGAATTCGTTGCCAATCGAATTTTGGCGGTTGCACCCACTATCCTATAATTCAATTGTATATACTGAACGAATTCGATACAATGAACTGAATATATCAGCGAAGCCATTGAAATAAAATATTATTGTGAATAAAACAGAAAAATTTTAAATTTAAATTTATTCTACCTCAGACACAACCAATATATAATTTACAATAAAGCAAATCACACATACAAACAAATGTAAAATGAATTTATATGAAATCATATTTTGACTCTCTCGTCTTATTTTTCAGCAATAATATGGTAGCAATAATGTACATCCATCAGTGGTGCCAGAAATTTTCGGGAAAAATCTTCATTCTTCGAAAAAAAATCTTCAAAAAAAATGTTTATGTGTAATATAAATATAATTCATGATTGCTAATTATAATAAAGTTGTTATACATATACCTATGTACATATGTATGTATATAAAAACATAAAAATTAATATGTAAACATCGAAACCCAAAATTCAATTCAAACAGGTTACGTTACTTATATTAAAATTATAATATATTAGATAAAACTTATTTGCTGGTGTTTAAGCATTGTCTATATGCATATCATTGGTGCTTTACCAAATCGTCAGTAGACTTCAAACAAAGGTGCAGTGCAATAAAGACATGTGCAATAAGGCCATATGGCCTTATTTCTCAATGAATTGAGAAATAACGCCATATGGCCTTATTTCTTAATGCTTCAAATGCTATTGAGTTGTAGGAGAATTAACACCATAATGGCTTTATTTTTCAATCAATTGAGAAATAACGCCATATGGTACTATTTCATACATTTGAGAATTTACAAATATTTAAATGATTTTCAAAAATAAGCACAGTAGACTTTGAAACTTATACAAAATTCTCAAATGGGTTTGAAAAGTCTGTACATAAGATATGGGGTTTGTAACTGTTCAAAAGTGTGTTTGAAGTCTACTGACGATTTGGTAAAGCACCAATGAAATGGATATAGACAATGCTTAAACACCAGCAAACAAATTTCATTTAAAATAAAATTATGGCAATATGTCAAATAATAAATTTCTTATAATATATTAGTTATGTATGTAAGTTACTTTGTACATTTATAACATCAAATATATGTACAGTGCGCCCTCGGTTACTGCAACCCTGAATGAGCGCAACCTCGATTATTGCAAAAACTCAAATCTTTACATTGTAGACTCAGTGAATGTAACTTGGTAACAGTTTGTGAGTCATTAAACACAGCTTGGTTTTTTCTTTTTATTGACTTCAAAGAAGCTTCTTCAAAATCGTCGAGAAACTGCAGCGCAGAAAAAAAGCCCATAAGTATAAAAATTCTGACTTCTTTCTATACCATTTTACAAAACTATGAGCCGATTCAACTGAATGTTATATTGTAAAATCATAAAAAATCAAAAAATCTTCATTTGGGGAAAAAGATCTTCAAATCTTATTTTCACTAAAAAATCTTCAAAATTAAGGTAAAATCTTCATTCTGGCATCGCTAACATCCATGATGTTTTTGCCTCCAATTCGGTGAATTTTCCAACATTGCCTGCAGTTTACAAAATTAATTGTTAGTACATTTTTTAAGGAATCATAAGGAATTAATTGCTTAACTTGGAAACATCATCCATTGAAAAGGGCACAGGACATGTTGAGATTTTTGCATAATATTCATTGTGGGAAAAAAGTAATTTTATTACATTTCCGGTCAATGTGGTCACTCGCCTCTTTGAAAGTTCTTTGATTTAGCTAAAAATGTTAATTGCTTTAACACATGTTGCAAATTTTAAAAAGATACCATTACTGAACTATTTTTAGTTGCTAAACGTTATATTTTCTAGTTTTTTTTTTGGGAAATTATAAAAATTTTATATTTTCTATTTAATTGTTTATATTTTTTATGTTAAAATATTTATGTCATACGCATTCAATTTAATATCGATTAGCCCTATTAGCCATCAGTTGGGAATATCGAATTTGACTTTTCATTCTATAACAGCACAGTTTATGCCATAGAAAAAGGAAATCTACAACTGAAAATATAGTCAGACTAAAAAAAGTTCGTACCATAACCATTTTTTTAGTTGCAATCCCCAATAAGAAGTACTGATACATCTATAAATTAATTTAAGCAACTTATAATTTGATTAGGTTAATTAATGTTTCGGTTGTGGACAGCTCGTTTCAAGCTTGAATATCGAATTAAAGCAGTAAATAAAGACAATGTATTGCGTTTATTAATTTTTATTATTTAGAATGGATAAATGATCATTAGAAGTAATGTTTAAAAATAAGCATTGTAGGCTTTGAAACTTATACAAAAACCCAACAAATAATTTGTATTCCATATGAATGTATTTTATTTTTCTACACCTTTATACAATTAGAAACCCATTGCTTATTTTTGAAAATCATTTGTAAATTCTCAAATGGGTTTTGAAAGTCTGTACATAAAATAAGGGGTATGTAACTGTTCAAAAGTGTGGTTGAAAAGTCTACTGACGATTTGGTATAACACTCATGAAATGCATATAGACAATGCTTAACCACCAACAAATAAATTTCATTTAAAATAAAATTATCACAATATGTGAAATAAGTTTCTTAAAGATTTTCTTGTTAACAAAACTCAAATGCCATACATCAGTAGTGGGCAAAATCGCAATTTCGTTTGCACTCGTGCATAGGCTGTTGTTTTCAACACAATCTCACGTACATTGTGCGTGAGATTCATAGCCTACCTATCCAGTTGGCCTGACTGCCTTGCACGACATTGTCATCTAAGATTATTTTACGAATTTTCCTCTGTCGATTAGGTTTTCTAATCGAAAATTTAAGTGAACCGTCGTTCACGACAATCTGAGCGACAAATTCTTGAATGTTGTTTTATATTACACACTTTTAACGACAATATGAGCGACAATGTCTTTCGTTTTGCCCTCAATCCAACTTTTTTGAGATCAATATGAGCTACAATGTCTTACAGTTTGTCTTCACTAACATTGTAGAGGACAAGATGGCTTAATTGCTGTTCTCAATCCAACTTTGTTGAGGACAATATGAGCGACAATGTCTTTCATTTTGGCTTCAGTATCCTACATAGTCATTGACGACATAATAGGCGACATAGTCGCATTTTTAATCATTGGCGAAAATGTCGCCCACGTAGTCATACTTATCAGACACTTGTTTGAAAACTTCCTTGATGATTTGTTTCGGCTATACGATATTTGCCGTCGAGGATTTAACATTGTTGTGCATCCGTCATTGATGATGTCTTCTTAAAGACTTGGCCAACTGGGTATAGACGAGAGGCACACACAAAAACACAGAATGTGATAGTGTGTGTGTGGGCACCACTGCTTTATATAAATATGTCTGTAATGGTATATTCTCTACATAAAAACTTTTATAAAAAGAAATTGGATTTTACCAAAAATCGTTGGATCCCGAAATCCCAAAAAATCCCGAAATCCCGGGATCCCGAAAAATCCCGATAATCCTGGGATTTTTGGATCGGGATTTGCAAAATCCCGAATCCCGGGATTTTTAAAAAATCAACCCCGATTGGCTTCCCTAATGTATATTAACATAATTAAGCCTGGAGAAAAACGGAGAACGACTGTTCTGCTTTCTCCCAGCTGAATTAAAAGTTGCGCCACCAAAAATTGTTCTGTGTGAACCTGGTGTATTTAAAAGTTGTTTAAAACACATACTCATACACTTTATTATATTTCCATAAATTCCTTAAAGTTTACTACAAATTATAAAGAACAAAATACAAAAATGGAAGAAAATATAGAAAATATGTTTTACCATATACATATCGTCATATGAAACGTAAAACCATGTAAGTGACAAATATTTCAAAATAGGGGGTTTAATCAATTTATGTATATTATATAAGAGCCCATGGGTCAACAAATTTTAGGCTTCTACTGCCATGCTCGGCGACGTTATAACAAAAAAAAAAACAACGTAGCCACTACAACTAGTACTATTTCATAAACTGTTTTCCCTCTCCTGTAAATTTTAAGAAATTGTATTTCCATGATTTTACGTTTTATATGACGATATGTATCTTATCAGAGAATTATAATTTATAGATAAAAGCAATAACAACAAAACAGAAAACAACTGCAGCAGAAACTACGACAAATTGCTGACTGAAAATTCACTGAAAAAAGTGATTGGTTTAAAACTGATTTAAATGCATGTAAGCATGCGCGTATTATTAAATTAATCAATCATAAAACACTAAAAGACACAATGATTATTTAATGATAAAATAAAAATAAAACAACAACTTAGCGTAGAATTTAAAGCACTTCCGTTTATATATAAAAGCCAACTTTAACAACAACACGAAGAAGAGGAGAAAAAACCAAACCATGTATTATTTACATAAATAAAATTTGTAATATTGTACATTGTACTCATATTGTCTTGTATCGTGTAAATGTTTTTTTTATTTTTTGTAGTGAAAAGAAAATAGTTTCTTAAAGTTTACTTAATATTCATACATAAATAAATAAATAAATAAAAAAGAGCATTGAAAAAATATATTACATACATATATTAATATCAGAGTTTTTATAGAATTTTTTCTTTTGGCTTATTATTATTCTTTTTTTTTTGCTCATGAATTGAAATTTAGTTAGAGATTTTAATTCCATTGAATTATGTACATATGCATGTATGTATGTATACATACATACATATGGGCCTAGCTCTAGCTGACCATTAAACAGAAGCGGTTCTGATTAGCAGTTCTGACTAGAGATACAATTAGGCTAAATATTGGTACGTGTTGCATATAATTCAAGGAATATCTTAAATACCTTGCAATCACGATTGACTGTCGTCTGTCTTTTTACGAGAACTTGCAGTATATAGGTTCCAAATCATCAAAAACATTCTCAGCGCTTTCCCGGAACATGCCGAATGCAAGAGGTCCAAAATATCTGCAGAGCAGATTGCTCACTAGTACAGTAAGAAGCATTGTCCTATATGTATCAGGGTCACTGAGATATTCTACATATGTGAATCTGATATCCCCTGTGTATAGGCTGGCCGCTCTGCGAGTATGTAGCGCATTCCGAATTGTATCGGACGATGCCGCTTTTGTCATTGCCGGCATGATACACATCGAGCTAGAGGCCGTTTCAGACAGTGTAGATGGTGTGACAGGTTTGTGCCTACGAAATGGTAGGAACGATGGACAGCGACTGATAAGGGAAGATGGACTTACTGATACCTAACCTCACGGGTATGGTTATCAAGGAGGCAAGGAGGCACGGCGACTTGAACTTCTACTTTACAGTTTTTGACTGGAGATGGTTGTTTTACGTCGTACTTGTAGCATTTCGGGCATGACAGTGTTCCGTTTTGTCCGAGTTGTGGTGGCAATGTCGCGGAAGATGTCGAACATGTGTTCTTTATCTGTCCACGATTTGATAGTGAGAGGGCGTATTTAAAAGAAGTCTTATTGTTCCAAACATGTTGGAATCTTTGTATAACTGGACGTTGTATGTAATATTTGGAAATTGGTTCTATTGGATTTTCGTAGGTTAGAAGAGATTCGCAGAAGAATCGATATAGTTTAGATCTGGTCTAGGACCTTTCCCACCCCGTGACGTAAAGCCTTGGGCAGTCCCACGGGGAACATTTGGGTCAGTGTGAAGGAGTGTTTTTAGCGTTTGAAAGTCTCGCACTCCTGGCAATCACCACAACGGCCTGTCTTTCAATGATTTTCATCCCAAAATATAAAAAACATACATACATACATACCTACATACATACATACATACATACATACATACATACATACATACACATACATACATACATACATACATACATACATACATACATACATACATACATACATACATACATACATACATGCATACATACATACATACATACATACATACATACATACATACATACATACATACATACATACAAACATACATACATACATACATACATACATACATACATACATACATACATACATACATACATACATACATACATACATACATACATACATACATACATACATACATACATACATACATACATACATACATACATACATACATACATACATACATACATACATACATACATACATACATACATACATACATACATACATACATACATACATACATACATACATACATACATACATACATACATACATACATACATACATACATACATACATACATACATACATACATACATACATACATACATACATACATACATACATACATACATACATACATACATACATACATACATACATACATAACGGGTGTTTTTTTTTAGAGGTATAGAACTTCGAATTGAAATAAAACACAAGAAAATCGTTTTAATGTCCATCAATTTGGCTTTATTGGAAGGATAATTTTATGCCATTAATGTTTAAATATGATTTCGGGCATGTGGCCGCCGCGGCTGGCTCGAATAAAGCCAATTCTACAGGTCCAATTTTCAACCACTTTTTCGAGCATATGGGGCCGTATGTTGGCAATAACGCCACGAATGTTGGCTTCCAAGTCCCCTAACGTTTCTGGTTTGTTGGCGTAGACGAGCGACTTCACATATCCCCAAAGAAAATAATCCAATGGTGTCAAATCACACGATCTTGGTGGCCAATTGACAGGTCCATTCCGCGAAATTATGCGCTCATCGAATGTTTCCTTCAATAAATCGATTGTGACGTGCGCTGTGTGGCATGTAGCGCCGTCTTGTTGGAACCACAACTCATCCACATTCATGCCAGCCAATTCGGGAACAAAATAGTCGGTTATCATGGCTCTATACCGGTCTCCATTAACGGTAACTGACTCTCCAGCATTATTTCGGAAGAAGTATGGCCCAATGACTCCACCAGCCCATAGAGCACACCAAACAGTCAGTTTTTGTGGATGTAATGGCGTCTCAAGGGTCTCATGTGGATTCTCTTCACTCCAAATGCGGCAATTTTGCTTGTTGACGTAGCCATTCAACCAAAAATGAGCCTCATCACTGACCATAAAATGGACGGAGCTTGCGGTAAACTTCGCGAACTGAACCATTATTTTCGAAACAAATTTGCACGATTTGCAAGCGTTGTTCTTTTGTCAACCTGTTCATGATGAAATGGCAAACCAAACTAAATATTAATCACTTGACAGCTGACAAAATGGCCGCCAGTTAAAAAAGTGATGCCAACTTAAAGTTCTATACCTCAATAAAAAACACCCATTACATACATACATACATACATACATACATACATACATACATACATACATACATACATACATACATACATACATACATACATACATACATACATACATACATACATACATACATACATACATACATAGATACATACATACATAGTAAAACTAACAACTTTTAATACTTTGAGAATTGTTATTTTTAATTCACTTCCCCCCTAGGACAAGGAAACATTTTTTCTAAAAGTAATAATAAAATTTTAGCGAAATAAAATAATGCTTTCCTTTGTTTTGTATATTATAGCCCTTATTATGATTCACAACTCAACTAGGTTGAATTGTCAATGTTGCGACCTAACTCAACCATTGTTTTTCTATTATGATTCACAACTAATTTTAGTCATCTTTAAAAAAAATGGTCGAAAAAAGGTTCTTATCTATACTGTCTGTTTTTTGAAACCATAGTAGCCATCACAAAGTATTTTAAATACTTTAATTTTGGCCTTATTATTTTTTCTTGAGATTTTATATTTTATGGCAACAATATTGGTTGATAAATGCGATAGATTTGTGCCTAAAATTACCATTTTAAAAGTAAGCAAAATTAACTCAATAGTCGAAATAAAAACCAAAACACAACTGCTAAAAACAGTTGTCTGACTTTGATGAAAGTTGTAATCCATAATAAGAATTTGACAACTACGACACAACTATCAATTTACTGCATGTTCCACAATGTCGACAAGTCGATATCGTTCTCATATTTATATTGAAAGCAAAAACAAATTTAAATATTTTATTATTCAACATAAATGTGAGAATGATATCGACTTGTCGACATTGTGGAATAGGCAGTTAGTAGTTAGGGGCCTATATTTCTTGGTTTAATTTTCCACGAAAACTAATATTTTGGGACAAAAGTTTTACTGCATACTCATCTAAATGCGATCGACAGTTTCTATCATATAAATACATTGAAGACAAAAATAAAAAATCCGAATATGTTTTTGTTTTCAATATATTTATAAGAAAGAAACTGTCTATAGCATTTAGATGAACAGCCAGTTAATAATAGCACTATATTCAATATGCATATGTTTTGTTTGTAGAATAATACCGCTTTTTCTGAAATTTGTATTCTTATACACGAACCTGTATGATAATCGCAAAAAACTGCATGTATTGAAGCTCTAGTATAGCTAAATAGATATTGTAAGCAAATTTCTTCAAACTGCTTTTAGTCCAAAAGTGGTAAGAGCTCTCATTCCTCTGAACTAGAGATGGGCGCGTGTCGACATTTTCCAATACGACATGAGTCCCGTATGTCCAACATGTACAAAACACGCACGCCAATAGTTTCAAAACACGAACACGCACGAAATCAAATCCAAAAAAACCAAATTTTTTATATTCAAAGACATATTTTTCTTCTATTTTAACGTTTCATGTTCTATTTGTATTTTTATTTACATATTTTTGTTGAGAAATAGTAACTTATCAAGATTTTCGCTCAATAATCTTGTGCGGCAAGCTTCTGCATTCATACATATTTTAATCTGAAAATCGTTTCGTGTTTTTTCGTGTCAAGTTTGCTCAACACGACACGAACACGAACGAAATCATATTTTTTTGTCGCGAACACTTCGTGTTGAGTAGTGCGTTTTCGTGTCATGAAAAAAACACGACGTGCGCCCATCTTTACTCTGAACATCCTACGCCAATATCGGTTTCAGCCCATTGTCTGCACACGCCTACAATTTATAGCACGATGGATTCCAACAAATCAAACTCATCAACGAAAACCCATTTTAAAATAATCGAAATATCTACTACAAGTAGAAAAAAATTTATGTATGTTAAAAGTGCTCACGAAAATCTGTCCCGAAATAGAAGTTGAAATCCCCAATTTGGGGACAAATCCCCTCATCTGGCTACACTGAACATTATACAGTTAATGGTGGGTTCCCTTGCAAGTTGGGGGTATATTGCAAGTTATATAAAATTGGTTCTTTTAGAACTTCGTAGAGCTCTAACGAGAGCACAGTAGGAGTTAGATGACCCACCCATACCGGTGAAGTAATACCTCTACGATAGTACCACCGGGAATGGGAAAAATCTTTGGAGATGTGGTTTAGCACGTAGGTGCGGAAATAGCAAATCGTGCGTGCCAGTGGGTCTTGCCGCTGGTATCTATGAAGATTCTACACCACCAGCTTCGAACAGCAAAAAAAACTCATACATACATACATATTATGTATGTATGTATGGAAGGTTCACAAAAAAAAAACAAATAATCTGTACACGCTGCAACAGGTTAGGTTAGGTTGAGAGGCAGTCACAACTCAATAAGTGACTAACTTGGCTTCATCATTTCAGTCGCTTTGTAATAGCCTGGCCCGTAATTGAAATTATAGTTGCCCTGTCGCCGTGTCAAACCATTCTGATTGATCTAAATAAAACAATAGCTTGATTAGCCACACATTTTCCAGACTGTCTAAGTCCTGCAGTGTTTCCTTACGGTGGCTAACGCCGGACATTGGCTTAGAAGTTGAAGAATTTTCAAATGGAATTAAATAAATCTCTATATTCTTTGTGTTTATCTTTAGTATTTTTTCATGATATTGTTAGCTGTTCGTATTGCAATTAATTCTTTAAAATCTCTGATTTGACAACATTTTAAGATTAAAGTAAAAACGTATAAAAATATAATACAAAAATAAAACGCACACATGTTTGCAAAATGAAACTCGCGATAATCCAATGAAAAGTATATTTTTAGTTGATTTTGACACAACTAAATTAACAAAATAAAACACACAGATGACTTTATTCGCTTCGCAAAGTTTTTTTTTGCACTTAATATTTTTCACAATTGACCGACCCTCCTCAAAGTAGCTAGTTTGATCACTTTATATTTTACAAGATTATAACATATTTTGTCGCCAGTAATGTCGCCCCATCATGGAGAAGTAGTAAAACATTTGATTTTAATTTATTAATTGGTAAATATGCATTTACAAAAATACACTAGCATTTAACATTTGAAAAAATTATAATAATATATATATACGTATTTATATTTTATACGCCATAAATTAATAATTCATTACAAAACAAAACTTCTTATAAATTTTTTATTAAAATCTAAAATTCTTATTCTGCATCTATCTATCTATCTGTCTCTTTGTCTACGTGGATATTATGTTTGTATTGATAGATTTTTATTTATTTTATTCCTTTTAAGCAGATAGATTTTTTTTAATTTAAATGCATTGTTGTATGCATATGTATTTTTTTAATATGCATTTGATGTATTTTGAACACAACAACATTTAGTTAAAGATTTTAATTTGTTTATTGCTTTTATTGAAATTCTTGTAAAACTCGCGCGCGCACTACGTTTTCGAAAAACAACGATGTAAACGATTAACGGTGTAAATAACGACTGAGGCGGTGAAAAATGTGCAAACATACACATAATCGAACAATAACAGCAACAACTACAACAAACACTAGTAAAAAAACAACAACGTCAAATCTAAGAAGCATTTTTATTGCTGTCGTTTGCTGTTGTTGTAAGTTAGATTGATAGACTTTCTGAAGGAGTGAGTGATGAACATACGGATTGATTAAATTCAAGCAGGAAAAAATGGAAATCATATCAAAGTGTGACTAAAGAACTGACAAAGTGACTAAACGGCTGAGTAATACGTCTGTCTAGTCCTTTCGAATTATAAATGATACAACTAAAAGCGCACTCACTACCTACTAGGGTGTTTATTCAGTTAACCGTTAATCGGTTAACCGGTTAATTACTACCCGATTAACTGATCGGTTAATTTAAAATTAACTATTTTTTATTAACGGTTAAACTGGTTAATTTCAGTCGATTAACCAACGTAATAAATTTTTTCGTATTTTGTAGTATTATAACGTATTTTTTGTGTATTTAATTATTTGTTTCGTCTCATATACAAAAGGTGTGTTTAGAGATTAGTTATCATACAAACAAAGAAGTGTGTTCAGCGATATTAACTTAAATAAAACTTTAAAACCTTTCGACATGGCTATAAAAGAGCTTAGTAAAGACTTTGCTACTCTAATTGAACTTGAGGGAAGTTTCACCCCTATCGTGAATACTTTTTCCCTTGAAATGTTTCCCTTTCCCTTGTTTTGCAATCATGAATAAAAATTCGAAAAATTTCCCTTCTCATGAATGATTTTTTTCACGTGGAATGTTTCCCTTTTCCCCTGTTTTTGTTCATTTTATTTTAGCAGGCGAACTGGATAAATACATCACGTAATTGCTATTTTATCCTTCAAATTAATTATTAAAACATAAATATTTATTTTTAGGACAAAATTAGTAAATAGTGTTCATTTATCTTAATATTAACACATTTATTTTAATGCTAACTCCTTGCAACACCTTTCTATCACACAACAACTAAGTTTTGAGGTGATAGAATAGCAAATGCCTTTCCCGGATGCATCTAGCAATCCTGGATGAACAATTCGATTTTGTTTAGATTACTCATGGAATGCAAAGATAATTCCAATTCTTAGCACTGCATTTTTTTATTTTTTAGCAAAAATGTCTTTGATTTTCAATTTATTTTATTAAGCTTCTTCCTTATTAACATTCACTGAGAACTGATAGCGGGAAAAAATGTTCACGGCAATTTTCCCTCGAAGGGAAATTAAAATTTCATGGGAGCAGAAATTTCACTTGTTATTCGCGATAGGTGTGTAAGTTTTTGTTTAATAATTTAATAAATGCCAATAATACTGTTGCCAACGATTTAATTAAAAATCTAAGGATTAGATTTAATGAGAGACGAATTTAATTATTTTATACCTCCATTCAGGAATATTTCCTGCTAGCAACAGTGTTTTAAAATACAGTATAAAAACGGAAACTAAGGAATTCGGAAAAAACTTTTTTGGAGAATGTTCGTCGCTGAGCTCTGCCAGTATGAGTTAGATGATGACGTGACAGTAGTAGAAACTATCGATAGTAGTACAAGAAATGTTTTAACAGAATTAACCGAAACAATTAGCAGTTTTAAGAATTTGAAAAAAATTATAATGGACTATAATGGCATAATGTAAGATTTTATATGTTTATAGAATCCAGGAAAAGGACTGAGAAACTAGATATTCAGGTATGTGATGGAAATCGATTCCGAAAACGAAGCAATTTCGAAAGGTGTTTTTAATAATATTTCTTTATTAAAAACAATTTTATCACAAATATTATAAAAATATTTCTTTATTAAAAAAAATTGTATCACAAAAATTATAAAAATTTGATGAAAAGGGGTTTCAGAAGGGCTTCGTTTTCAAAATCAATTTCCATCACATACCTGATTATGTATTATGAATTGCTTTCGATTTCTTCAACATCTACGATAAGTGAAAGGATTTTTCCAAGTCAAGTAAGATGTTAATTTTTTATTATCATTTTGATATATTCTATAATAATTTTGTGAATAGTTTTTATTTTTGGTTTTTTGTAAATGAAATTTTTATTTCATTTCTTTTTATACTCTCTATTTAGTCGTTAATGCGAGAGCGACGAGTGTACATGCATAGTAGCTTTGTTGGTATTTTGCCACATACAGTGTGTTAAATAAATGATAATGATGAAAATCAGTGTTGTCAACTTTTAGATTTCAAAAAGCACTGAAACAAGGAAAAGAACGCGTAATTTTTGAAAAAAAGCACTAAATATTAATTTTTCGTTTTATTCAAAATCATTCTTATATACATACATATGTAGATTAATTTTGAAAATATCTGGATTTTTACCCTGTCTATTCTTACGTGCGTATAACTTGGCACAATAATTACACATGTTTACAAAATTCAATAAACTTTTCCGTTTTCTAGAGCTGAAAGTTCTTGAAAAAGAAACTTGAGAAGAGTTCGCATTATTAAATAAAATAAAAAACTCAAAACTTAACGACAAAATTGTCTTTAAGATGCGCAAACTTTGGCGCATATTCAGAAATCATCACTAAGTGTTATTCACAGTTGCTTACTTTCAGCACGAAAAGTTTGCACTTAATTACGGGCAAAGCTACAACTAAATGCCAACTTACTAACACATTCAAAGAATAGCTGATTGCGCCCATTTCTAACACCCCGACCACACAAGCAATAAGTTTGGCAATTGTTGCCGTGGCAACCGTCAAATTCGATTGCTGACACAAGATATTTGCGTGTGGACCGTATGAATATGTGTTCAAATACATATTCAGCAACAAATGTTAAAATACATCTGCCGGTGTTATTGCTTGTAAGGCGGGGTTCACACACGGCAATTTTTGTTGCGCAACATTTAATTCAGCTGGGAGCAAGACAGAGAAAAAATGTGTTGCTTTCTCTGTTTTTCTCGCGGCTGAATTAAAAGTTGCGCAACAAAAATTGCCCTGTGTGAACCCCGTCTATTAAAGCGGCATGGCAACTTATCAAACTGTTTGATCAAACAGAGATTTTTTTGACTGTATTGTTGCAAAAAACCTCACACGTATAGTTTGATGTGAGTTTGATGAAAAACCAAGGTAAATTGAACAGGTACCACTACAAGAACAGCTGTTTAAGTAAATTTGAGAATGTGTGCGTCTCACAACCAATAGATTTTGACACATGTCTGGGATTTTCCTATCAACAAGGGCTATGTGTTAGTAAATTTGAGAGACGTTATGAATGTGTGCGACTCACAGATAATGGATTTGACATATTTCTGGGGTATTTCTACTAACAAAATACATGTGTTGTTTGGTGTTGTATTTGTTTTAGTTATGGTGCTACCTGTAATGAATATGCCTTGTGAAAAACAAAACACTTTTGATTTTCACTACCGCCGATGACGAAATTTGAAGCTTGTTTGATGTGTGGCTGTGTAATTACTTCAATGTCATTTTTATTTAGTTTTCGCAGCGACCACATCATTTCTATGGAGACGCACTATTTAAGAAACGGATGAACAAAATTGAATTTATTGAAGTTTATCGTGGTTTGCCTGCTTTATGGCGAATTAAATCGAAGCAATATAGCAATAGAAATTAAAAAAATGCTTAGTACGAGATATTGCTTGAAACATATACAGAAAAAAACCCAAATGTGGAAAAAAGGATGTCGCACAAAAAATTATCATAGGTTTTTATTTTAACACACATGTGTTTGCATTTGTTTTTAAATTTTATTATTTTTTTCTTTGGTTTTTAAATATTCCAATACAAAATTTTGATAGAAAAAAATTCGATTTTTTTCTTATTAAATATTTACGAATTTTAGTGTGCAATTTTACGAATTTTGTGATAGGTCCGTAAAATAAATATTTGAATTTAAGAATTTAGAAATAGAATACGAATTACAGTTTTTTCTGTGTGCGTCTAAAAAACAAAAAAAGGAAATAAACTAGAGATGTGTTTTTGGTCAACAAAATTTTATTGAATAACTTTATTTTTACAGACCCTTATTTTAATTGATTTATGTATATACAAAATATAACCCAAAAATTACTTTTTTAGAATTTGCATGAGTTTTTTACAGAACAAAAATTGTTTTTAATAGGTTCATTGACTTTTTAGTTAATTAAAGTATATATCGTTGAAAATATTACGGACATTTTATTTTCTCTATATGCCAATATGCAGGGTTGCAATTCTTTTACCAACTAATAGCAGTTACTGCGCTAGCTATGAATTGTGAATAAGATCTATAACTATCTATGAAAAATTTTTTAGTTTCTGTGTTATTAGTTCCGACATTTTTGTTTTTAAAATTCCATAAAAAAATAAAACAACAACGATCCAGTTTTTTGTCCAGCAGCATGTAGCTAAATATATTGGTACACAAATTTTGATTTTATTCACAATTTAGTGAGATAATTTATTGAAAAGAAATATATAAAATTTTCATACAATAGCAAGTTTTGACTTTGTGCTCGAGTTTGCTACTGTTTTATGGAAATTAAAATTTTTATAAATTCAGTTCTCTCACTGAATTCTGAAATCAAAAGTTGTGTTCCAATTCCAGTGAAAAAGAACGTAATTAATTTGGAATATATTTAGCTACATGTTACTGAACAAAAAACTGGCCCGTTGTTGTATATTTATTTTTTATAACGTTTAAAAAACAAAGATATTAAAAGTTTTTATAAAATTTGTATCTTTTTGATCAAACATTTACGATATCTCTGAAACTACTTCGCAAATTTCGAAAAAATGTAAGCACGACTTATAGATAATGCTGTTGTTGAATTTCGATTTTTTTATTTTATTGAAAAGGGCAAACAAACTCTTCACAAGTTATGCTAATATGTGTCGTGCAAGTGCCTTTATTTTTTGACACAAAGGTATACTAGAGCCGATAAAAACTCTAATTATGTATGAATAATCTGCATGACATATGTAGTCAGTACTGTAAACATGTGTTATGATTGGTATTGATAGCCGTCTAAACTTGGTCATCTCGGCCATTTTCGAGTAAAGTTCAGTATATTTAAGGTTGAATAACTTTAGAGCGCTTCATCCGGATACTTTCTATGACAAATATGTAAGCAATAACAATATAAGCAACCACAGCTGTATTTTTCCTAAAATCTGATGACAAGCTGCAAAGTTATGCTACATTCAATATAACTTTTTACAAGAAAAAAGTATGTATTCAAATCAGGCTTGGGGAGTAATGATTACATTTTCACTTCAATTACATACAAGTAATTTGTAATTGCCTTGGTGCAATTACAAATTACTTGTAGTTGTAATTGGACTACTACCAAATACAATTACTTCTGATTGTAACTGTTGTAGCACCAATTACAACTATAAATAATTGTAATTGTAGGAAGCCTATTACAAATTACTTGTAATTGTTAATGCAATCATACCAATTGAAATTACATGTAATTTGTGTTGGCATGATTGCAATTACAATTACAAGGAAAATTTAATTTAATTACAATATATTCAATTATATTTTCAAATTTTTGGAAGACTTTTTTATAGCCAAAATGACAAAAAATGTCTACAGATTGTGAGAATAAGAACCAATCCCTTGAATTTTTTATACTCCCAAGCAGCAAAAAATGGCAAAACATCACTTTTCCTGTGAAAATACGCGAAAAATTGCCGAATTGTAAACAAGCCTCAAAATTTATTAAACATCGCTAAAATTGTATGCAATGCCAAAAATCGCGAAAATTATGAAAATTCGCATAAACTTAACATTAAAAACATAGAAAAGTCAGAGAGTGATTAAAAATCGGTAAAACTGTTATAAATACAAGAATTGACTAAAAAAAATTCGCGAAAAACAGCAAAATTGCAAACAAGACTTAAAATTGCTTAAAAATAGCTAAAATTGTAGGGAATGCAAAAAGCTCGGAAAAAATCGCGGAAATGAAGAAAATTCGCAAAAACTTGGTAAGATTAAAAAGATATCAATGTCTTATATTGATTAAAAAATTGGTAAAACTATTAAAAACCAAAAACTGAAAAAAATACTTTTATCGCGAATATTGCGAATTTGCGTCACTTTCGCGATTTTTTCTTAATTTTTTGCATTCCTTACAATTTTAGCTGTTTTAAAGCAATTTTAAGGCTTCTTTGCAGTTTTGCAATTTTTCGCACATTTTTTTATAATTTTTTGCATTGCATACAATTTTAGCTATTTTTAATCAGCTTGTCTGCAATTTTTTTTCGCGAATTTTCGCTATTTTCGCGATAACAATGATTTTTTATCAGTTCTTGGATTTTTTACAGTTTTACCGATATTTAGTTCATATAAAACTTTATTGTTTCTTCGATGTTAGCAAGTTCTTGCGAATTTTCGTCATTTGCGTGACTTTTGCCGAGTTTTTTGCATTCCGCATAGTATTAGCTATTTTTAAGCAATTTTAGGGCCATTTGTCATTTTTAAATTTTTCGCGAATTTTCGTGATTTTCGCGACAAATGTGTTTTGAGCGATGTTTAATGAATTTAAGGGGCTGTTTAAAATTGTTCGCAAATTTTTTTTATTTTCGCGATGTAAGTAATTTTGCTACTTTTTATCCTCTTTTAGAGCTCTAGATATTTCCAGTTAATTTTAGAGATAAGATAATCTTTAAAAATGTTACATTTTCTGGAATGATTTTTGAATTTAATAAATAATAGATTTTATTTGTAATAAAATACATTTATAGTAATTTTTATTGTTAAAGAAATTATTACCGCTTTATGAGCAATTACTATTACTTTTTCCCAAATACATGCAATCGCAGTTGATAATCTTCAATTACAATTAAAATATTTTTTAGTTGCTGGTATATCAACTACCAATTACATGTAATTGTAATTCTTCATGCCTCAATTACAATTACATGTAATTGTAATTGCTCTTCAGACAATTACACATTAGAAGTAATTGTAATTGCAGTGTACCAATTACAAATTACATGTAATGTGTATTTGAACATGTAATCATTACCCCCCAAGCCTGATTCAAATGTATTCCAATGTATTCAAATGGTTGTTTTTATAGTTATTGCTTACACGTTAGTCATAGAAAATTTTGAATTATCATAAAGGAACAACTGCAACTATTGGATCTGTTTTCATCCCAACCTGAATGCTTTGTACGTTAAAGACATGAGCCCGTTTCTCAAAAGTTACAAATCTACAAGTAAAATACATACAAAACAACAACACTTTTACACATTTTATTGTTGTTTTATTGTAAAGAAATTTATTTTTTAATTTTAGGTTTAGTGCCACCGTCACAGAAAAAAGCACCAAAAATTATACTAAAAAAGCACCGAGCACTAACTTCAAAATTTTTCGCGCCGAAAAGTTGAAAAAGCACTAAAAACGGTGCGAAAAGCACTAAGTTGACAACGCTGATGAAAATAAAGTGCTTTTTATTAGAAATAAAAATATATTTTTGAAAAAACTAAGGGTATTGGGGCAAAATGAATTGAATCGTCATGATTTTCGAAAAATTTCGTCTAAAAATCGTCATACTAAAAATCAACTGTTTTATAAAAAACCAACGTAGTTTTATAAAAATAAAACAATAATGTCTATAGAAAGTAGCAATTCAAATGTTTTATTAAAAAAATAAAAACTTAAACACAAAACAATAGTAAATTTAAGACTATCTTACAATTTTTTGGCCGATTCAAAGCTAGATTATTTACATATCATATTATTTTGAATTTATGACTTTATACTTTGAGCAGCTTATGAGACAGTATATTTAAACATTTAATGCATTCCAAAATATGCAAAACTATAAGAAACAGAAGTTTAACGCCGATATACCCAAATAAATACAAACACATTTCCGTACAGTTTTTGCACAATAAACTTTGTTTTCTAATTTTATTGTTTTATTTTAGTATAATCTTCAGATTTTGATAGAAGTTTATAGAATGTGTTTACATTTTCGCGACCTTACTATTGTTTTGGCCGACCGACCATTTCAAAAAAATGTTGTTAAATATGGGGTATATATATTTTGAATACCCTTTCTGAATCCAAAAACTGTTTCGCGAAATTGTTCCTGGTTTCTGAGATATCAAGCATTCATTGTGCTCGATATCATAATTTTTGAGAAATTTTTTGTAAAAAAAAATTTTTTTTTAATAAAAAATAAAATCAGATATCAAGTAAAATACCAAGTTTCATTAATATTAACTTTTTATTCCATGTAAATATCTTTTCTAATAACACTTATTCGCTTATTTTCAATAAAAAGTAGAAAATTTCATCTCAATAACAAGTTACTCAACACACAGCAGTTAGTATACACATGGAGCAACAAAAGCTACTTTTAACAAATAAAATAAAAAAAGTGGTTACTGGAGCACATAACAAGATAATTTACTTTCAGTAAAAAAATGTTAATTTCTAATCGGATTGATGAAAGTTCACAAAAATGTACACTTTTCTTCCAAACATATGCCGGAAGCAGTGGTGAGAATACAAAAAAATTCTACGGATATATTTTGAGAAAACTTTATGTAAATATTCTTTGTTGTTTTTCTCCATTCCGACTTTTTGGCATATGGACAAAACCAATACTGAGGTCGCGATATGTATACAACTTTTTCGTGAAAATTTAATACGAGAATTAAATCATTTTCAAGTTGATATTAAACTCTACTTTCTCAGCGTTTCCATTGGTTTAATTTTTTTTTCATTCCCATTAGTCTGATTTTTTGTTCTACTTAAGACAAACTTTTTTGGTTTGATTTTATACTTAAGTATACATATATGAACATGAAAAGATGTGAAAAGCTCAAGCCAGTAGCTAATGTTTATTAATATGATTATTTCGAACGTATTTGCTTGTGCACCCTAATTGATTATTAGGCTTAGGTTCGTTTATATGAAATATTAAGAAACAAGTAGTGAACTCAACAAACCGTCAAAGTTTATGGGGTACTGAACAAAAAATCGTCAATCGTCATTTGGTAAATTTCATGTAAAAAATCGTCAAAATAACGAAAAATCGTCACGTTTAACACCAACTGTGTGTGTATTTCATTTTAATATGAAAAATATCAACAACAAATATACACTACTGTAAAATAATACGAAATACACATGATACAGAGATACGGCTAACTTGTGAATTGGGCATATTATTTGTTAAATTAAATTAATTTTTTTTATATTTTATGCTGTTTAAAAATTACTTTTTTTAAGCAAAAAAATAAAATTCAAAAAATAACTTTATTTTCTAAGCAAAAAATAAAATTAAAAAAATTATTTTTATTTCCTGCGGAATAAATAAAATTCAAGTAACGCAATCTATGGGGTTTTGGTGCAAATATTGGAGTTGTTTCACTGTAACTACGACAGATATGACTAAATGTGATACTATTCTACAAAAATATGTATTTATTATAATGGGTGATTTTATAAGAACTATCGGAAAGTAAAATAAAAAAAAACACATAAAATTCAGAAAAATGCATGAAATATTTATTTGGATCGATAGTTGGGTCGATATAATTTAATGTTTGAAGATTATTTCATACAAATGTTGGCCGCGGCTGCGCCTCAAATGGTCCATCCGCTTAGTCCAATTTTGGCATACTCTTTCCAACATTTCGGCCGGTATCTCACGAATAATGTTGGCAATGTTGGCTTCCAGTGCGTCAATCGAAGCGGGCTTGTCGCTATAGACATTAGCCTTAACATAGCCCCACAAAAAATAGTCTAGAGGCGTTAAATCGCACGATCTGGGCGGCCAATTGACTGGGACCAAGCGTGAAAGAAACTGTTCACCGAACTCGCCTCTCAATTGGTCCATTGTTTCGCGTGCTGTGTGGCATGTGGCACCGTCTTGTTGAAACCACATGTCATGCAAGTCAAGCTCTTCCATTTTGGGCAGAAAAAAGTTTGTTATCATCGCACGGTAGCGCTCACCATTCACAGTAACGTTGTGATTCGCATCATCTTTGAAGAAATACGGCCCAATGATGCCGCCAGCCCATAATCCGCACCAAACGGTTGTTTTTTGTGGATGCATTGGTAGCTCTTGCAATGCTTCTGGCTGCTCTTCACTCCAAATACGGCAGTTCTGCTTGTTCACGTATCCATTCAACCAGAAATGAGTCTCGTCGCTGAACACAATTCTTCGATAAAAAACTTTCTTAACAGAGCACGCATTTTGGTAATAAAATTCAATAATTTGCAAGCGTTGTTCGTTTGTAAGACGATTCATGATTAAATTATAGACCAAACTGAAGATGTTTGACAGTGACACAAGATACAAAACGTGCGTGAGCTGTCAAAACTAGTGTTGCCAAAAAGATAATAGCAAAAAAATCACTCGTTATATATGGAGTTACCCCACTTTTACAATAAACGACACATATATTTCTCAACTTATGTAATACAAGTTTTCTATGAAGTAAAATCAAAAATGTGAAATGATTACAAAAGAATTCACACGACTCTTTACATCATATATGAAAAAGGTACTCGAATAACGAGCCTATTTTTATTTGGGTTGATTGTTTCTACATCACTAACATTTCTTTTTGCTTTTATGTGTTTTGATTGTGTTTTTGCTAATTTTGCTGCGAATTTTGTTTAACTTAAATAATTTAGTGGCATATTCTATCAAATTAAAAAAAAACATACTTAAACGCTTATAGCGAAGACTTCAAGCTTTAATTTAAAGTATATGATGTATGCCTGTGTGCTAAATTTGCAAAGATATTTGAAGTTAAAATTGATATTTCGATGATATGAATTTATTGAAGGTTTATAATGGGTGTTTTTTATTGAGGTATAGAACTTTAAGTTGGCATCACTTTTTTAACTGGCGGCCATTTTGTCAGCTGTCAAGTGATTAATATTTAGTTTGGTTTGCCATTTCATCATGAACAGGTTGACAAAAGAACAACGCTTGCAAATCGTGCAAATTTATTTCGAAAATAATGGTTCAGTTCGCGAAGTTTACCGCAAGCTCCGTCCATTTTATGGTCGACATAATCGTCCATCAGAGCAATAAATTCGGTTAACCATGGATCGTTTTCGCACTACCTTTACTCTATGTGATAATACGCATCCGCAGAGACGTCGAACAGTGCGCACCGAAGAAACAATTGCCGCTGTAGAGCAAAGTGTTGAAGAGGACCCGAATAATGCTGGAGAGTCAGTTACCGTTAATGGAGACCGGTATAGAGCCATGATAACCGACTATTTTGTTCCCGAATTGGATGGCATGAATGTGGATGAGTTGTGGTTCCAACAAGACGACGCTACATGCAACACAGCGCACGTCACAATCGATTTATTGAAGGAAACATTCGATGAGCGCATAATTTCGCGGAATGGACCTGTCAATTGGCCACCAAGATCGTGTGATTTGACACCATTGGATTATTTTCTTTGGGGATATGTGAAGTCGCTCGTCTACGCCAACAAACCAGAAACGTTAGGGGACTTGGAAGCCAACATTCGTGGCGTTATTGCCAACATACGGCCCCATATGCTCGAAAAAGTGGTTGAAAATTGGACCTGTAGAATTGGCTTTATTCGAGCCAGCCGCGGCGGCCACATGCCCGAAATCATATTTAAACATTAATGGCATAAAATTATCCTTCCAATAAAGCCAAATTGATGGACATTAAAACGATTTTCTTGTGTTTTATTTCAATTCGAAGTTCTATACCTCTAAAAAAAACACCCTTTAGTAGGTGCATACCATCTTTAAACCTATTTTAAAATGTTCATGTAATATACATTTATGAATGCAATTTTATGAAATTTTGCTTAAAAGTAGTTTATTACCCTGTTTTAAATATTTATAAATATGGCTGTAAAATTAAAACGTTGTTATATTAAGGCACATTTTAGAACGCTGTTGTGAATTCCATAAATATAAAAATGTACTTTAGATACAGAATAGTTTTAGAAACATCTCAGCATTATTACAAACATACGGATACATGCTATGTACGTACATACATACATACATTAGAGACATAACCATTTCTAAATGTGTATCAAAAATTCCCTACCCAGGAAAACTCATAAAGAAATATTCATAATTTTTTACTTTGCTTCATTCTTAGGGTTCCGTATACCAAAAGTGTAAAGGAACCCTATTGTTTTCGATACGCTGTCCGTCTGTCCGTCACAGGCTGTTTTCTCGGGAACCTTAAATTTTCACAGATTATGTAAAAATTTTGCCACTACAACAACAAATATATGAAAGTTAAAACTTAAAGCGCGCAATGAAACATGTTAAATTCTAATGTAATATACAGACACTTAATATAGACACTTTAAATTTTCAAAGTTACTATTAATTTGTATAGTCTGTAGAACAGACTCCGACAAACAGACAAATTGCTGTATCTTGGAAACCGTAAGAGGCAAACTCTTGAAATTTTAAACAACGCTAAAACTAAAACATAATTAAATATATATAAAAACGAAAAAAGGGCTTAAAGGAAAAAGGCACCAAAATTAAAAAATCGCTAAAACGCAAAAAAACAGCAAGACTAAAAAGATCGTAAAAAATAAATAAGCGCCAAAACCGAAAAAGTCGTCAAAACGAAAAAAGCACTAAAACCTAAAAAATCGCTAGAACTAAATATATAAAATGGAAAAAAACGAAAAAACCGTCAAAAAGGGAAAAACGAAAAAAGCGCCTAAGCAAAAAAAAAAAGAGCCAAAACTAAAAGAATCGCCAAAA
Source organism: Panzeria rudis (assembly GCA_956483635.1). Classification (NCBI taxonomy): domain Eukaryota; kingdom Metazoa; phylum Arthropoda; class Insecta; order Diptera; family Tachinidae; genus Panzeria; species Panzeria rudis. The sequence goes on along the minus strand of OY101449.1, from coordinate 154,746,102 downwards.
ACCGAAAATATTGTCAAAACAAAGTGTCAAAACAAAAAAATCGCTAAAACTAAAAAATCAGCAAAAAGCGAAAAAATCCCCAAAACCGAAAAAAACCAAAACTGAAAAAAGCGCCATAATTAAAATAAATCGCTTAAACTAAAAATATCGTCAGAAAGCGAAAAAAACGTCAAAGCAAAAAAAAACGCCAAAACCAAAAAATCGCCAAAGCCAAAAAGTTGCCTAAAACGAAAAATCGCAAAAAAAACGAAAAAAATCACCGAAATCAACGAAAAAGCTTAAAAAATAAAATTAAATTAAACAAAAAAGCAAAACGAAAAAATTGCCAAAATGAAAAAAAGGGCAAAACGAAAAGGGATATATGTATGTGTATTCGTACGGAACCCTCAGTGTGTGAGCCAAAGTCGCACTTTAGTGAATTTTTTATTATGTAAAACGACACATTGAAATAAAGTTTAGCAAATATGTACTACATAGGGATGATAAATGGATATACAATTGTACTTTTTTCAGTACAATTCGCATTGCAAAAGTAGTACTCCAATAAGATATTTAATACAATTAAAAACAATTCAACTTTAAATGCTTTAGATCGTATTTATTGTTACTTCCACGTCTCATCACAAAATATTGTTATATGTTCATTTTATCCTCGATTGCCTTAATTCAAAATATCCTATGGCGTAAGAAACGGTCCGGTCTGATACAGTTATGGTTCATATTTTCGACCCTGCCATCAGGCTTTAAAATGACTGGAATTCTTCTTTTCAAAATCTACATATTGCTATAAAAGCTGCCAAAATCTATACATGTAAATAATTAGTAGGCATGTTGATTCTTCGTGGCCCCTTTTACGATCGAAATACACGATTGATCTTGAGAAAAAATGGCTTTTAAGGTATTCATTTGCAAATGTGAACAATCAATAAATTATAATAATCGGTTCATTATTTTGAGTGCTATAACCAGGGAAACCGCAAATATTCAATTGCATCTTTTTTCCTGTGCGATGTATGTAGGCAGAAATAAGATATGAGTATTTATACGTTTCAGAAATTTTTAAGAGTTTCGGCATCGATTTGTTAGTGCATATTTTTGCATATTTTACTCTTTACAGCATATTTTAGCATATTTCACACTTAGTCGCATATTTCAAGCATTTTTCTCATTTTTGTGGCATTTTTTGTTGCTTTTTCTGAATATTTTGGGTTTTTAAATGTTAATATTCATATTAAAAAAAAATCTGTTTTGTGGACGAAAATTTTAGAAATTTTTCCTCATTTAGATTTCTTTTTTCAAATTTAATCTGATGAATTTCTTCCTCAATTTCTTAAAAAGTTTCCGAGTTTACTGACAGCTTTAACAATTTTCAATTATGTATTTATAAAAAAGATGTCCATAAAAAAATGGAAATTGTACTGTAGAGTAAAGATTGTTTGTATAGCAGGCTTTTGGACGAGCTTAAGGGTTTTCTTTTTCTTTAGATTTTCGACTAGGCAGAAAATCTTTACTCTGCGAAGCCACTATTCGACATACCCATGGACATTATTTCCTTTTTGAAGTGGATATAATGTCCATAGACGTTATTTTCTTGGATATTATTACTGCCACCCATATATGTATATAATTTGTGAGGACAATAATGAATATCTTTGTAAAGGTTTTGTGTGTTAATAAAACTATTATGCTTGTGTATTGTGGTTCTCATTCCTTGTTTGAGAGTCTAACTATATGCATACGAGTTTTGAAAACTTTTCAAATGAGCTTCATCTGTTTAGCGTTTGATAGATCCTCCATTGGAGGACAACAAATGTGAAACGGATTTTTGTTTAAAGATCTACTGATGAGTTAGCCGACATATAGATCAGCTAACCATAACATATCAATTTAACTTTTTTGCACATAAATTCTTGAGAATACCTCGAATAAGTAAATTTTTTTATAAAAATTTTACAAACTTATTTTTCACTACAAGTTTTCAGATATCTAGGTGGTCGGACGAAGACTTGGAATACTTTCTTGTTTCTTCCTAAAAAAAACATTCATAGACTTTTATACAATTAGGTACAATTTTGTACCCAATCAAGTACAATTTTAAAAATGTCATTTATCTTCCCTGGTACTACATATCTTAAATATTGACGGGACAGGATACTAAAAAAAAAGTTTCTTTTAAGCACCACATACAAGATGATGCAAAAAGTTGTGCCTTCATTAAATCGAAGTGTTAAATCAAAATCTATACGAATGTTAGCCTATTGATGCATATTTTATTAAAAAATGTGCACTAAAGAAAAATACACATTAAAAAGCTAATTTGCATGCGAGCAATTGTCGATATATCACGTACAAATACATATAAACAAATAGAAATAAAACAATTCAATCACACGCAGTGTACAATAGGAAAAGTCGTTGAATCGTCGAGTTTTTCATTGCTTTATTCTTTAAAACATATACAGTAACAAATTAAAGCTAAAGTTTGGGCGCCGCCTGCAGAAGCACAAAAAAATAACTTTTTAAGAGAAAATACTTAAAAAGTTCATATATTCAACCAGCCGTAGCACAACGTATGAAGTGCAAATTAAAAGCATGTTCTTTTAAAATCCATACGCTCTCTACGATGTTTGGAGTTTAAGAAGCACATATCGGCACAAAAAATGCAAAAAGCCCTATCTAACATTTCAAAAGCTTTGCAGGAGAAGCATAAAGCTTGTTTAAATGAAAAATATATTGACAATTAGTGCAAAATGTTACAAAATATAAATTTGTTGGTCCGGTTTTAGTAATATTGTCAAATTTTGCACTAAATGTCAATACATTTTTCATTTAGACAAGTTTTATGATTCTCCTGTAAAACTTTTAAAATGTTAGATAGGGCTTTTTGCATTTTCTGTGACGATATATAGTCCGTGAGTATCGAAAGGAAAAAGCATAGCGATGTGTTAAGACCAGTTAAAATGTTATTTGCACAAGATCGTGATAAATCTGTATTAAGTTTTTGAGCTGACATTTTTTAAATTTTATTTGCTAATTTAAGCAGCTAATGTTAATGAGTGGTAGCGATGCTAGCCTGTCAGTCCAGAGGTCGTGGGATCGAGACCCACCATAGACCCTGGTTGTTTTTCGCAGACTAGATAATCGCTTCGCAGGTTGTGTTTGTTAAAAAAATAAAATAAAAAAACTATATTTCAGTTCTAAATTCAGTTCTTGTAAAATTGCTTGATCTTTTGAATATTTGCAAACATATTTTTCCTTTTTTCTTATATTTGTCAAAAAATAACCGCTCATATAATTCTATCTTTCTAATCGAAAATACCATAAAGCATTTAACGAATCCGAATTTTTAGCAACACTGAGTCAAATACAAACATAAAACAAATAAAGCAAGAAACGTTAAATATGTATTATGTACATTTTTAATTCCTCAATTATTGGAAATATATACCATCGATGCAAGTGTTTATATCGTATGTATACAACCTTTAACCCAGCAAGCACGAAGTCAACGTTTGAAATATTATGATTACATATCATGATATCAATCGCAATTTGCAATCATTTTTAAGCACAATCAAGGTTTAAGTGTAAAATTTTAAATGTGTGTGAAGATAAATATGACTAGTTAAATGTTTTTTTTTATTATCGCATGCGATATTTTTATTTTCTATGTGTATTGTACTGAATTTAGGACTTTTTCTACAAAAACGCCAACTGTTCCCAAACCCTTCTTCCTCGGCGAATCAAACCAAGTGGACATTAAGGACAATAGTTGGGGCTACTACACTGCGTTTTCAGTTTTCCTGAATTGTATTTGTGAAATTTTTTATAAGAAATTTTAATACATGACTAAGGTTAAATATTCTCAAATATGGCTTTTTCAAGTAATATGCCCACTGTGCCCAAACCCTTCTTCCTCGGCGAATCGGACCCAGTAAACATTAAAGACAATGGTTTAGCCTACTAAACTGCGTTTTTAGTTTTCCTAAATTGTATTTGTGAAATTTTTTATAAGACTTTGAATATATGACTAAGGTTAAATATGCTCAAATATGACTTCTTCAAGTAATATGCCCACTGTGCCCAAACCCTTCTTCCTCGGCGAATCAGACACAGTGGACATTAAAGATAATAGTTGGGGCTACCAAACTGCGTCTTTAGTTTTCCTTAATTGTATTTGTGAAATTTTTTATAAGATTTTGAATATATGACTAAGTTAAATATTCTCAAATATGACTTTGTCAAGTAATATGCCCACTGTGCCCAAACCCTTTTTCCTCGGCGAATCAGACCCAGTGGACATTAAAGACAATGGTTTAGCCTACTAAACTGTGCTTTTAGTTTTCCTGAATTGTACTTGTGAACTTTTTTATAAGATTTTGAAACCTATATCGTTTACATTTACATTTTCCAAGATTTCGTATCCAATGCAAAAGCCTTTGACTGAAATTTATTTTAAGCTGTAACCCAAAAAGTGCCGGCTTAGCTAATTCACACACATTTTATGGAGTCTTTGTTCTTGTAGCTAATTCACTGTTTTTATATAAAAATGTTGTACAGGGTATAAAAAATAAATAAACACACTGGATTTTAAGTAGATTACGCCCAAATCTACTGACAAAGTAGATTTCGTTTTGTATGGGAAATCTACTAAAAACCAACTAGATTTAGCTCGAAATCTCGAAAGTACTATATTTCGAAACAATGTAAATGCCCTATTAGTTTAGAAAAAATTCATTGTCGAAGGCGTTTGACATAAAATCTTTGCTTGAAAAAGGAAAACATTTTTAATCTTAATCGCGCGATTAATGGGTTTGATTACGATTACGATTAAAAGGTTTGATTAATCGTGATTACCATAAACATCATAAAAAATTTCCTTCTATAAAGTTGTTGCCTGTAAAATTTCAATGAGTGTGAAGATAAATTTAAATTTAACTAGCGGAGTGTATAGTGGGATATCCCTACATATCACCATTTTTCCATAATGACCAGTAATCCTCTCAAGAAATCTTTATAAAATTACAATTTTAAAATGCATTTTGCCAAAGATCCAAAATGAATTTGAAAACGCCACCTTTTCTGCATGTTAGGGCACTACCTGAAGCATCATTTGTGTATAGTGGGATATCCATACATATCACCATTTTTCCATAATGTCCACTAGATTTAGCTTCCTGAAGAAAATTCGTCAAATTTTACAACGGCTGTTAAGTGTTTAACGTGCTCTGTTAAGTGCAAAAATGTATCCGCAAAAAATTTGGGTTTTTGTCTCAGCTAGTTAAATTTAAATTTATCTTCACACACATGAAATTTTAAAACTCATTATTCCAAAGACACAAAATGATTTCAGAAATGCCACCTTTTCTGCAAGTTAAAGCACTACCTGGGGCACCATTTCTATGTAGTGGGATATCTGTAGAATATACCCCTCTTCCATAATGACCACTAATCTTCTCGAGAGATTTTGCTTAAATTAAAATTGTAAAACTCATTATTCCAAGGACACAAAATGAATTTGGAAATGCCACCTTTTCTGCAAGTTAGAGCACTACCTGGGGCACCATTTCTATGTAGTGGCATATCTCTAGAATTCACCCTTCTTCCATAATGACCACTAATCTTCTCGAGAAATTTTGCTTAAATTAAAATTTTAAAACTCATTATTCCAAAGACATAAAATTATTTTTCGGATATGACACCTATTCTGCAAGTTAGAGCACTACCTGGGAGCACCATTTCTATGTAGTGGGATATCTCTGGAATTTACCCTTCTTTCATAATGACCACTAATTTCTCATGAAATTTTGCTTAAATTAAAATTTTAAAAATCATTATTCCAAAGACACAAAATGATTTCAGATATGCGACATTTTCTGCAAGTTAGAGCACTACCTGGGGCACCATTTCTATGTAGTGGGATATCTCTAGAATTCCATAATGACCACTAGTCTTCTCGAGAAATTTTGCTTAAATTAAAATTTTAAAACTCATTATTCCAAAGACATAAAATTATTTCAGATATGACACCTTTTCTGCAAGTTAGAGCACTACCTGGGGCACCATTTCTATGTAGTGGGATATCTCTAGAATTTACCCTTCTTCCATAATGACCACTAATCTTCTCAAGAAAATATTTATTTTAAAAACATTTTTTGTATTATATTATATATTCTTCGAGTGCCTTATTATTATAATTTCATGAGCATCTCTTGGACGATATTTTCCATAAACTTATTAGTATGGACCTGTTCCTAATTCCTCGATTTGGCCTCCTAATAAATCAAATATTACTACGACTGTTAAGTGTTGAACAGTGCTCTGTTAACTGCAAAAATGACTCTGCTAAAAAGTTTGGTTTTTGTCTCCGCTAGTTAAATTTAAATTTATCTTCACACACATGTCTAAAATAACCATTTTAGAAGTAATCAAAAGTAACAAAATATGTAGTCGAAATGAAACCCAAAACACAACTGACAAAAAACAGTTGTCTCACTTTGATGAAAGTTAAAATCCATAATAAGAATTTGACAACTACGACTTAGCTATCAATTTAGTTGTGAATAATAATAGGGGCCATAAGGGGGAGAAGCAATGTTTGCTCTTTCAGCTATAATTTTTGTAACTTGGAGGTTACACGTTCAAGTTTTGTTTCAATTTTTGTTTCAAGTTTCAATACATTCACACTTTTTTACTAACACACTCACATAATTGGAAATTGACTACCAACTTGCTTTCAATTTTGCTTTCAAGATTTGTTTCAATTTTTCGTTCAATTTAAACAGCTGATCTCTGTTATTGTAAGTAAATTACAGAAAGACTCGGCTATAACGAACTTTGTGCAAACAGCGAAAAAAAACCGCTCTATGACAAGTTCGTAATAAGCGTAGTTCGATACAAACGAGGACTCGTTAACTACGAATTCGCTATTACGAATTATTTTTGTATGAAAATGGCAACCGAAACGTCGGCACTTTAGACTTAGATCGTTACAACCGAGAATTTGTTATAACCGGGTTTTACTGTTTCGTTGTTGATTCCTTGACGACGGCATCTTGAAAACAAAATTGACTATCAAGTTGCTTACAGCCTACGTCATAGCGTCAATTTAAAGTAGTTTTAACAAGCAATACGTGTGATCAACTTGAAAGCAATTTCTTGAACGTGTAACTGCAGAGTAAGGCAAATTTCCAGTTGAAACCTCCACAACTGGAAACTTATATGAAAGTTATACAACATAACGTGATTCCCTGGAAGCAATAGGTGTAAGCACAAAAATAAGGAAACGTTTTATATGAGCGTTTCCGTTCAAAAACAATTAATTAAACTATTCGTGCACATAAAATTTAAAAAAAATCAACATTCAAAACCACATATTTAAAACATAATAATGGTTGCTCCTCAAAAGTTACATTTTCTTAAAACAATGGGGTTCCTTTACACTTTTGGTGTACGGAACCCTAAAAAGTAAGTTATCGCAACACTCGCTCCGCTTCATAATTATGCATACATAATATATTTGACGTGTAATATATAATTGACAGAATATACACATTTTCCTATTTGAAATTCTGAAAGCTGGGTAATATCTACAGTAACCCTAAATTTACAGCGACAACAACAATTAACTAATGCAAAACACGTCGTCGTACTGTAAGCAAAGAATTAAACTTAAACAATAAATCCTAGAATAAAATTACGAGGCAAAATTTTATGATAAAATCACATATTAAAATACAATAGAAGGAAAAAAATAAATAAAAATTTACCACCATAAATCATTTATTGGGTAAGAACTGTAGAAAACACAAGTGGGAGTTTCAAACAGGATTTTAATGAACTTTCCAGTAAAGTCATAACGCTTTGAGTAATAAATAGCAAATAACATAAAAGCATGAAAAGAGAAGCGTGCCATTTTGTTATTAATGGCAGAAAACATTATTATATTTTAAAATTATATACCCAAGAGAGAGTTAGTTAAACTTCCTACCTTTTGTGCATAAATTTGGTTAGAAGTTTCAAAACTTATCGAAAATTAACAATTCTAAAGTAATTGACGTAATTGTATTCAAATTGGGAAAGTTACCGTCAATGACCAGAAGTCATTCATTAATAAAAATTATTAAAACCTTTCAGAAGGAAATTTAAATTAACTCCTTGCATTTGTAATGGAGGTAACTCTCGAATTACTCGGTCTGTTGGGACCGAAGCAGACACTTGTAAATAAAAGTATGTTAACAATTGGCTCAAAATCCCTTTTTGGGGCCACAAATTTCATATATCGCATATTTCACAACAAGAACTAGAACTTACATTTTATTTTGAGACAAAGAACATATGTATGTTTTAGAAGCATAACAATTTTAGTAAATTTTTTATGGAAAAGATTTCAGCCGCATTCCATATTTATTTTATAAACTTGAATTTTTTAAGGAAAAAACAGCATTTCAACAAGTGGTAAAGTTGAAACAACATCCCCTTCAGCTGGAATCATTGTGTTATGTATGCTTTCCGCTGCACTGTGGCCGGAAATCGCAGAGTTGCGGCCAAAAATAGTTCGCGACAAGCTAGCGTCACCAAACTTGGTATGCAGACTTGCACTGCCAAAATGAATAATTAAAGAAAAACAAGTGGGTTAAGTGGTGCAAGGGGGATTTGCACTAGGAATGGGCGAAAATATCGATATTTCGATATTTCCTTAAAAATATATCGATATATTAATATGACTATTTCGAACGTATTTGCTTTGTGAATCTAAATTGATTATTAGGCTAAGGTTCGTAACGTTAGATTCAGAAAGAATTGGGCATGATTAATATTCCAAGGAACAAGGGAACAATTAACATCAACTTAATTTTTCAACGTACACAGCAGAACAGAGTAGCGCCAATTTCGGATGCTGCTACACTTCCATCGTCAGTGCTCACGTGTATTTGCTTATCAGGTGGCTCCGTTATGATTTTAATTCTTATATATACAATGAAGAAATATAAACCGATCACAACGCTGGGAAAGTGCACTTTAATATCAGCTTGAGAGTGATTTAATTCTCGTATTAAATTTTCACGAAGTTGTATATATAAGAATTAAAATCACATTCAACAGAGCCACCTGACAAGTGGTGATAAGCAAATACACGTGAGCACTGACGATGGAAGTGTAGCGGCTTCCGAAAGTGGCGTTACTCTGTTCCCTTGTTCGTTGGAATATTAATCATGCCCAATTCTTTCTGAATATAACGTTACGAACCTTAGCCTAATAATCAATTTATATCGATATATTTTTTCAAAACATATCGACAGTATCAAATTCGATATTTTTTAGCTTTGGTTTTGTTTTTCGTGCAGTTTTTAAAAAAAATTCCGACACAATATTCATCAAATAAAATATTACTAATGCCAAATTTACAAGATGAAATATTTCATGAAATTTTCTTCATGAAACTTTTTCTATTTGCTTATTGCAAGGACGGAAAAGCAAATGGGGTAAAGAAAATTTACAAAAGCAGTCTAAAATTTTATTTCCTATCACTTTTCCAACCCAAATTGTTTCCCTGTTCATTCTATTAGCAAATAAAGAAAGTTTCATGCCACAAAATTTATTTGTAAAATTTTGTTATTAAAAAAATTATGTTACTTTGTGTATAATTTTGTTGATGTACGTTCCATGAAATATTAGTGAATCAATAAATATGCTGGAAATTAATGCCCCAATTGTGTAAATCACATCACCGAAGTGAAATTTATATTTAAATAAAAACAAATTTGAAAAATTTTTTTATGTTTTTCATACAAACTCTTCACGAAACAAACGCATAGAAATTGAAACGTAGCTTTGCCTGTCAAAAATTTTAAAATTTGTCTGAAAAATAAAACAAATTTATAAAATATTTTAAATTTTCTTTTTGTTCTCTATATAAATTTTACTTTGGTGACGTGATTTACACAATTAGGGCCTAACTCTTTTCAGCTTAATTAATTATAAGAAAAGAAGTTTTTGTGTTTTATTTTTAAAAAATTTTGGGAATATGTATGAATAATCATGCTTGAAAATATATCCGATATACATCGAAATATATCGATATCGATATATGTCGATATTTTTTTCACTTGCCCATTGTATTTTTGGTTTGACCAAAAATTTTTTGTTTCATATAATGTCACATAGTCTATATACACAATTGGCAATGTTATTACCCTCTATAAATGTCTGCGGGGTTAGTGGTGTTGTTTTAATTGTTAACTGATTAGCATACACATGTTTCATGAATTCATTACTCTCAACATCGCTCCGTCAACGTATACAGCAACATTTCCTAAAATCTAAAAAAAGCTTTCGTTTTACAATTGCATATCAACATTTACAACATTTATATATATTCTGATGAGCTTATTGATCATTTCATACAAGTGTTCATACATTACAGTCCGAAGAACCAGCTTCTGTGAGATCATTAATATTTACTTCTTACGAAGAAGATAAATATTCTAGATATGTAGATATGTCATGACAAGTCTTGTTTTGTTAAAACTTCATGACATTGCCAAATCCAACCAACACCTTTTTGATATACATTTTGTAAGATCATTCTTCGAAAATTTTTTGCATCGCATTTAAAAGGAGTTATTGTTCAATTACACATGGCTTCCATTGAACAATCACTGGTTCGAACTTTCGTGGTAGCAAAATTCTCAAAACTCGGCCATTTTGTCATTGATAGCACTTCGAGAAGTTTTAACACGCAAAAAAAAATTTTAATCTTGTTCCTAAAGAATAAAATATATTCTACTATACAGGGTGTCCCATTAATCAACGTATTACCAGTTTAAAAAAATCACCCTGTAATGATCTTTATATTGCTTTTCTTATTTTTTTTTTCTCATATATCATTGTCAGATATCCTTCTGTAAATGGCAGTTAAAAATTCATACTGCAGTGGCCTGATTTTCAAAGAAAATCTTACATTTTGTCAAACGACGTACTTAAATCTATTACTACTCCCAACTTTAACCGGCCGTATTAGGTATTTTTGTTAGAAAAAACTTTTTTTCGCAGTTTGAGAAACAAATCGACCAAGAGTTGCACCATTTTGGAATTCGTGCTAAACGCGCCAACTTTTGATGTCACTTGCCAAAAGTACCTACTACATTTTTTTCAACACGGCCGGTTAAAGTTGGGAGGTTTTGGGTGTGTACGCCTCAGACATAACCAAGTACATAGGTATCAGTTATACTGATTTCTGCACAGCCGGCCTTCGGGCGGGCTCAAGGATTTTCTCCTCTAGGATGTCGAACAGCGGCTTCGCTGAAGAATAATTACCTTCAGCCGTGGTCAAGAATTTATTTTACAATTTTCTATCCAGGCTAATGTTTATTTCGTATGGAACTTCACTAAAGTACATTCAAGCCAAAATAACTTTTTGCAGCATTATTAACTTTATTTTGTGATATAAAAAGCAAGTTAAATCACACTAACCCCTAGCAAAAGCAGTGGTTACGTTTTTTTGGACAAATATTTGTAAAGTGTGAACGTAGCTTAACTTTTATCATTAGCTGTGTTCATTTACTGAAAATTGTTAACAATTGTTAACAATTTTTGATAGAAAGTGTTCATTAACTCCAAAAATTTTCAACGAGAGAGCGTCAAAAGAGAGCAACAAATTGAGACACAAAAAAATTGTTGAAAATTCTTGATAGTAAAATTTTTACTTTCAATAATTGTTCAAACAGCTGTTTTGTGTTTGTATTTACAAATCAAGTTTGCTAAAAGAAGTTGGGAAATAAAAATATTTTTGCAAAATTTAAGAAATTCTAAGTGAATGTTAATTTTTAAAGCGATGAAATATATTAATACGATAGAAAACCAATTTTTGTTTAATTTAGGACCAACCGCACAAAAATAAGATGTCTAAAGCAATGGAATTTAGCAACACAGGATCTAGTACATCAGGGCCAGAGGATGTTGCAGCAAATTTTAGTATTGCAAATATTATGAGTATCTAGATACTCGGTACTTTACACTATGGCGGTAGATAATCCAATTAGTTCATACATAAATATATTTAATGTTAATGTAAATTTGACTATGTAATTTAGACAATTAGCAGTATCTTGGAAACCATAAGAGGGAATTTCTTGAAATAAAAAAAAAGCTAATATGTACTAAATATTTCAAAATTAAAAAAATGTCAAAACGAAAAATCGCCAAAATGAAAAAGCGTTTAACGGAAAAAACACCAAAATTGCAAAAAAATTACTAAAACGCAAAAAATCACCAAAACTAAAAAGATCGCCAAAAAAACTTAAAAAAAAACCCAAAAACCGAAAAAAGTCGCCAAAACGAAAAAAACACTAAAACTAAAAATATCGTCAAAAACGAAAATTCGCCAAAAATGGAAAAAATCACCAAAGCGAAAAAAGCGTCAAAGCTAAAAAATCGCCAAACACCGAAAATTTGCTAAAACGAAAGTGTCAAACCCAAAAAATCGCTAAAACTAAAAAAATCAGCAAACACCGAAAAAATTCCCAAAACCCAAAAAAGCGCCAAAACTAAAATAAATCTCTAAAAAATCGTCAAAAAGTAAAAAAAAACGTTAAAACAAAAAAAAAACGCTAAAACAAAAATATTGCCAAAACTAACGAAAATACACAAATAAACATACGTTATTCTGGCATATTCTGTGTTTCACAAAAAATAAAATAATGTGAATTTTCTTGGCATTGTTGTTATAAAAAATTATTTATAACAACAATGCTATGAGAAATACACATAATTTTATTTTTTTGTGAAACACAGAACATGCCAAAATGACGTTAACATAAAAATATTTCTGCAACTTTCGATTGATAATTGGTCCCAAAATGTAATCCATATATAAATTTTTTAAATATTGTACTTCATTACAAAATAATTTGTTTTTGTTTTCATTACCTCAAAAGTTTAAAATTTCAGATATGTACCCTTTTTTCAATTTCTTATTCAATTTTGTTGAAAAGAAATAATAATAAATGCCGAAATCACATTATTTTTATAGTAATTTTTCCACATATAGGAGTAGTTATTAAGTACTCATATATACCTATATATTATAACACTATTTTAGCTTGAAAATTTTGGATGGTAAAGTGTTCATTTACTTTTTATTATTTTTGAGAGTAATTTTACAAAATTCCTTTTTACTCTCTCGTTGATGGAAAGTGATAGGAAAGTAAATGAACAAAGCTATTATAAATATTATTGTGTCACTTTAATAAACAAAAAATCCCAAATTATCACAAAAGGAACTAGTCGTAATGCCTACCAAAGAAATATAAATATTTCAATAGAACTGACCTTTTTCATTATTTTTTCTTTCCGTAACAAACTCAAATTTGCAATGCACATTATTACTTTTTGCATCAATTAATAGAATTAAAGCAAAAAGGACATTTTGTATGATATAAAGATATAAAAAACAATCACATAGTACGTACCAGTTAGATATAATACTGCAATTCGATATGAAAACAACAATTGCGCATTTATACACGACAAAAGAATATACAAGGAATTCACAAAACATTCCAAACAACAATTGCAACAAGAAACATATTTATGTATATAGATACGGAAGCTCACGTTTCAAAGTCCAGTCTTACGAAATGTAAACTTTTCGTGTAGACTATTTTTTAATATATATGTATGATTACAAAAATTAAAGTATTTAATTTTACAGAATCCTGTATTAGCACTAAACGTAAAAACCGCTTTACAGTTAATAAAGAGGCTCCCCTTCGTTGTTGGTAACCCAAATAATTTTTTCACTGACTTCACTACCTTAATATTTGTCCGATGTTTACTTTGCGACTTTTAGACAGATTATAACTTTAATTATCTTTTAAAGTTTACATATTACTCACTGGTTTCGTGAATATTTTTAAATAAACTTAATTTCTTTGTTTCTTTTTTTACAAAACACTAAATTTTTTGTAAAAAATTTCTGTTTATCAAGAAAGGGAAAATTTTACTCGGTAACTATTCGTACAACACGAACGTTTAATAACGAACGCCTGTGCAGTGCTGCTAGACATTTTTTTAATAAAAATCGTCAATATTAAAAAAAACAGTAGAAAATCGCCACAAAAATTAACTGGGTGTGTGCTAAACGATAGCAAAGTACTATTGAGGTGAATAAAATTTCACTAAAAAATTTTTGACAAGCAGGAATTATAAGCGTGGTATCATAAGACAAGGTAAAACCACCGCCGTCGTTTTTTTAAAATTCGATCCGTTTTTGCGGCTCTTAAATGTAGTTAGACTGTGAAAAATGCACTGTTTATTTTAATTTTCGTAAAATTTTACATCATTTTATACAATTTTTCGCTAAAGCAGAAAAATTTTGTTTTATATGTATAAAAATGTTCTTTTAGAAATTTGTTGGTAGCACGGCGGCTTGTAGTAAATTTTTTTGCTTCGTCGTCGCAAAATTTTATATTGGCATAAAAAAGGTATCATTTCACACAGCTGAAACATGAAATTACAGACGTCAAAATATTATATTGTCAAAAAAGGTAGCATTTGGTGCAGCAGAAACATGAATATTGTGTTCAACATTTCACGTGATATGCAGTCAAAACACATATAAAAAAAATTGCCATGAACTATTCATGAAAAATGTTGAATAAGTAGTAATCTGTTTTTCTTAAGAAAAACATATGAAATGTTTTGGCAACATTTTAAGTTTTCATGCGAAATAATGTGAGTGTCACTTTTTTCACATGGAATTTACAACAAACACATGAAGATTATAACAAAGGTAAATGGCACATTTTTTTCATGAAATAATCAATGCTATCCAGCATTTTTCATAAATTTTAACACAGTACCAGAAGTTTTTTTTTGTTATTCTATGATCACAAATAAATTTAAACTTTATTACAAGAGCAAAATAGTAAAAAAGCGCAAAACCAAAATAAATCGTTATAACTAAAAATATTGTCAAAAAGCGCTAAAACAAAAAAAAACGCCAAATCCAAAAAAACGTCAAAACTAAAATATTGGCAAAAAGTGGTAAAAACGAAAAAATCACGTAAATGAACAAGCGCCAAAAACCACAAAAAATCGCTAAATCAACAAAAAAAATTAAAAAATAAAAATGGAATTCTTCGTGTGCGAGCCAAAGTCGCACTTTACTGAATTTATTTTTTTTTTGAGTGCGGTAGCTGAACTTAATTTGTTGTATCTTTACACGCGGCCAATGCCGGCTGTGCAGACTACTTAAAATAAACTATTTATTTCTAAGAACTAATTCTTAAAGTTGCATAATTTCCCCATTTCAAAAGTGACAGACTTAAAGTATACATCAAATGAAAGCTTGGAAAGTTCTCTGCGAAACTAAGTACATGCTTAATAGCGGCATATTAGTCTTTTTTAGATAACTGCGTGTTTACGTAAAAAGTCGAGTTAAAAATGTTTAAAAACGTATTTGGTTCAGAACGGGCTAACGGATATCAAAAATGTATATACCAGTAGAAAGGTAGTTTAGAACTTTAAAATTATATACATATCGTTTATATCTGTGCAGAACTGTAGCAGTCATGGCCAGTTCAAAATGACAGTTTTGAGCCCCGTAGCTCCAGAGCCATAACAGCTTCGAAAAAAAATTTACAAAAGCTGTTTGTTTAAATATGGCTATTACCCCATGTTTTTTATTTTGATTTGACTTGACTTGCTCCAAGGCGAATATTCTGTTTTGTTATAATTAAGTATAAAAAAGTACAAATTTAGTCAATATTGGTACAATTTTAAAATCTCACTTGCCATCCCTGGCTGACTTTTTTACACCCAATTCATACATTGATTTAAAAATCATGTTTTATTTTTAATTATCTTTAAAAGTTGCTTTCAAAAACCTTTTGCATTTATACGATGATTTTTAGTTGCATGTCTTTTTTATATATTACTCTCAAAATTTGCTTCATTTGCTCTTTCACAACAACAAAAACCTAACACAATTACATACGAGATAGACTATGAGAGAAAATGCAAATAGAACTAAAGAAAAATATGAAAAAAGTCACCGAAAACTGAAAATGTGATTTTTTTCTCTACCCCGGTCGCCATCATACTCCAAAAATCATGTTTTAAAAAACATGGAAAAAATCATTGTATGAATTGCCTGTTATTTTTGTTCTGTTACTGATTTGAATATTCCAACACTCCACTCTTGATAAAATAACTTGAATTTACATTAATTCCAATATTGAACTAAAAAGCCGAAATAATAAAGTGATTTTTTTATTACGATTTTTTGACGATTCGTATGAACCATTTTGGCGATTTTTTCTCCAACATTTGACGATTTTACCCCTAATTTATATTGCAGCTATGGTTCCAAGTAGTTCTTGATCAAGGTATATTTATTTTAACAGGTAATCGTAGCTCTAAAGCAAATACAACAATCCAAAAACAACATGTGGTTTGTTGCTAGAAATTTTCCTTGTAGCTGTCAAAATATGAAATAAATATACATTGTTTTTGTACATTTAAAATTTATTTTCAGGATTCGACTACTTTTTGGACTTAAAGAACTCCGTCAAATGCCGCAAATTTTATTTAAACCGATTTAGTTATACCTCCTTTTTAACGTACAAAAAATTTTCTTTATTATTTTGTTAGCATATTATTTTTACCATCTTATTTTAATACGATACAAAAGAAGTTAAAAAGAAAAATCTTTGCTGAAATAAGTGCCGTCATATAAGGACACTCCCAAGCTGTGACATTTTATGAGACGTGGTAAAGGAGAAATGCGTAATTTTTTGGATTTACGACCGCGCTATTGTTCAATTTGTCCCACCGCTGTGGACTAGTTAGTTGTCTATGAATGCTACAACCTTTTTTTAATTTCGACTTTGTTTACATATTTTGCCGCCATTGCAAACCGTGTTTAATAAGAACTAAGATCAAAAAATCAATGAACAAACATCAAGAACTTCTTGGAACCCTGCCTCTTACTGGTTTTTGAACGAGTTTAATACTATATTCACACTGCTATAGTTTAACGTGTTTCGGCAAATATTTTAAGAAACTAAACAAAGTTGTTCAGACTACAATTTTATAAACTTTCTGTTTACAGCATGACGAATTCATAAAAGGTGGTAGCAAACCGGGAACTAAAAATTTTTTTCGTGTCCTAAATATTAATAATTTAGCAAAGTTATTAATTAGAATTTTATATGTGTATGTACATTTTTCCATTTGAATTGAAAACTTAAGCCAAATACTTTTAAGCAACACAAATCATAATTTTCAGAATACGCTGCTTGTTGTTATAGAAATGCTACAACCTTTTTTAATTTCGACTTTGTTACATATTTTGCTGCCATTACAAATCGTGTTCAATAAGCGCTTAAATCAAAAAATCGACTGAACATACTTCAGAAGTACTCAGAACCCTGACTTTTACTGGTTTTTGAATGAGTTTCATTTTGAAACACGTAAATTTTTTGACAATTGAGTATATGGGAAAACATCTAAAAATTTACGTGTTTGGCTCAGAAAACACTTAAAATTGCCATAAGCACGGTAGTGTGAATTGCCTATAATTTTAAAACACGTAAATTTTTTGACAATTTAGTATAAATCGTCTAAAAATTAACTTGTTTGGCTCGTAAACACTTAAAATTTCCACAAACACGGTAGTGTGAATTGCCTCTTAGTAAAAACAACAACATGCATGTAAAACTGCATAACACATGAGAACAATCTTTTTTGGCTGTCAAAAGTGAGTATTCTGTTTCATATTCTGTGGTAGCATTTCTATAACAACAGACTGCGTATTCTGAAAATAATAGACAACTAACTAGACCCGTCACTATACAACAACATTGCGAAGATTGTATGAAAGAGAAAGCAAATCTTATTTTCTAACGTGTTTTCTAATTGACTATCTCATTCATACAATCTTAGTAAAAACAACAACATGCATGTAAAACTGCACAGCACATGAGAACAACCTTTTTTAGCTGTCAAAAGTGAGTATTCTGTTCCATATTCTGTGCTGAAAATTATGATTTGTGTTGGCTGAACAGTTTTAAAAACTTCGTTTTAGTTAAAGTTTTCAATTCAAACGGAAAATTGTATGTACATTTCCTTGTAAATGCTAATTAATAACTTTACAAAAATATTAATATTTGGGACACAAAAAAATTTTTATGCTGCCGGTTTGCAACCGCCTTTTATGAATTGGTCATGCTGTAAACAGAAAGTTTAAAAAGTTGTAGTCAAGATATATCAACACCAGGTAGTCGCAAGAGAATTCGCCGTGGAGAATTTACATTTGGGGTGTCAAAAAAGTTGATACATTAACACTGCTGACATTCCAAATGTGTAACTGGGGGTCTACATTAGCCATAAACTTGGTATGAACATCATGTCGGACATCGGGTCGGGTAGTGCCATGGTGGCATGCAATCTAGTTTAGGAGTTATAGGCTGACAACTGATGTTACATATTTTGCAATTTTCAAAACTCGCGGCGCTATAACTTTTTTCACCAAGTCTCGCCAAGATTGACAACCGTGGCAAACAATGTGTATTTTTAATACCTATCGATTGAGGGTAGTGCCATGGTGGCACGCGATCTAGTTTCGGAGTTATAGGCTGACAACTGAAGTTACATATTTTGCGCTTTTTCAAACTTCGCGGCGCTATAACTTTTTTCAGCAAGTCTCGCCAAGATTGACAACCGTGGCAAAAAATGTGTATTTTTAATACCTATCGATTGAGGGTAGTGCCATGGTGGCACGCGATCTAGTTTCGGAGTTATAGGCTGACAACTGAAGTTACATATTTTGCGCTTTTTCAAACTTCGCGGCGCTATAACTTTTTTCAGCAAGTCTCGCCAAGATTGACAACCGTTGCAAACAATGTGTATTTTTAATACCTATCGATTGAGGGTAGTGTCATGGTGGCACGCAATCTAGTTTAGGAGTTATAGGCTGACAACTAAAATTTGACCTAATTATATAGTAAGCACGTGCTACACATACATAAAACTTGCTCACACCTACACACCATTTGCTTGTAAACATTGGAAAAACTTGTCACACATACATTCCCATAAATAACACGTGCTCATACGTATACAAAACTGTTGAAAAACTTGCTGAAATAAGACAAATGCTCTGCATTATCCTAAAAAAAACTTGCCACTGTTCTGCATTATCAAAACTTGTTTTCTTCACTCACGTGAATAAATAAATATACTCAAGGCGAATACAGTACCAGGTAGCCTTATCATCACAGATGATTATCAGTTGAATACACCCCATCAGTCAAACTCTATATAAAATAGAGAAAAACTTTAACCCGAACTATCAACGTACAAATAAAAATAGTCCTACAACTACTTTGTATGTGTGTAGTTTTAATGATAAGGTCACTTGATATTAAATCGTTTTGAATATACTTATATATTTTCTATGTAAAATATATAAAAGAAAAAATGACTTTAGAAGAAATAAATCTATTTAAAAATATCGAAGTAAAAGAAACTATTGACGCGGTTGGAAGAAATGCCAAAAAAGTATCTGCGGCTGAAGAAACTAATGTAAACAGTGAGTACGATATTCCAAATGAAAATGTTTCCATAGCTGACGAGAAAGACGATGATGTTATGAGTGTTATAAGTAGCACTACGACCACAACAACATCACACAGCAAAAGTCCAAATTTAAGGCTTGACAAAATACATCGTAAGGTTAGGCCACCTAAAATTGTCAAACCTTTATTTAAATATAAGTAAGTTGAACATATGGATAAACATGTTTTATGTTAATGCATTTGTTGTAGTTCCCATTTGCGTGAGGACCATGGTCAACCATTATTTGGCGTACAATTTAACCATTTTTTAAACAATGAACAAGCCGTCTTTGCATGCGTGGGCAAAGACCGGGTTTCTATTTACGAATGCTCTAATGTTACTGATGAAGAAACTGGCGGTGGTATGAGACTTTTACAGTGTTATGCCGATCCAGATGTAAGGTGGTTTGAATAGCATATACAGGTACAGGTATACTAACATATACAATATATTGTTTTTCAACCTAGCCAGATGAAAATTTCTACACATCAGCTTGGTCATATGACCCTGAAACTTCGGATCCCGTTTTGGCAGCAGCTGGCTATCGAGGTGTGATTCGCCTTTTTAACCCTTCAAGGAATATGAGCACAAAACATTACATTGGCCATGGTCATGCCATAAATGAATTGAAATTTCATCCTAGACAACCGCAGATTTTATTATCTGGCAGTAAGGATCATTCTTTACGTTTGTGGAACGTACATACAGATGTATGTGTCGCTATATTTGGTGGCGTGGAGGGACATCGAGATGAAGTGCTTTCTGTGGACTTCGACTTAAAGGGGGATCGAATTATGTCTAGTGGCATGGATCATTCTCTAAAACTGTGGTGTCTTAATAAACCCGCAATTAAAGAGGCTATTGCGAATAGTTGCCATTGGAACACTAACAAAAATACTACACCGTTTCCTACTATAAAAGAGCACTTTCCAGATTTCTCAACACGCGATGTGCACCGTAATTATGTTGACTGTGTCCAATGGTTCGGTGATTTTATACTCTCAAAATCCTGCGAAAATTCTATAGTTTGTTGGAAACCAGGTAAATTGGATCAAAATGAGTTCAAGCCTCAAGAAACCACTACAACCATAATTCACCATTTCGACTACAAAGAATGCGAAATATGGTTTATACGTTTTGCTTTTAATTTGTGGCATAAAATTTTAGCCTTAGGAAATCAACAAGGCAAAACATACGTTTGGGAGCTAGATGCTTCCGACCCGAATTCAACTAAATGCAGCACACTAATGCACCCGAAATGTAATACGGCTATTAGGCAAACAACTTTTTCAAAAGATGGATTGATATTAGTTTGTGTTTGTGATGACGGTACTATTTGGCGTTGGGATCGCTGTGTTTAAATAAGTAATTTAATTCTCTTAATATACGCAAATTATTAAAATAACTAAATTAGTTTTATTTTATTACTAAATTCCATACATGGGCATACTGCATTATATATTTACTGCATTACAAGCTCCAGTACATTTCTACAGATACTGCAATTAAATTTTCCAACTTTCAGTAACCAGTAAATTATTACTGATTACTGAAAAATATTGCAGTAATCAGAAAATGTTTACTGGTTATTGAAAATAATCAGTAAATTTTTACTGATTACTGAAACAAAATTTAGTAAGTCTGCTTTTACACGCATCAGTTTTTCTTAAAGCAACTTTTATTTTATAGTGAGAAAGAGCGAGAGAGGAATACATGAATTATATTCCTCTCGCTCTTTCTCACAAGAAAATAAAAGTTGCTTCAAATAAAACTGATGTGTGTAAAAGCAGACTAAGTCTGCTTTTTAACATATATGAAGAAATGCTAGTAAATTTTACACCGGTTTATTTAATTATTATCTTTTATACATATACTGATTTCATATTTACATTACTCAAGATTAATTACTTTTGAATACAGAGAGAAAAGTAGCAACGAATTTAAGAGAAAAGTAGTAAATTTTTACTGGTACCACAGGCCACCTACTTTGTGCTGGTACTGAAACAAATTGCAGCAACCAGTAATACTGGGGGGTTACTCTGTATTGCGATGCAAAAGGAAAACTGTTCGCACTTGTATCTTATTTACATTGCAATGCGAAAGCATTTCTTTCGTTTCGAATTACAGAGTAACCTCCTTGATTACTAAAACAAATTGCAGTAAGCAGTAAAATTTACTGATACTGAAACAAAGTTTCAGTATCCAGTAAATTTTTAAAATAGAAAAAAATCTATTGTCTGTGTGACGCACACAAGTCAGCTGATCTTAAGTTGATACCTGTTTAATCTACCTTGATACATATAAAAAAATTCTTTATTTTAGTTTTATATGGAGGTTGACAGTTATTAAACGCAATATAAATGAACTGCTGCCCCTATGTGCTTACCTGGCTTGAGTGTAGCCTGGAACTGACGTATAGTGACGTGCCGTAATGCATACACACATATCTTGTTTCAGATTAAGTGCTTGGGTAATTTCGTTTCAGTGAAAAACGGAACAGAATAATTTTAGCATTTGTATAAATAATCGTAAATTGACGTAACATTTAACCAGATTTGAAAGCAATAATGGACGACGAAAAGCTAATTTTACTTGTTCAGGAAAGAAGTGAACTATACAATAAATACAATCCTCTTTTCAAGTTGCTGGATAAAAAGCAGGAAGCATGGGTAGACATTGCACACGAGATGGGAACATCAGGTATGTTATTACTGAATCCTTTGTAAATGCTGGCCGTTTTACTGAAAACTTTTGCCCAAAAGCATTGTTTTAATTCTTTTTAAATCAGAAATGCAGCATTTATGCTTGTATGTATATATGTATAATTATTTGTTTTAGCGGAGGATTGTATGAAAAGATGGACATGTATAAGAGACCGTTTTACACGAGAATGTAAAAAGCTGGAGAAATCATCCGATAATGATCCGACAGTAGTCTGGCCTTTTTTTGAAATGATGGACTTTATAAGACCTTTCGTATCAAACAGACCGTCAGTTTGAATTAAATAATAACAAATACGAGTACAAATCAGCTTTTCATAATCATGATTTATTTAACATTGTTTTTAGGATTCGTGGATCGAAATTCCCTCGTCTTAATAGAAATCTATCATTTGAAATTAAGCGTTCTCCACCTTCTTCCATAGTAAGGAAGCACTCTTCTACAGGGACCCCGCCGCCTTCGATAGTAAAGAAACATTTATCACCGCCTTCACCAACGCCTTCAACATCAGCCTCACCAGTACAATGTAGAGAGTTTACACAAATATTTGATGACCCACTTATCGAAGCACCATTACCTCGCATGAAAACTACCATTTCAAATCCTGAGGTTGATAAAAGCTTTTGCGAAGCGGTAGAGGCTTTAAAAAAAGCATGTGCACTAAATGAAGCGAGACATGCGAATCCGGCAGTGCATGCGTTTGGGGAAATGATCGTTTCCACGATATGTAGCATGACTAGTCGCAACCAATTAAAAGCTATGCAACAAGTAACGGATACAGTTATGAGAATAAAATTGGAGGAAGATGAATTAATGGAGCAAGTGTCATACTCAACACTTTAGAACACAATACATAACGTTTTCCATATATTAGAATTAATTTAGTATGTAGTAAAATTTTAACAGCAAAATAATTTTTATAACAATAAAATATTCTGTATGAGCATTAATCATAAATTTTCTAAACCTGAAATCTACGGCGCTACCAAACTCTTTCCCTAAATGCGATGTTAACATTACTATGTTTCCATATGTTTCGAAATTTAACAAGTGCATGTTCTTTATTAATTAAACATTTTTAGATGCTTAAATTTTTATTTAATGAAGTTTAAGCAAAATTAATATTGTATGGAGCGAAGAATAAAATGGTTTGGATACGTTCATTGCTTCCAAGAGGATTGCAATACGTACCAACACAATGATTTTTTTTTCTTACCTCCTAGTCCGATAAGTTGAATATTTCGCTTTTAAAGTGAACGTTAAAAAGTTTATACTAGGTGAGTCTACACCGAAAGTGCCAAATATATTCTAATTACTGACATCTCGTTCCTTTTCAATAGCTTCATTAATATGGCCTTCTACCTCACGTATGGCTTTCAAGTTGTGTTCCGTGCGAGTTAATAACTCATTTATAAAATAACCGCGCAATAGATTTACTTTTGTTTGATTTTCTCGAGCTTTAGCATGTATAACCTCCAACTCACAGGCTAAATAAGGCCCCATTTTTAATTCAGCTACGACTTTAAGGAAGTTACATTTGCGATTTCGAAGCTGAATCAAATTCTCTAAATTTTTACGTCTCTGTTCTTCCAATAATAGGATCTGGGTTTGCAAAGCGTTGTCCTCAATAAATATTTCCGGCAACTCAGTACGTAATTTAGAACTGAAGTGGTTGATGGTTTGTAGTTGCTTTAATAAATTAAACATTAATATATGACGCAAGGCTTTCCTTTCAGTGTAGTTCAGAATAATGGAACTCACTTCATCCAAATCTATAAGAAAAAAAAAATTTATATTGCTTTTTTATCTGCTAATTAACTTACTTAAAACTGAATCCTTTTTGTCATTTAAATAAAGATGTTCTCCTATTTTTATTAACACGATTGCCTTTTTTATTTGCTCCTTGTCTTGTAATTCGAGCTTGTTGCAATCAATTTGTTTAAGCTCTTTTATTACCAAACGCAATTTACGCACCTTTGCCAATTCTTCGGAATGAATTTTTATTAGTTGTTCATTTGTATCGGAATTAATAATTCGAGCAGTTTCATTACAATCCATTTTAATTAAAGTTTCAGACATAAAAATGTTAGACTGTGATAAAATTTCCAAATTATAAAAACCGCCAAGCACGCCAGAGAGACAAGCCAGTCGAGAGAGAGATAAGCAAGCCGACGGCGCGCCGCCCCCGGTAGCTTTTTTACCTATCGCGCCGCCGCCGATTACATCGGCTCAAAACCAGCAGAGTTCGTTTCAATTCAAGGTAAATTTACCTTGATCAAGAACTACTTAGAACCATAGCTTTAAAATAAATATACCTTGACTACAAACCTCAGTGTTCTATTGAATATTCGCATACATACATGCATGAATTTGATCAAACAGTTTGATAAATTGCCAGGCGGCCCTTTATATCAAATTTAATGTCACGTGAAGACGCGGTGTTAAGGGCCATGGCAAATTATCAAACTGTTTGATAAAATTCATGTTTGTATTGGTAATATTTTGTTTTGCTCAGCACAGCAACAAATTAAATTCATATCATCAAACTTCATTTGAAAGTTGTGTGAAAAAGAAAGAACATGTGATTTTTTTGGGCGGAAATGTTTCATTATTTATTAAAAAACTTTTTGTTTGTTGAAAATTAGTTTTTTTTAAATTCCTTTTAACCACAAAATATACAGAAGTCACAATAGTGACAGGTAAAAAATACAGAAATCTGGTTTTTTATAATGACTGTTAAAAAGAGACAAATACAGTGTATTTGTTATTACAAATGGTAGGAAAATAAACAAAACGAAAACAAGTCATGGTATAATAAGTATACAGGTGGCTGCATAAGGGCAGCAAGTACAATATAAACTAGATAATGTTTGTCAAAAAATACACACGATTGCCGTCACTTATACACAAAACTAGGAGAGCAACAAATTATCAGCTGGCCTTGTGCTGCACCCAGTACACTTATTACACCATGGCTAGAAAGACAACACAAAGGAAATTAAAAATTGAAACGACTGTCAAATAGAACAACACATGGTGTCACTTCTGTGTATTTTGTGTTTTTAACTCCTTTCCATATGCAGTTCGAAGAGGGTTAAAATTTTGTGCGGCATCCTTTTTTCCGCATTTGGGTTATTTCTGTATATGCTTCAAGCAATATATCGTACTAAATGGCAATATACACGGTCAATCAGCTTGATGTCAGATTCGTGTACGTGTGCTGGACGAGAAATCAAAACCAAGTAGATTTTCCATCAAGCGTTGTCGGTGTCACTAAACTAACGAAATTTCACACATACTACTACCACGCTTGTCAAGCATGTTGACCGTGTATATTGCCCTTAAGCATTTTTTAATTTCTATTGCTTCGATCTAACTCGCCATAAAGCAGGCAAACCACGATAAACATCAATAAATTCAATTTCGTTCATCCATTTTTTTAAATAGTGCGTCTCCACAGAAATGATGTGGTCGCTGCGAAAACTAAACAAAAATGACATTTGAAGTAATTACACAGCCACACCAAGGTGGATTTATACAGGTGATATTATAAGCACAGCATTTCTACTTTTTTCCCGCATATTAGATGCTCGTATGTCAAAATTTGTATACGTTGGCATAGGTGCTGAGATTTCAAATGTTATTGTGATGTTGTAGTTGTTTTAGAATCAACATCACCTGATAAAATTAATTCACCTTGAGCCACACATCAAACAAGCTTCAAATTTCGTCATCGGCGGTAGTGAAAGTCAAAAGAGTTTTGTTTTTCATTAAACTCATATCAAACTCTACGTGTAGGTTTTTTGCCCTAAACCAGTCAAAAAATCTCTGTTTGATCAAACAGTTTGATAAGTTGCCATGCCGCTTTATAGATCTAATTGCGCTGATAGTTCCACCCAAAGCATATTCATTACAGGTACCACCATAACTAAAACAAATACAACACCAAAAAACACATGTATTTTGTTGGTAGAAATACCCCAGAAATATGTCAAATCCATTAACTGTGAGTCGCACACATTCATAAGCTCTCTCAAATTTACTAACACATGCCTGTTGTTGATAAAAAACTCCCAGACATGTGTCAAAATATATTGTCTGTGTGACGCACACATTCTCAACTTTACTAAAACAGCTGTTCTTGTAGTGGTACCTGTTCAATATACCTTGGTTCCACCCATCTTTCAACGTTTTTTGACATCTAGTGAAGTAATTCTACAACAAATTTTCTACTGCGTGTAGCAAGGTAGATCAACACCAGGTAGTCGCAAGAGAATTCGCCGTGAAGAATTTATATTTGGGCTGTCAAAAAAGCTGATACATTAACACTGCTGACAGACCAAATTTGTAAACATTTACGTAGACAGCTGGGCTCTTGCGGCCACCTAGTATGAGTTCGCCTTGGCGTGTACCTTTTAATTGTATCATGATTGGATCATGACAACAGCAAAAACACAACAACAGTAGAGTAATATCTACAACAAATATTCTATTGTTGTAGAACTGGTTGTACCTGTTAATTGTACCATGTTTGTGTTATGATTTCAGTTTGTTTTGCTTTGTGATTTTGTTTGGAAAACTCACTATTTGTGTCCGTTGACCACATGGATTCTGAGGTATTTCATTTATAAGTATATGCAAATATATTTAAAAAAATGGTAATTGTTTATTTCATAGGTTTCTAGTAAAAAATCTAAAAAGACTAAAACAAATAAAAAACTTAAGAATTTGGCTGAAGTCACTAAAAAGGAAGACAACAAAGAAATCGTACGTAAGCAACAGGAACTTATGAGAGTTCTACACGTGAAGAACTTCCAACTGCAAAATGGAAATCTTTCTTATTTAGATTATGTGGAGTTAAAAGAAGAACTCTTTCGTTTAAATGCTTTAAAGGATGTATTTAATATGATGTCAACTGCAACAGAATGATGCTGATTTGCTTTTTGTTTTTATCCAAAAGTATAAAATGTAACATATCGACACCTGAAACGCAAAACGCCATAATTTTTATATAATTTTACAGAAACAAAAACGCTAAATAATGTAGTTGGTGAGGTATATTTTCTTTTTGGTTTTATTAATAAAATCGCTATCTTGGCCTCCTTTTTTGTACTGATGTGTAATGGTGAAATACGTCGGAAATTATAGAAAAGTCGATTTCGACTTGCGTTTTGCTTTTAAGATAACGATATGTAATTGCATATATATAATAACACATTTTCGTATTAATATATATGAAATAAAGAAATAAAATAGAAATATGTAGTTCTAATCAAGGTGAATTAATTTTATCAGGTGGTGTTGATTCTAAAACAACTACAACATTACAATAACATTTGATATCTCAGCCCCCATGTCAACGTATACAAATTTTGACATACGAGCATCTAATTTGCGGAAAAAAAAGTAGAGCAGCTGTGCTTAAGGGCAATATACACGGTCAATCAGCTTGATGTCAGATTCGTGTACGTGAGCTGGACGAAAAATCAAAACCAAGTAGATTTTCCATCAAGCGTCGTCGGTGTCACTAATACTAACGAAATTTCACACATACTACTACCACGCTTGTCAAGCATGTTGACCGTGTATATTGCCCTTAATATCACCTGTATATCTCCACCTTGGTTCTAACGAAAATAAAAGTATGTAGCAAGGCGAATTCACACTAGTTGGATGCAAGAGCCCAGCAGTTTAAAAAATGTTTACACATTAAGCATGTCAGCAGTGTTAATGTATCTGCTTCTTTGACAGCCCAAATGTGAGTTTTCCACGGCGACTACCTGGTGTTGATCTACCTTGGTATATAGTATAATAAATAAATTTTTTCAAACTTGTCTTCTGCTATAATTATGCCTTAAGCCACGTCTAAACCTGATATATCTTTATCATGGCAAATGTCAGACTTTATATTGAAAAATAACCGATTTTATGTTAGCTGTTTTTCCAATATGGAATTTGACATTTATCATGATAAAAATACATCAGGTATTGACGTTGAGTCAGTCTGAGCCACAGCCTGTGTTTACAACTCTATGCTGCATAGTTTTTAAATATCTTTATTTTGAATTATGAGATGAAATTCATTTCATTTTTCATTTCGTTTATTTAACTTAATCGATATCATAGGGCCATATATGATTATATGCAATCAAGGTAGATCTATAAGGTAGACTTATCGGCGAATTGATACAACAAAGCACTTTTTTGGGAATTGTGGTTGTATTTTGTGATTGTGGTGTCAAAAAATGTATGAGAAAAACCATGGTGAAATAAGTATACAGGTGACCGCATAAGGGAAACAAGTACAACAAAAAAATAGATGATGCTTGTCAAAAATGTATACGTGCTGGACGTGGATTATGCACAAAACTAGCAGAGCAAAAAATAATCAGCTGACGTTATGCTGCCACCTGTATACTTATTTCACCATGAGAAAAACTCAGCGAATATTAAAACGTGAGTGTGGTAAAATATGCTACAATGTGACAGCACATTTACCGAACAAATGGGCTGATGCACAATATTCGATGTTGATGACCAAGGTGGATTTATACAGGTGATATTATAAGCACAGCTGTTCTACTTTTTCCCCGCAAATTAGATGCTCGTATGTCAAAATTTGTATACGTTGACATAGGTGCTGAGATGTCAAATGTTATTGTAATGTTGTAGTTGTTTTAGAATCAGCACCACCTGATAAAATTAATTCACCTTGGTTGATGACTGGAAAACATCGGAGTATTTCGATGTATCGATACCTTACATCGAGTGTTTTTAGAACATCGATGTACATATATCGTCCACCACTACTTTTATTTTTATTTGGCAAAACCTATGGGCAAAACGTTTATTTTAGTTGATGAGGACATGTTGTGAATTTTTTCAAAAAGGGAAATAAAAATATATGTAACTTATTGAACTATGGGGTCATCTACGACCGGAAAACATAAACACAAAAAGGAGAAAAAACATAAGCGTCATCGTTCAAGGTCTCCAAAGGAAATTCGCAGCGGCGATGAAGAACAGCATATCGATTTGACAAGCGAAAAGTCCAGCAGTCGCCATCGTCATCACAAACATAAAAAACATAAAGAACATCACCGCGACAGACACCACAAGCACCGTGAGCGTGATCGTGAGGAGCGCAGTGATGAAGTGATTGCTTTGGCAGAGTCTGATTCAGACAGTAAGTGAAAAAGTGTAGCAAGTATATAATATTTTTTTATAATTGGGGGTTTCTGAAATCTCCTTAGAAGGGAAAAGTTCGCAGTTGTTCTGAGAGATGAGATAAGATGTCGAAAAAATACCAAGCGATTATTTTTTCAATCATTGTTTTTAATTAATGTTTACCAAAAGATTTGTTATTAACTGAAAGACTCTTATATCTTCTCATCTGCGCACTTATTATGTGGATTATGATAAATCATCGTATTTTCCTTTTTACTCTCTTACAGGCTTTTTCAAAAGGTTTGGAATCTTGCTATATATTTTAATACTTAAGTGGAAAATAGTGGCTTTGTCTTAATAAGATATATCGATAGAATTGTTGATATCTTTCAAAATATTGACCGTACATTTAAATTCCAGGTTCCGATTGCGTAGAAGTACCGGTTGATTCTAAATCGAACAGCAATAACGAAAGGGAACGCAGTGCTCCACCACCACCAACTCTCACTAAACACATTGATTATGAGGAGGAACGTCGGCGACGTGCCAATGAGAAAGAAAAGGAGAGAGAGAGCATGCGAGAGAGGGAAAGAGAACGCGATAGGGAACGTGAACGTCACAAAGAACGTGAACGGGCATATGAGCGGGCACGTGAAAAGGACAGAGAGCGTGAACGTTATGAAAAAGAGCGTGATATGGAAAGAAGACGGGAAAGGTATAGTCGAGATGAAGAAATAGAACGCGAAATCCGAAAAGACCGTGAAAGAAAACGCGAAAGGGAAAGGCATTGCGAGAAAGCTGAACAAGAACATTCAAGGCAGCGATCTGAAAGGGAGGAAAGAGAAATCGATTCGCCAAGAGATATTGACAAATTTAATCGCGAGCGTACTTCTGCAAGGGAAAGACCAAGGGAACGCGATTTTTCGCCAATACCGGAAAACGGAGCAGGAGATTGCCTTTCCATAGAGGAAACTAATAAATTAAGAGTCAAATTAGGTTTAAAACCTTTAGAGGTAGATTCTGGCCCCTCTAAACCGTCAACTTCCGCAGCTGCTGCTGAAGCTAAGCAACCTGGTGAAAAGGATCTTTCATCTTATAAAGATGAATGGGGCGAATTCTTGCACAAACCAGCTGAAGATCTTAAAGAGAGGGCCAAAGCTGAAAAAATGCGAGAAAAATTAAAACAGCGGAAAGAAAAACGTGTTCTAGAAGAAAGGCTAGCGCGTATTAAGACACTTGGCGAGTCAGACGGTGAAGTAGATGATATCAGCAAGTGGGTACAGCGAAACAAAAAGGTGGTGGATGAAAAAAAAGCAGCCAAGGAAAGGGTAACGTGATCTAATTTTATATTTACAAACAAAAAAATAGTGAACATAATTCCTTTTTAATAAACAGGCTAAAGCATTAGAAGAAATGGATCAAGAGTTTGAGGTAGACGATGTATTACATAATGTAAAAGAAGACGCGCGTCAAAGAGCCTATACTGAAAAACATCTAAAGGGATTAAAAGTCGACCATGACATGGACGAATTTTCTGAGGGCAAAACTATTATTTTAACACTCAAAGATGCCGAAGTATTAGATGAAAAGGAGTGTGACACTTTGATCAATATCAATATGCTGGATGACGCTCGTTACCGAAAGAATGTCAAAAATAAAAAGAAAAATCCATTGGCCTATGGTTACAATGTATATGAGGAACAATATGATGAGTTGGGGCGTCCTATTGAAAGAAATATACTAGAAAAGTATGATGAGGACTTAGACGGAAACAAGTTGAAAACTAAAAATTTTAAAATTGGTGAAAATTTGGATGAAGACCGAGAACATCGACGTAGGATATTGGAAATAAAAACCAAATTAGCTGGTAAACGTTTAGAAACTTTGGCTGATACAGCAATCACTTTGGCTTCGGATACATTGACGGAAACAGAAATGGCTAAGTATGTACTGAAAGTGATTTCTTAAAATTAACAATTTTTGAACTTTATTTTGCTTTAATTTTAGATTTAAAAAACCCAAAAAGAAAGTAAAAAGGTTAAGGCAAAAACTTAAAGCTGATGACTTGGTACCATTAGCAGAAGAAATGCCACATTTTGGTAGTAGGGCTGGACGCCATCGTAGCCCAAGTGATCAAGATGATCTAATGGATTCGGAAATGAATTTAAACGTCGAAGAACAAGATGATGATCTTGAACGTGTTCTTTCTAAAGCCCGGAAACTTAAACAAAAGGAAAATATAATACAAAAATCCATACCCAATATCGAATCTATTAAACCCGAAATCAAATCTGAAATTGAAAATGACAACGCCATGGATCCAGAAAGCAATCGTGATGCTCATATTATTCTTAACGCCACAGCTGAGTTCTGTAGGACATTGGGAGATATACCAACTTATGGCATGGCCGGCAATCGTGACGAAGATTCTAATGATATGATGGACTTTGAAACGAATGAAAATGCTGAAGACAGATTAAATGATAATAACGATGAAATGGTAGAATCTAGTCACGGTACTTGGAATTCTGTAAATCCCGATGAAATTAACCAACCAGCCGATTTGGATAACATAGTTGATGAAGTCGAAGAAGTAGCTATATTAGACGAAGAACCCGACGTTGGAGCTGGTGTAGCGAATGCGCTACGTTTAGCTTTATCAAAAGGTTATTTGGAAAGAGAAGATCTTAATAGACCAAGCAACTCAAAAATGGCTCATTTACAAGCTAAAAACTATTCGATTGAGGATAAAAATACTGCGTAAGTAAATTTTGTAGAGATAAATATTTTTTTGCCTTTGCCATTTTTATTTATTAAATATTAGTTTCACAAATTCATATTACTGAAAACATGAATGAAGATAACATTCATTATAGTTTGTCGTTACGACCCATGACAACCAACAAATATTTATTTATCTTATGTGTATGAATATTTTACACTTCAAATAAGATTTTTGAAATAAAAAAAGAATATAAAATAGAATGTTTTAGCAATTGTGCTGATCGACGTCAACTTCATTGAAAAATATCGATATCGTTGGCCTAGTCAGCAAACGTGGTAATTCCAATTTTTATGAAAATTGAGATTTTAATGTAGCATAACAAAATATATAATTTTTTCTTGCAATTATTTCTTTAGTATTTTTGTTGCCTAAAATTATAATTTTTCATTTCTTATTGTTTATTTTGCAAACAGCTGATTGTTTTGCACTTTAAACAATCTGCCCGAAGAAAAAGTCCGGGCTGTTTCGTGCAAGAAGAAGAATGTTATGTTCTCAAAAGCGCTCTCATTTACCCAATTTTCGGGTACGGGAACGCTTTTCGTGCAAATTGGGCGCCCAATTTTGAGTACGGGAACACACTTAATATGTTAACTCAAAAACAAAAAAAAAAAAAGAAAAAGACATGCCGAGTGCGTATATAGTTAAAGTGACAGCGTATAGAAAATCTTGTAAGCCTTAATGATGAAACAGAACTAAAGGCCATGTCAGATAAAACTTTTGCTTCGCGTTGCGTTACAGATTCGCTTTGACATCTAAGATGAAATGTACATACTTATACGAAACATGCTACATAAAGCACTTTTAACGCAGCGTGAAGCGAAAAGTTCGGCAACTCTCATCTTTTTGCTTGCTTTGACAATCAGCTGGAATAATTTTCTTTTATTATATTGCCAAACGAAACATATTGCGCGTTAGAATCTGTTTTAATAAGAGGTAAATATGTATGTGGCATTTATTTATTTATAATAAATCGTAAAATAACATAATTGACTTTTATTTTTATAAAAAATATATACATATATAAATAGCAAAATTATCAACTACTTTTTTGGTAAACGATCAATGCGTGAGTGTTGTCAAAGTTTTCATTGTGTCATACACCTTTTGCTTTACACTTTTCTATCAAAGTT
Organism: Panzeria rudis; assembly: GCA_956483635.1. Lineage (NCBI taxonomy): Eukaryota > Metazoa > Arthropoda > Insecta > Diptera > Tachinidae > Panzeria > Panzeria rudis. The sequence continues at coordinate 154,712,676 of OY101449.1, read as the reverse complement.
AGAAACGTCACGCAAAGCGACAAAGTTGTATCTGACACGGCCTTAAAGGTGAAGGTACATAGCATGCGTGAAATACACTAATGCGTTACAGACTTCTGTCAAAAAAGTTTAAATAGTGTGTTTCCATAAGGCAAGATACAAAGCGAAGTTTGCGACGCGCGTAACTCGCAAAAAGTTGAACAGCCTTCAACTTTCACGCGTCGCATACAAAATGACAGGTAGTGCTGCCAGATTCATATGCTAAAATGTTTGTTTAATGGAAATAAATTATTAGAAATAAATTTTTTTATTAAAAAATGGATGAAAACTGCATTAAATATATAAAGAAAATAAAACTTAAAGGCAAGACAAAATATAGCCGGCAAAAGCTTGAAATTGTATAAGCAGAAGAGCATCAAAAGCGTGGTGTGTAACTTGCCATTCTTAACACTGCGTCTTCACGTAGCAATATTTATTGCTGAGCACAGGCAAAAACGTCGGCAGAATAATTTTATTTTTTTGCCTCTTGCTTGAGGCGGAGAACGCGTATAGCGATTTTTTCCACAATTTTTACACATTCATGGGGCAGGTAGTGCCTAATATATACAGCTCCAATGTAAAAATATAACAAATTTGTCTTTATTTGTTCTTATTTTATATTTTCTGATGATGTCTTTTTATATTTTGCCCGAATTTGCTGTTTTGCTAAAATAAATAAAAAACAACAAAAGTGACAGCCGATTGCTTGGCAATAATTGCTCGAGTAATCAGCAGAGCAATCATTGCGCAATGGATTGCAACTCATGGCAATCTGCGGTCCACACGTTGCTATTGTTATACTCAATTGTTATAAGCAATCAAATTTGACGTTTGCGGCAATAAATATTGCTACGTGGAGACCGCACGTAAAGCGTTAAAAGTTCGAAAAGTAAGAAAAGCTTTGCCGCATAACGCGTGGTATGTACCTCCACCTTTAGTCTGCAACATCAGGCAAAAACGCTTTCAAATAAAAAGGCTTCGAAATACTCTCATATTATTGTTTATTTTCTTTTGTTCTTATATTTCGTATGAAAAATGTAGGAAATTTTATTAAAACACGGCAACATTGTTGAGAGAATGAGTGGCTAAAACTGAGAGCATGAGAAAAAACGTTCTCAAAATAAAATAGATTCCAGCGTTGTCAACTCAGTGCTTTTCGCACCGTTTTTAGTGTTTTTTCAACTTTTCGACGCGAAAAATTTTGGATTTAGTGCTCGGTGCTTTTTTAGTCTAATGTTTGGTGCTTTTATTTTTTGACGGTGGCACTAAACCCAAAATTCGAAAATTAATTTCTTTATTTAAAAAATGTTTTCAAGTGTAAAATTCTTTGCTAATGCAATTATTTCCTGAACTCGTTATTTGCAGTCTTGCAGAAAAATGAAAAAATTGATTCGAGCAATCAGTGGTGCTTCATCTTTTGTCGTTTTTGTCGAACACCATTAAAGCTAATTTTTTTACGTATTTCGTTTGCTTGGCACTTCAGATTTTAAAAACTTTCCGTTTTCACGAGATTTGACATATATAAATATGTATATGTATGTATGTATGTATTTATATTCTACTCTTAATTGCGCATCACGTGGCGTAAAAACTAGCCCGATACTTTTCATAGTTTATTTTTATAGCCGTCTAAACTTGCGCATCTCGGCCATTTTTTGAGAAATGTTCGTCATATTCAAGATTGAATAGCTTTAGAGCGCTTCATCGGACTTTGTCTCATACGAAAGGTTTCAGTCTCCTCCTAATAAGTAGTGATTAAAAATGACATAGCTTCCCGCTAGAAAGTCCTCTAAAATGCCAAAGTATTCTGAAAAATTTATTTGTAATTTTCTTTATTTTCTAACCGACATCGAAAAAAGGAGGTTATGAATTCGTGTGTATTTTTTATGTTTGTATTGGCATAACTGTCATTTGTGAACCGATTTTCAAAGTTCTTTTTTGTTTGAGAGGGTTTGCTTGCGGTTTGGTTCCACATTTTTTTTCGAAAATAGGTGAGGAAATTCGCTCCCCCAAATCAAAACTGTGCAATTTGTAAACCGATTTCTTTAAGGGTTTGCCTGCAGTTTTGTTGCATCATTTTTCTCCAAAAATTTGTGGGAAAATTTGCTCCACCAAGCATAACTCTGTCATATGTCAACCGATTTTCAAAATTCTTTTTTCGAAAATCTGTAGGGCATTCTCCAGTTATGAACCAATTAAAAAAAATTTGTTTGTGTTTCAAATGAATTGCTCGCAGTTTGATCCCATAGAAGTGAAAATCGGGCGGACAAAGTGGTAGTCCGATATATTAATTATCATATAACTCCGACATTTCTTGACAGGTTTTCAAAATATTTTATTTGAAAGGACATGAAAGGTTTGATATAATGAAAAATTGCGGGCGGACACCACATTTGTAGACAAGCACACATTTGATCTAACACAAAATCGCGTTGGTTTTGTAATCTCATACATAAAATCTTTACATTGAAGTCGGGGGATTTTTTACATATGTAATTATATTTATTACAGATTTAATTATATATGACAGGTCTTTATTGTACAAAGTCTTTAAGTAGGAATGAAAACAGATTCAAAAGTTACAGTTTTTTCTTTATGGTAACCTGCGCATTTCTATGAAAAACCTGTAGCAATAACTATGATGATCATATACTATGAATTAATATCGGATATGATATATTAGGCTCTAAGAAATAGAATAGAAATCGGCTCGATTTACAGAACAGGCAGGTATATAACAATTTTTTTAAATACAAAAAAAATAAAATTCAGTGCTTTTTTTCAAGAATTACGCGTTTTTTTACTTGTTTCAGTGCTTTCTGAAATCTAAAAGTTGACAACGATGATAGATTCTATCCCATGACCAGTGTGGCCATATTAGCTCTTTTGGAGCTAAATTTAGCTTTATTTTTTAATGTTTAGCTCGAAATATTTCATTTAGCTATAATATTTTTTCAGCTTTTTTCAACAATGCATTTAGCTTTCTCTAGCTTTTTCTTTAATTTAAATTTCGTGTAATTAATTTCTATTTCAAAATAAATAACACAGTTTATCAGAATAAATTATTTATGTGCCGTAACCATATAAAGTAGTTAAAAAATAATAATAATACATCTGGCAGTACAGAAACATTCACTGCTGCAGATTTGATCGACATCATGGTGTAATAAGTACACAATGGTTGGAATTAAAAACTAACTTTCAACTTGTATCTATTTCGGAATCCTGCCATCAAGCTTGAAAAACTTGTATAGTGAAAAATATTTACTCTATTTAACATTTTTAAAGCCATTACTTTCTGATGTTCACAAAGTAAATAAAATGTTCGAAAGTAACGACGTGGACCCCATGCTATTGGTTTCAGAACTTCACTTGCTTTTGAAAAATCTTTGTAATCAAATCGTTTTGAAGCCCGAAGTTTTTGGCAGTGTAAAATCAAATTTAGACGGTTTTCTAATACCAACTCCGTATTTTAACTATAAGTTTGAACAATATCTGATTTCAAAAAAAGACAATAGATTCTGAAACATAAAAAGAAATTAGATACACTTGCCGAAATTTTATTAAACAATTAATATACCAAGTACGACAACGTTTGCCAAATAAATTTTCAACTTTACAAATCACAAACATCTTTTCATTAGAAAACAGTCTGAGCAATAGAAAAGTAAATTGTATGAAAATTTTAAAGAAGAATTTTCAAATTTTAGCGTAGGTGATATTACTCTGGCAAAAATCACTTGTGAGTTTAAAATCGCAAATCTCACTTTTGCATGTGCTAAGAGTCGCGCGTTCTGTTTATTTTTCGAAATAATCTTCGAAAAAGATTCTTCTCAATGCTCTATGTTTTTTGAAACCATAGTATCCAGCACAGAATTTTTCAACTATTTTTAGAGTTTTCCCTTACTATTTTTGCTTCATATTATATGTTTTATGTATCTGTCAACAATATAGGTTGACAAATGTGACAAGTTGGTGTCTGCAATAATGACGCGCACTATAAAATCGCCATTTTTAAAGTATGTAAACAAAAGTAACACAATAGTCGAATTAAAGCAACATACTTTTTAATTTAGTATTTTGTATTCAAATGTACAAAAATTTAATTTTTTTAAATGATATTAAATATAAAGAGCTTAAATTTTAGTGGAATGCTTTTATTTTTGCAATTTCATACCAAAATTTTTTAAAGAGGAAAGTTCACTTAGATTTCACTTTCCTCTTTGCTTGCGAATTGAAATAGCTAAGTTTTTGTGATTGCGATTTCCAACACACCAGTTTAGTGACTTCGAGTCGAAATCGTATTTATTTTGCGAAATGCTATTTTCAGCACTTGGGTGGTTGTTATTGATTAAATGTTTTTCATTTAAATGAGCCAAAAATATATTTTCATATTATTTATACCTACATAAACACCATTTAAACTATAAAAAATTTAAAAATTATGAAAAGTTACTATTGCAAAGCTGTAAAAAAATTTAGCTTTATTTTTAGCTCTATTTAAAACCTGATTTAGCTTTATATTATTTTAAAATCTGGTCACACTGCCCATGACTGCTTTTTACGGCGTATGATTAATGACAATTTGTATGGAAAAACTCCTCTAGCCCCAGTTCTGTTTCATCATTTACGTTCAAAGCGTAGTATGCAGTTCTCACTGAAACTCAGGTTTGGAGTTTTGCATTTATTTCTACACGGAAAAATAATCGTGTAGAGTTCTATACAGAATTTTGCTTGCATACACACAAATTTATAATTTTCTTAATTTACAACACACAAAAACACTAAAAATTAATTACAATTTACGAAAAATTAGAAATGTCAAAAATTCCGTGATCAAACAATTGTCTGAACAGTAATTTTTGTTTCAGTTGACGGAAAATATTCTCCACTTATTGTTATAACATGCCTGTAATAGACAATAAATGCCAAAATTCCGTGTACTTTTCTTTTGGAACTGCGTACTAGTAAACGGAAATTTCTTTAAGAAATTGACCAACCTGAATTTCAGTTTATTTTTTTACACATACTTCTTATGGCAGCCTGAATTTCAGGCAGAGCTGCATACTTCGCTTAAGGTAAAATATGAGCTTAGGACTTTTATGTAAAACAACTGGGAAACATTTTTGTGGAATATGTTAACTAGACATGACCGATTTCGTGATTTAAAAATCGCCGTTACTTAAAACTGTGATCACAGTTTTAAGTTCTCTTATAAAGCGTGGTACGGAGTTCTTAAGAAAATTCACATTCCCATAAGAACTGTGTGCAAAAAAACTTACGGCCAATAATTTGGCTTTGCCCACAGGGGCAACCCTGTTTGGCAACATAGAACATACGGTCCATACATACATGCATACATACATTCACACGGGTCTCTCAATAAAAGTTGCAAACATATGTAAATAAATGCATGGTATAATAATAGACGAGGGAAAGTCAGCTGATTATTTTTTTATTTGCTTTTTTCATGGTACGAAGTGTCAAATGTTGTGTATATGAGAAATAACTCGTTGCACACACAATACTTTACGTATGTTTGCTGCTTCTGTTATACAAACACACACATACCCTCTCTATTAATGTTTGACATTTTCTATCCCAAAATGTACATTTGGATTAGTTATGCGGCTACCTGTTATTATGGTAGAATAATATACAAGGTAGCCCTGGAACGCCAGCTGATTAGTTTTTTAGTTGCTTTTTTCATGGTACGAACTGCCAAATGTTGTGTATATGAGAAATAACTACGTTGCACACACAATACCACACGTATGTTTGCTGCTTATGCTCTACAAACACACACATACCCTCTCTATTAATGTTTGACATTTCGTACCCCAAATGTACATTTGTATTAGTTATGCGGCTACCAAGGCATATTCATTACAGGTACCACCATAACTAAAACAAATACAACAAACAAAAAAACACATGTATTTTGTTAGTAGAAATACCGCAGAAATATGTCAAATCCATTATCTGTGAGTCGCACACATTCATAAGCTCTCTCAAATTTAATAACACATGCCCGTTGTTGATAGAAAACTCCCGGACATGTGTCAAAATCTATTGTCTGTGTGACGCACACATTCTCAAATTTACAAAAACAGCTGTTCTTGTAGTGGTACCTGTTCAATCAACCTTGGCGGCTATTATTCTACCATGCCTGTTATATTATTCTACCATGTACGAAAGAGAAAACTGAATTCAAGTTTGTGATGTGAAATAAAACAGACGGACAGCGGAGAATTGTCAATTTGATGTTTACATACCGCAAAATTAACAATGACAATTACTTAGCGTTTACACGTGCAGGTGCAAGATCGAAAAACTCAATACAGACTTACTTTTTTACTAATACAACTTGCACTTGCAAAGGATTTTACAAGACAGTGATTTTTTGACGCAGCAAGTAAAATGACAACTTAAATAACAGTGTTACCCTATCAACAGTTTAGTACACATTAACTGGATTGCAGTATAACGTTATTGTATTTTTACTGATTTTAAATAAATTTAAAAGTTAATTTTATATTATTTTCCTTAAATATACGTAAATCAAGCTGTTAATGAAGTTTTAAAACATAAATATCGTAGAAAAAATACGAATAAAATTCAATGTTATCTGGTTCCCTTAAAATTAAATATTTTTGTATTATTGGCAACTCTGCATTAAAAAGTAAACAAAATCAAACACTTTTTTTAGCTTCAATAATAAAGACATTTTTTTAGTTGTTCTGCTCTCGCCGACATTTTTAAAATGAACTTTCACCTGCCCGTGTAAACATTCAAGCAACTTGCAAGATAGTTGGGAATTTTTTCGAAATTTTCGTTGATAATACGTACACAGAACTTGCATGCAAGTACTTGCACGTCTAAACGCAGGGTTAAGGGCTATGTCGGAGGACGTCTCGATTCGCTGCATACATACATATCAAATTGTATAATTTTTCCACACAATTTATTCAATAAAGTGAAATATAGGTGAAACTGCAAAAAACTGAGAGAAAAAAATCACTTCTATCGAAAAAAGAGCGAAAATTCTCGAAAAATTGCAAATAAGTTATGAAATTGCTACAAATAGGTAAAAGTGGGAGGAATGCCAAAAACTCGGAATAATCGCAAAAATTGTGAAAAGTCGCAAAAACTTGCTAAAATCAGAAATAATTCTTTTTACGAAAATGTCTAAACTCAATTAAAAATATATGTATGCAATTAAAATAAAAATATGCAACTGTGCAAAATTGCGTACTTGCATTCGTTTGACGTGAGCAACGTCTTCTGTTTAGTTGACGCCAATGTCTATTATAAATGTATGCAACCGGCGAGTTTAATTGTTAAGTGTTTATATAAGATGCCAAAACAAAACATAAACCACATTAATAATTTAATGTAGGAACTTTTCTGATAAGTTCTTTAATTCTATTATTTTTTATTTAAAACACATTACTTATGCATATATGGATGTAAGAAAGTCGTAAGTTACGTATCTTGAAAATAATGTACATATAATGGGTGATTTTATAAGAACTATCGGAAAGTAAAAAAAAAATAACACATAAAATTCAGAAAAATGCATGAAATATTTATTTGGATCGATAGTTGGGTCGATATAATTTAATGTTTGAAGATTATTTCATGCAAATGTTGGCCGCGGCTGCGCCTCAAATGGTCCATCCGCTTAGTCCAATTTTGGCATACTCTTTCCAACATTTCGGCCGGTATCTCACGAATAATGTTGGCAATGTTGGCTTCCAGTGCGTCAATCGAAGCGGGCTTGTCGCTATAGACATTAGCCTTAACATAGCCCCACAAAAAATAGTCTAGAGGCGTTAAATCGCACGATCTGGGCGGCCAATTGACTGGTCCCAAGCGTGAAATAAACTGTTCACCGAACTCGCCTCTCAATTGGTCCATTGTTTCGCGTGCTGTGTGGCATGTGGCACCGTCTTGTTGAAACCACATGTCATGCAAGTCAAGCTCTTCCATTTTGGGCAGAAAAAAGTTTCCACGTAGTGGAGTAACAGAGGCCCAATTGCTGCGAACGGCGCCGAATCGATAATTCACGGTCATCACCAACACTGGCCGATACGGCTGCGATATTTTCTTCAGTTCGCACTCTACGTAAATGTGTTGGTGGTTTAATGTCCAACAATGTAAATTTGGTGCGAAATTTTTTTACAATAGCCCGAATAGAAGCCTCAGTAGGTCGATTAAACTGACCATTAAATGGAAGAAGCGCGCGATGAACTTTCTTAACAGAGCACGCATTTTGGTAATAAAATTCAATAATTTGCAAGCGTTGTTCGTTTGTAAGACGATTCATGATTAAATTATAGACCAAACTGAAGATGTTTGACAGTGACACAAGATACAAAACGTGCGTGAGCTGTCAAAACTAGTGTTGCCGAAAAGATAATAACAAAAAAATCACTCGTTATTACTTCAAAATTTCTATTTGCTGATTTTCGTTCATGTTAATTTTTCCCTTGTTCCTTGGAATATTAATCATGCCTAATTCGTTCTGAATTTAACGTTACGAACCTTAGCCTAATAATCAAATCGGATGCCAAAAAAATGTACGTTAAAACTATTGTACAGCGATCATTGGCGTAGATAGGCCTTTCTGATAGGCCTTTTTTTATTTTGCCCCCCCCCCCCTAGAATTACTGAAATATTTAATAAAAATTATAAAAAACTTCTCTATGTTTGGAAAGACATCGACGCTGCGTAAAAAGGGCCAATCTGCAGTTGAAAAAAATGTGTCTAAGATTTACATAGATCATACGGCAAGCAAATAACGTTTACGACTATATAGTTGGTCGGGATCTTCGAGCAATTTAGTGGTCTACCTATTTCAGTACCTCCATTATCAGCTAAACGTTCTTATTTATAAGAAAAATGATAAAAAGGCCAAAATAGCGCAGTTTGGCCCTTTTTACGTTGCAATAGTTCTAGTAATTAAAAATTAAAAGGGCCAATCTGTCAGTTTGGCCCTATATGCTTCCATATTTTTACATAAATATGAACATATTTTTACACAAATATGTAAAACGACTAAGTGAGGCTTGTAGGTCTAGTTAAGTAGATCATTTTGCCATTTAAAAAAATTACAATACGCCATCAAAATCGGAAGTTATCGATAAAAAACGATTTTTTGGGACTTCACGGACAAAAAAATTTTTTACTGCGTTTTTTCTGCGCCGATCTTAAATTCTTAAACGGTGTCGAATAGAGGAGGACTTAAGCTATCCGTGTATATTTAAAAGATTTTGTTTTTACTTATATCATGGAAATATCGTCAAAAGAAAAATAAAATTTTTTATTTTATTCCGATTTTTTAAAATTTTGTGTATTTTTTTGCAACAATTTGCTTGAAAACCTACCATTTTTTTATATTTTCATACAAAGCGTATTTTTTTGCGATTACAATGTCTTAAATTATAAAAATCGGTTGGGAATTGGCAAAGTTGCAATTTTTTAAAATAAAATTTCAATGTAAAATTATTAGAGTCCGACCGAATATTCGGTTTCGGATTCGGCAAAAATTGAGGCCAACTTTTTGGCCGAATACCGAAACCGAAACATTTTATTCTCTATAAATAAGGAAGTTAATCGAAATAGTATTTTCGAAATGTAAAATATGTCACCGCCATGAATCAGTTTTTTCCCGTTCCATATCTTTTCAAATTGAATGAAAACTTTACTTAGTTTTATAAAGCGCAACCAAATGATATACATAGTAACATAAAGTATTCAACTGTTTGTTGCCAAAATAAATAGCATAAACTAGGGAATGGTAAACCGATTTTGATTTCAATCGAAAATCTATTTTATGTTATAATAAATCGATTTTTCGCAATCGAAATTACTTCTACAATTTTGCACTGTAATTGATTATTTGTTTTTTGAAATAGATTCTTTTAAATAATTTTAAAATATGAAAAAAGCCCATTTTCAATGTTTACGATAAATTCAATACACAGAAAAAAAAAGTTTCGTTTTTGATAACAAAAATCCCGGTATTCAATAATTTTTTTTTCAAATTTCCTGTGATAAAGAATTCCCCTATATTGATAACAAAATTATTTCAAAATAAAAATATATATATAAATTAAAAAAATTTTGACATGACTGGAATACGAACCCGGGCTTTCCGGACGTAAAGCATTCTCTCTATAGCTGAGCCATATCCCATTTATTTTTTTATGGGATACAACTTGTACTTATGTATAAAAAGAAAAGAAATAACCGGCATGGAAAAGAAATACTTACAACGAAATATTTTATTATGTTAAAGATAAATGTTATCGAAATTCGTATTTTTTTTAATAACATGGTTTTATTGAATATAATTCTTGTCTTTTTTTTCTGTGTACATACCGTCGAAAAAAATTCTTTATTGTGTATATCATCGATGAAACGCGGGCGTAAACAAAACAACTTCACTTTAGTTGAAATGAATAAAATCGTATAAATCAGTGTCAAAAATAGGTAAATATTCCACTTTATACCTTTTTAGTTATTCCGACTCAACTTTTTGATTGGTGCTCTTGTAACGTTATCAATAGAGTGATAAAACACTCCTCAATGTTTGTGTACCGAACCCAATATTCCAGTTCTATTCATCATTTAAGCTAATTTCATGTCACGTTTTTATTAGTCATATGTTCGTAAATGTTTAAGATTTATTATTGCAGCAAATTTGCTCGATGGAATGAAATACACTGTATGTATGTAGAAATACTCTTACACCCTTTTTCACAATGTACAGTTAAAAGTTAACGTATACTTTAACGGAGAGTTTTGTATGCCGAATTTGCCGTTAAAAACCACGTTAACTTTTAAACACATTGTGAAAAGGTCTGTTAATAAAATAAATGACTTTCCAGTTCTGTTAAGTTTTTAAAATGTCAATATCAGTTAATGCTAAAAAGTTTCGGATTCGGCCGAATATTCGGCCTTTTTGCCGAATATTAGGTTCGGATCGGGTTCGGCCGCAAAAAAACTGGTTTCGGTTGGACTCTAAAAATTATACATGCAACACATTCCTAGTGCATTTTGGAGCTGCTCACAAAATATATAGTAAAAAACGAATAACTGCTAAACTACTGTTTAGATTTATTTGAAATTAGGCATATCAATAAATGAGGGACTACACTTGCACAATATAGTTTGCGAAAATTTGCAGAATATGTACTGATGACTCTACAGTGGACTAAAACTAAACGTATCGCATGTGGAAAGCTTTAAAAGTGCTGTAATTTTCGCAAATCTCAACCGATCTTTAAAGTTTGTATATAATGGGTGATTTTATAAGAACTATCGGAAAGTAAAAAAAAACACATAAAATTCAGAAAAATGCATGAAATATTTATTTGGATCGATAGTTGGGTCGATATAATTTAATGTTTGAAGATTATTTCATGCAAATGTTGGCCGCGGCTGCGCCTCAAATGGTCCATCCGCTTAGTCCAATTTTGGCATACTCTTTCCAACATTTCGGCCGGTATCTCACGAATAATGTTGGCAATGTTGGCTTCCAGTGCGTCAATCGAAGCGGGCTTGTCGCTATAGACATTAGCCTTAACATAGCCCCACAAAAAATAGTCTAGAGGCGTTAAATCGCACGATCTGGGCGGCCAATTGACTGGTCCCAAGCGTGAAATAAACTGTTCACCGAACTCGCCTCTCAATTGGTCCATTGTTTCGCGTGCTGTGCGGCATGTGGCACCGTCTTGTTGAAACCACATGTCATGCAAGTCAAGCTCTTCCATTTTGGGCAGAAAAAAGTTTGTTATCATCGCACGGTAGCGCTCACCATTCACAGTAACGTTGTGATTCGCATCATCTTTGAAGAAATACGGCCCAATGATGCCGCCAGCCCATAATCCGCACCAAACGGTTGTTTTTTGTGGATGCATTGGTAGCTCTTGCAATGCTTCTGGCTGCTCTTCACTCCAAATACGGCAGTTTTGCTTGTTCACGTATCCATTCAACCAGAAATGAGCCTCGTCGCTGAACACAATTCTTCGATAAAAAAGTGGATCTTCATCTAACTTTTCAAGAGCCCATTCACCAAAAATTTGGCGTTGTGGTAGGTCGTTTGGCTTCAATGTAAATTTGGTGCGAAATTTTTTTACAATAGCCCGAATAGAAGCCTCAGTAGGTCGATTAAACTGACCATAAAATGGAAGAAGCGCGCGATGAACTTTCTTAACAGAGCACGCATTTTGGTAATAAAATTCAATAATTTGCAAGCGTTGTTCGTTTGTAAGACGATTCATGATTAAATTATAGACCAAACTGAAGATGTTTGACAGTGACACAAGATACAAAACGTGCGTGAGCTGTCAAAACTAGTGTTGCCAAAAAGATAATAGCAAAAAAATCACTCGTTACTTTAGCTTTGGAAAAATAAGCATAATATACTAAAACAATTATATTCTAAAAGTGTGAAATCATTATGGCTAAATGTGCAAAATAAATTGTTGCATTGAAATATCTCTTAAATAATAAAAGGTAATAGAGTATAATGCTCAAAGTTTTTCTTCGCATTTTCGAGCTGAGCATAAATATATAAATGTTCTGACCATTTTTACTAATAATCTAATCAGTATTTTAAATTTTCATTTAAGTAAACATGCAAACTACATTGAGAAATAATTTATTTTTATGTTTGTTATTGGAAAATGTGGTTTCAAAAGCTTAATGTATTTTGGTCCAGTGTATGAAAGCCAAACCCCTTTAAAAAATACCACAATACATAATTGTTAAAATAGTTAATGATGCAGATTGGCCCTTGTAAGTCAGCTCGTTGCATATAGGCCCAAGCAGATTGGCCTTCATAAAAAATGCAGATAGGCCCTTTTTACGTAACTGCGTCCACATAAATGTATCCCGTTTACTTACAGAAATCATTACAATTTTTATACACATTTAGTTTCCAATAATTGCCAAATTTTTGTTTATTACGTAAAAACCCTAAACAAAAACGTACGAGTGTGTTCTGATGATATATTTTTGTATTTTCTCTAACAAAATATAAAAAAGTAGTACATACAACATTTGAAAAACCTTTTGATACTGGGTCCAGTTGTGTATAAAATTAGTCCAATAGCCCATCAGCAACATGATTTTTAAAAGCTTTAGACTTTCAAAAACTTTCAGATCGATGGTCATTAGGAGAAATTACGTTATAGATATGCTGAAAGTGTTACTAGCATAGAAATAAAATAGCTGAAAATTGTTTAGTAGATACTCTAAACTAATTTCTGTTATTTTATTTTGAAATAAAAATTCAGTTACAAGTTGTCAATGTATGACCATCGATATGATATCCAAAACTTTATAACGACCCTTAACCGCAAGAAAATCGGAATCCACAATTTCTAAATTTTATACTAAATGCATACTTCTTTTATTTTAAAACGTAATATTTCTTTAATATTGAGTAAATAATACTATTTGCTTTGATGTATCTATATGAAATGCTTTATGTTTTATTGAATTACTTTTAACGTAATGTATGCTTGTTTGGATACGATTTTTTGCTTCATGACACATATTTTTCATAATGAAGTTAGTCAAGGCTAATTTCGCGACAGGTCAAAATTTTCGCGACGAGTGTTCATCAATTTCAATTTTGCAGTTCTCTACTTGAAACATAATTTTATATTTTGGTGTGATTATTTCGAACTAATTTTCCTTTGAGTCCAAACGATTTTATTGCGTAAAAGTCGGTAACGTGATATTCAGAAAGAATTAGACAGGATAATTATTCTAAGGAATAAGGGAAAATTTTCCAAAAAAACAACGTTCTGTTCTACCGTGTATGTTGAGAATTTTCTTTTTAAGAATAACTACATAAAAAAAATATGTAAAAAATATATTTACTTCTCTTTAAAGCACCATCCAAAGTCGATTATAAGATTCTTCTAAAGACGCCAGAAAAAAGGGGATGAAACATTGGGAACAAAAATGGAATAAATTGTTTTATTTGCATCTAAAGTAAAGAAAAAATCTGATCATAAATAGCCTAAAAAGTAAAAGAATATAAATCATATTTTTTGTTTTCATCAGATTTAGGTCCATTATGGCTTAAAATTTTTATAATCGAATGGACTATTCAATGATATTATAAATGTATGGATTTTTTTATTATTTGTGGTACAAAACAGCTTCCGAAAAGGCAACAATTGGTGAAGAACTTTAAAAATTTCAAAGAATTTAAACTTTTATCCACTCTAACTTCGTCGCCTTTTATTCGATCAGAGCCACTCTTCGACGCGTTATTTAGTAGCCTTTTCAAATCATACATAATTCATTTTAAACGAACCAGCCTTTGATTATGAATGACGCTTTAACAAGAAGTATACAACGAAAAACGAAAATGAACCGTTATCTTATGTACAATGGCCGAAATGAAATTTTTATTCCTTTTTTTGTGTTTAGCACATCATGATTATTCTAAAAATGCTTTAGAAAATTAAAACTTAAAAAAATAAAATTTTGTAAAGCAGTATTATTAAAAGCAATAGATTTTTTAGTGGTATTGTTAGTTAGGAAAATTAATAACCGGATTAAAAATGTAAAAAAAAAATTTTTCCCTCCCCCCTAGAAAAAATTTCTGCTACGCCAATGACAGCGATGCTATTTCGTTTAGAGTTGATTTTGTAAGTACTTTTTTTTACCATTTTGTTGGAGATGGCAATGCTGTACAAAGTTGCACAACTATTTTGCTTTTACTCTGACAATCTTGCACTTACTTAGACCCTGACAATTTTGCATCATGTTGTGCAAAATAATTGTCTATGTTGTTGTTGTTATATGTTTGCAATTTTGCTTTTTCGCAAGAGTGCAACTTTTGACGTGAATACCTTTAATGATCTCGTACAACTCTTTTTATTGCCCCAAAAAGAATTCCCATGTATTGAACACTTCAGATTCTTTAGAAACCGTCTAAATTTCCGCAAAATGCCTATACTGTATTAACAAAATGTTTGACAAGATTGACTGAGTAGATTTTGAGCTTTTCCCAAATTTTTTTTTAAATTTTTGATCATTTTTGCGTTTTTTCTTGAGCTTTTTGCATTCTTTACTGTTTTAGTGATGCTTAATCAATTTTAAAGCTGGTTTGCAATTTTGTAAATTTTCGCTATTGTCGTGATATAAGTTATTTTTGCTAGTTTTTGTCTTTTTTACAGTTTTACCCATTTTTAATCAATATCTAACTCTGGTATCTTTTTGATGTTAGCAATTTTTGGCATACCTCCCAATTTTAGATATTTTTAAGCAATTTTGGGGCTTACGTGCAAATCTGCAATTTTTCGCTTATTTTCTCGATACAAGTGATTTTTGCTAGTTTTTTTTGGTTTACAGTTTTGCCGATATTTAATCAAATCGGACTCTGATATCTTTTTGATGTTAACAAATTTTTGTTATTTTCGCGATTTTTCCAAGTTTTTTGGCATTCCTTTCAACTTTAAGGATGTTAAATTAATTTCAGAGCTTGTTTGCAATTTTGCATTTTTTTTGCGAAATTTCTATATTTTTGCGATAAAAGTGATGTTTGGCGACTTTTGGCTTCTTATTGACCCATGATAGTTAGAGCCGGAGATATAGTGTTATTCTTTTATATAAGTATGTCTGTATATGATAGATAAGAATACCGAAATAAATAAGAATCTATACATATAATAAAACTGTAAAAGGGCCATGTCTGTACATGAAATATTTTTTGAAAATTTTTATGGTGGCGTAAACAGTAGTCGATGTAGAGAACAAAACACCAAATTTTGGAATTTTTGTCTGCCTGTCTGTCCGAACACGCTTCACGCAAAAACCACTAAATGGATTTTCATGTAATTTGGTATGTAACTACTTTAGAGTCCTGATCCAAACTTAGGGTACTTTTACCGCGATAAAATATCGCATTTCTAAGTTAAAATAGAAAAAAAAGAAATTATATCCTATTTTACTAATATAAATGTTGTTGGAAAAGAAAATCTAACAAATAAAAATCTTTCATAACTGTTATTTAAAGACCTAAAAAATAAAAATCATTTATAAAAGGCTGAAGAAGACTAAAAAATAAAAATTTTTCGTAACCGTTATTTAGCAACCTAAAAAATAAGAATCCTTTATAACTGTTATAAGAAGACCTAAAAAATAAAATCTTTTTTAATAGTTATGGAAGGAGTAATATTTTTTGCGTTGTTTATAATTGTTATTACAGGACCGATATTTTTGTAGCTTGTTTTTCTGTGACCAATTGGATATTAAAAACAAAAAAATAGCAGTTATTTCGGGTCCCTGGTTAATTTTAATTAGAAAATAAAAAACATTGTTTACAAAGCAGTAGTATATTTAACAAACCAATTCGTATTGGATTCTATGAACAAGTTGGATAATTGTTTTATGCTGTTTGTTTCATTGATATACAGCATGTTCCTAGAATAAAATATGGTTTGGTTTGGCAGCAATTTCTCAGCACCACCGGATGATTGAGTATGAGGTAAAAAAATTAAAAATGTCCGCTCGAAAACGAAATGTTGTAAGTCTTCATGAATTTCAATATGTATGTAATTGCTTTTAACATTAGGAATAATTTTGTGTCCTTACAAAAAGGAATTGTTTCAAAAAGTGGAATTGAAATATATCTAAAACTTAAAACTAGATTTAAATTTAAATTGCTTGTAATATAATTCTGGAAAAAATTTAAAGATGGACCGATATATGGTCGGACAAGTCCAAATAGAAGAATTTTAATAACTGGCCCATCCGGAAGTATAGTATACTCTTTCATATAAACTAAGAACTTTCAAATCGGTTTATAAATTTGCGAAGTTATGCGCAAGCGGTATGTGTCTATGTTTTTTGTTTGTTTTTTTTATCAAACATAAAAATACAAACGAATCAAACAAAATTCCAATGAAAATAAAAGATTTCGTACAAAAAATTCCATGTCGTTTTCATGAACACATTCATAAATTGAATTGGCTTTGAATTCCGTTTCTAATCCAAATCCCTAGCTAGTTCCATGAACAGGTTGATAAGTGCTGAAAACAAAATTTTTACTACTGTAAAATTCGGTTTGTTGTTAAGTTATAACGATTATAATTATCGAAAGCATGTCTTTTACACCTTTCTACGGTAAACGATAATAAACAATGAATTCAAAAATATTTTTATATCTATTTTAGTGAAGACGATAAATTTGGGCGGCGAGATCGTTTCCATTCTGGACCCATAATGGACTTCAAAGACAAGAGCAATTTCAATCCAAACGTCAAATTGGATTATATTGATGACAACGGTCGCATATTAAACTTGAAAGAGGCTTTTCGTTATTTATCACATAAATTCCATGGTAAAGGCCCAGGTAAAAATAAGATTGAAAAACGTCTGAAGAAAATGGAACAAGAAGGTTTGATGAAAACAATGAGCTCAACTGATACACCACTGGGCACGCTTACAATGTTACAACAAAAACAAAAGGAAACTAAAACGCCTTATGTAGTGTTAAGTGGTGGCAAACAGACGAATAACGTAGCTGGCTCAACAATTTCCAAGTTTAAATAATTAAAAACAAACATGTACTGCTTGGACACTATAATAAACTAAATTTATCCATAGATTTCAATAGTTATTAAATATACTTATATAGATTTAAAAAAGCACATAAAAGTATAATAATTTGGTAGATTATTTTAAAACTTTGTGATGTGTTTAAAATACGTTATCAAACAAAATGGCACATTTATTACTATCATCGTCGAAAACTCTATAAACAATTTAAAATATCGAATAACTGCAACATAATCAACTTGATTTATTTGAAGAAGAAATTTAAAAAAGATTTTTTATTAAGAAATGTTTGATTTGAAGTTTCTTTTTCAAGAAAATAAATGATTTTTTCCGTTTGATATTTGTTTTTTTTTATGAAATACCCACTAATAATAAAAATATAAATTTGCCATTACAAATGATCTACTACAATTGATTTAAAACAAAAAGAAAACATCCAACAATTTAATTGCAATAGTCATTTTTAATATTACCTTCTAAAATATGTACATATGTATACGTATGTATACATTACTCTCCATAGTAAGTTATGATCACATTACATAATGTGAAAATAATTTTACGATTTTTATAGATTATAATAATTCAATATTATACGTGTCACTTGCAATTTAATCCATATACAGTACATATATGTAGTAGTATTTATATAAAATATGTTTTTCAACATTTTATATTATATTATTATTTTCGGCTATATTTGCTTTTAGTTTGTATGATTATTAATTCGGTTAGATAATGAACTATAAATAAACAATTATTAAAAGGAATAAACAAAAAATTGTGCAAAATTTTTAAAACATATTTGCCTATCGCCACTTACTTGAAAACCCTTCATATAAATTCGAACGCTTGCTATTCGATCTATTGAAAATTTCTAATGGTTGATCTCCCAGTTTTAATAACTTCAAAATATTTTGTTTGGATTTTTCAATTACAAGTTCGAATGAAGAATTTGCAAACTTTATACCTTAAAATGGAGTTGAGTGAGTGTGGGCACATAATATTACGAGTACATTTTTATGAAGATGATTACTTTCTCTTACCTTTTATGGTTAATTTCCTGGTGTTGGGCATTAAATAAGTTTGCTTTAAAAGCATCTTTGCTGTACTATTTGTTAATTGAAACCGTATGCCACTGTAACCATGTAAAATTTCTTGCAAAAATCCTCCAATTCCAGTAAGGAAGTTAGCAGAACCTTTTAAACCAATTTTTGTTTCACTCCATACCTGTAGTACGTATTTTAATATTATAAAAATATATAATCACATAATAATCAACGTGCTTATATAATGCAATACAGATTGGTTTGGCAGTACAAATTTTCTCAGCAAAACCGTTTGATTGCATTAATGAAAATCGTTTGTGCTTAGACGAATATTAAATCGGAAAATTTATGATCGAAATATTTGCGTCTTCATATGTTTATCATGTTATGCCATGTTTCTTCTGCTGTGTCATGTCAGTGATCTATTTTAACTATATCACGGAATCACCATTATCAATAATGCCACCGACACAGCAGCTCCTTTTTCTTCTGCCAATTATTCCTCCTACCATAGGCCATAGCACTGTCAGTGCCATTGTACACCTCCACTTCCTCAGCCATACCATTATCTGCCGAAATATCAGCAGCACTAAGAAACGTACCAGACGAACCAACAACATCAAGACCAAAAATAAGAGCGGAAGCAACTATAGCAGGACCAGAAACAGCAACAAAAGTTGAAGCAGCATCACCGCAAATAGCTCCAGCAGAAAAATTTGCACCAGCAGCATGCTCTCGTTAGCGGCAGCAGCGTGCCGGCTCTAATAGCCTATTCACACTCAAGTACATTTTATGGAAATGAATGAAAGATTTTGAAAAAGTGAAATATTTATTCACACTTGAAACATTTAACATCTAACATCATATAAATAAAAAAAATTATCAAAGTCAAGACAAAAAAATCAATTTGTACAGAAAATTAAATTAAAACTGTTCAAAACGCCTGAAAAAATTGATAATATTCAAAACGGCTGGACCGGACCGATTTTCTTCAAACATAGGTTACAAGATTATATTAAGTCACCTTTCAAACAAAAGAAAAACTAAATCGAAATTCATCCAGCCGTTTAGAAGGTATGGTACCACAGACACACACATTAAATAGCATACAGTTAGAAAAGTGTAGCATGCAATAATGTCCAAGTAAACAATGTCCATGCACATTATTTCCACTTCAAAAAGTATATAATGTCCATGGACGTTCTTTCCTTTTTGGAAAAGAACCCTCAGCACCCTCAGCTATGCATTTAAAAAGGAACATTTTATTTTGACGTCAAAATTAGAGAAGTGTAACGATATGCCGTTTTGCCGATACGAATATTGAAATTGAGTTCAAGTTTAGATTAACAAAACTCAAGAAGGGCATTTTTTTATTATACAAAATTACAGTGTAAGAGATTATTAATATTTAAAATTGATATTAACCCAGTATAAAAAATTGGAAGTAATTTTTAAGGAACTACATTTTCATTGCTTCCCAAGAATCTATATTAAAAATAGTTTGGAAAATCCAAAAGTGCACGCCTCATAATCTCATTTTGATCGTGAAATTAAATAGGCTTCTATTCCTAATTATACTGAAGCGTAAAAAGAAAAAAAGGACTCGATTAGTGAAGTCTTTCGGTCCTTATCGTGACCACATACAGATCCGTACATACAGACAAACGGACGTCCAAGACAGAACTTTTTTAAACAGTTTTTTAATTAGTTTAAATAATAAAAATGACATTAAAAATGTCATGAGTGTTAATTATAGTATTTTTTCTTAATATGTGTGTGTATATATTTTTTACAAGTGCAATATATGATAATAATAGAGCCATTTTAAGTTTTAAAAATCAGTAGTTTCGCGTGAAGTGAGAGTGATACACACCTCAACGCTTCGCTTATGAGGCGTGCAATATGCTGGTAATTAGTAGAAAAGCAAGTAAACATTTTTAGTTCCTTTATAATTTTAAAAAATATTCGCCATGCTTTTTAGAAAATCGGCTTTTTAAAGGACATTTATCAACTAATATTCTTCTAAATAACTTAATAGCTTAATTATTAAAGGTCTTCTAAAAGTTTATATTTATTGAATACGTTTTATTCACTTAAATTTACATGAAAACACAGTTTTTTGTTTAAATTCGCATAAAAAGAAACAAGTTGTGAAAATGAGTAATTTTTAATCTTTTTTCCTTGAGGAAAAATCATTATAGAATACCAAAAAGAAATTTGTCCTAACATCCTTCCAATTCGGTGATTGGTAATAGAAAAAGAGAACTTCTTGCAATGACAAGCATATGCATGTAAAACTAATTCTAAATGATCCAAATTTGTAATACTTCCGCATCGCGAATTCTACATTTTCATGACTTCTTTGGAATGTCTTTTTTTTGCTGGGAATAAGATTTAAAAAACAACGAATTGAATTTGAAAACATGGTAAAATTAACAAAAAATAAATTATTTTTTACAAAATAACAGCGTAAAATATTATTAATTTTTAAAATTGATATTAATAAGATTTAAAAAATAACGAAATAAATTTAGTTCATGGTAAAATGAACAATAAGTAAATAATTTGTTAAAAAAGAACTCTGAAACAAATTTTAAAAGTATCGTCGTATCGACAGTAAAATATCGCCGATACCGATGTATCGGAAAATCTGAATTATCGCCGATATATCGGTATCGGTTAAATCCCTAATCAAAATTTAAAAACAAAAAAAATATACGTTATTTTCTTATACGGGATTTAGACGAAGACTTTTTAGCTTGATTTTTTCAAGTTTGTGGTCAAACGTGGTGTAAGGCCGTTGAGCGGGATGCCAAATCCAAAAGAAATTTACTTTCTTAGGCAATATCTTTTGGACTTGTTACTCGGTTAAACGTATTTTTACACCATTCGACCACAAACTCTAAAAAACTCAAGCTAAAATGTATTCGTCTAATGCCCGTAATTCCAACAAATAGATATCTCTCCGTGCATAGTTACCCATGGTGTAAAAATATTTGACAATTTTAACTTATAGGTAAGGATTGTAAACAAATGTTAATTTACCGACTAGATTAATGGATATTTACGCCTTCGATACCTATTTGTTGAAATCAGGGGCATAAATCACGTATTATTCTTTACAATATTATTAATTTCTTATACAAAGTTAGCGGCTTTTCATGAATATGCGGCTTTAGCGGTTTCTAATCAATGTTAATGCTTGTTTACTGTACTTCTAACATCTGCTTTGCTGATCACGGGTACAACTCGCACTACTCCATCCAAAGCACTGTTCAACATACTGCATTGGCTTCCTGCCGACCTCATGATCACACAACTGGCCATGGACTCGGCGGTTAGACTAAATGCCTCAGTCGCATGGAAGCGGGGTAACGTAGGCCATGCGACGATATTAGGGCAAATCTTAGATCTTCCCGACCACACTGACTATTGCTCAACTGCTCTGCTGCCCGACAAGAGATTCATGGTGGACTTCTTGGGCACATCCTCTGAGACAGACTACATATACCAATATGAGGATGTGCTCGAGATCTACACCGACGGGTCAAAGTCGGGCAACGGAGTAGGTGGGGGTTTCTACATCCCATAAATGCAACGTAGGATAAACTTTAGGCTACCCAATCAATGTAGCATCACTCAGGCTGAAATATCGGCAATCAAAAGGGCGGTCAAATGGTTAAGGACATCCCAATCTGTACCGACAGTAAGGCGGCACTACATGCGCTATGCCGGGCATCTCTGAATGAGATGGCAAGACATGCGAACCTAGGGTTCTTCTGGGTACCGGGGCACGAGGGGGTGCCCGGTAACGCTATCACGGACGGTCTAGCCAAGGCTGGTGTCCGCCCACATGAAAATTACATCGACTGGTTAGTAGGTGTCCCGCTAAAAAGCTGCAAAATACAAACTCCGCACCAACTATTTAGAGAAGTGCAAACTAGATGGACAAATGAAATCACTTGTGAGGTTTCCAGACCCATTTGGCGCCAGTATAACTTTGGAAAATCTGAAACCATACTGGGGCTTCCTCGTCAATAGCTGCGTATACTCGTAGTGGTCATAACAGGGCACTGTCTCATTGGTGTCCATTTCAAACACATTTCAAACACACTTTATTTTTTTTGCATATGGGGGTAAATCTTCCTTTTAACGATTTCTGTAGAAGTTGTCAAAACGAGGAGGAGGAAGATACTGTCAAGCACCTCCTCTGTCGATATCCAGCACTATTTAGAAATAGAGCGTCATATTTGGGAAATCCGTCACTACCCGAACTAGCAGACCTGGGGGAATGCAACATTAGGGGAATAAATTCATTCATATGATACTCGGGTTGGCTTAACACCGACCCAACCTCTGGGATAGGCAGGGCACCCTTTTGAATTTCAGTACTATCCATCCTAGGCATCACAAAGGTACCAAAAGACCCAAGTGGGCCGGTTTTTAGAAACCGGGAGCCTGTTCAACCTAACGTAATCTAATTTTTTTTATTTTTTATTTTGTTAACGCTTGTTCGGGATAAAAGCGGCTTATTGCAAGTTTTTAGGCTTTTTTGAGTTTACATGATTTTTAAACCATATTAGACTTTGTTATCATGCCGCTGTTAGCAAGTTTTTGCGAATTCTCACCATTTTCGCGATTTTTTCCAAATTTTTGGCATTTCTTGCAGCCTTACCGATTTTTAATCAAAATGATGGCTTGTTTAAAACTTTGAAAATTTTCGCCAATTTTCGCGATGGGCAAAACCTTTCCAAAGGTTTGGGTTTTCTTACATTTTTGGTGCTGTTAATTAATCGCAACATTGTAATCTTTCATATATAAGCAAGTTTTTGCGAATTTTTGCGATATTTCCTGAAGGGCTGACATTCTCTTTAGTTTGAGCGAGTTTTAAGCATAAAACTTTGTCGCGCAATGTGTTCGTTATTAAATTTTCTACATCAAAATTTATACCCAGTCTTTGGATAAATGCCAGAGTATTTACCAATTTTAATCATGACATATTATTGTATCATGATTTTAATGTGAGTTTGCTAGTTACGACAAAAAATAATTGAAAAAATGTAAGGTGAAATAGACTGGGATAAGAATATTTTGAAGGGATGTTGAACATTTTGAGCTCTAATTTCGATACAATTTATATGGCAAGATGTTAACATTTTTATAAATTGATTTTAGATGTTAAATGTGTTCAACTGTGAATATGCTATTAGGCGACGATGGATTAGAACGCCTCCGCTTTCACTTTTATCAACATTACCCGAAAAATCCACAGCGAAAACACTGATAACCACCCACAACCAATCCGTATTTCATTTTATAAACATTTTAAAATATTTTCATGCCTTAAATTCCGGTCGTACATAATTTTTGTAGGATTTTTTGAAATACTCTCCAGCTTTCATGGGGAAACCGATATCCAAATAGTTAATGGAAAACATGGACCAAGTCATGGCAGGCCCGGAGTGACGTGTAGCATTTTCATACATTTGCAAATCATTGAAACGAGTTGAACTTTAAGGATAAAATACATATAAAGAGTAAGTTAAATGTTGTTTTTTTTAAAGAAAAAAGAAATTAACTTCTCCATGGGATACTGTAAAGGATAACCCAACAATATTGTATCGGCTTGCTTGACTACGTCACCTGGGTTATAACCCAAATGTTGGGGATGATAATCTTTGGATGCGTCATACAAAATAAACATTTTGTTGGCAATATTTAACCATTCTAGAGAGGATATATTGTCATTAGGGTCACATTCCAATTGAGTGAATCTTAAATAATCATTTATAAATAAATTTGTATATGCTATTTAGTATTTTCATTTACCTGGCAAATTCAAATGCTTTTTTAAATGCCACATTTGTATAGACATTGTCGTCAACATTCTCATGATCTTCATCAGGTCCCATGACATCTTTTTATCATATTAAGTAATTGTTTGTATTAAATCGAAATAAAAAAGTCAATACTTACTTTGAACATGAAACATTTGTGTTCGTTTCTGCCATGTCACACGACTTTGTAAAAATTTGGCTATCTCACGAACTAGTAGCCAAGCCGTACCACACAACCAGTCACGATTGTGGGTGGTTGCGTAAAATTGCTGTAAAGCAACTGCTATGTCAGCTGAAACGTGTATTTCCTGCGTGGCAACTTCCGGGCAACATGGATTGGTAGCTTCTGTGCCAGTATAAGCACTTTCCCAAGGAAACCTATAAATAATTATAAGAAAAATTGCAAATAATTTTGCTTTTATATTTTTAACCTGGCTCCTTTGTATCCTGTTGAATTGGCATTATAAAGGGCACCCTGAATATGCTCTAGACGATACTTGAATAGTTCTTGTGACCAAAGGGGTTGAAATAGTGTTACTGCTGGTAGCATCCATATTTCTGTATCCCAAAAGTTGTGGCCCTCATAGTCATCATCTAGCTGACCACGTCCTAAACCAGTGGGACTAAGACCGAAATAGGGATTATTTTTTTGATTAGTTTCCAAAGAGGGCAAAGAGTTAGCCATATAAAATATGCCAGCATTAATTGTTTGCGACTGAAAAATATAGATTAGTTAAGATTACATAAATAAATATATACATACATATAAAGTTTTTAAACTTTATCTTACCAATTCTTCATCTCCTTCCACTTTAATTTGAAAATTATTCCAAAACTCTTGCCATTTAGAAGTGTGTTTTCTAAGAAGATCGCTCTCTGTTAAACTCAAAACTTTGCAAGAAATATTGTTTTAAAGAACTTTCAATAAATGTTAATTGGTATCAATAATTACCATTTTCTAACTCCATTAGTGCCACCGATTTCTCTAAATCCGCTGTTATAACGAACCTGTAATACATTCTCTTTTGACTAGAGTTCATTTGAAGAATTTTTTCATTTCCCGGAAAGTCATCACTAAATGCTATATAAACCGTGGTGCGGTTTGGTAGGAAACTTTCATTTTCCAATACTTTAGTTGTTGCTCGAAACATTTTTATATTAATTTTATTAGCATTTTCAGTTTCAACATCAAATGCTTGCGTATTTGCTCCCGGATTTTGTTGTAGCTCTATAGTCATAGGTTCTAAAACATGTAAAAATACATACATATGAATGCTTCATTTAATTAAGTATCATTAAAGTAGAACTACCTGACGCTAATTGCCTTTGTATAATCACTTCATAAATCAAGGCCCTATTAAAATAACGATGAGCATATAACCGTTGCTTCATAATTAAATTCAAATTGTCGTAGTCTTCCACCCATTCATATACCCCTTTATATAAATTCATTGTATATTTAATTTTACTGTATTGGAAATATGTTTTGGTCTCAGTATTTAAAATATGGGAAGTAATATTTACCCAATTTGGTAAACGGGCTCGACGACTATCGCCTTTATGGCCATTATAAACACCATTGATGTAGATAGCATCACCAAATATCGTAAGACCCAAGTGGCCGTTTGATAAGGATGGCATGAAATTTAAATCATCGGGTATTCTAAAAAAGATGTAACTGAATTTTCTTCTTCTATAACTATTTACAAGTAATGTTACCTTTCTGGTCTTAGCATAAAAGTTGTATCGAATTTGAGTAAACTTGAAGAACTTTTCCAACAAAAGTATAAAAATAATGAAATCATTAAATATAAGCGCATAATGAAAGAGACTGGATTGGCTGTAAAAACAACCGCTTTTATTTCGAGCTAAGTTACAATTGAATGCTTTTTCTTCATCATCTCTGCAGTTTGTATATTTTTAATTTACTGATAAGAAAAATGTATCGCTGATAGAGCACAGAAAATGAATAAAAAACTTGCGAAAGTAGTCAGAGAAGGCTCTCTGAATGATAATATTTAAAATAAAGATGTCGAATGCAACAGTAAGAGACTATTAACTCTACATATGTGTAATGCTTCTCAACACACTTTTAATATACATTTTCAACAAATTATCAATATGACCCGCTATCAAAAATAGGAAATTGCTGATATCAACCCGATTTTCGAAAGTCGAGTTTTCATCAGATCCCGTCGTTTTGAGCTGATTCTGACTATTTTTACAATGATGTCCGTATGGATGTATGTATGTATGTTTTTTTTCTAGGGTTAAAATCATCGAAAGACTGGAAGTGGTGGTGTTTGCCAGGAATGCGAGACTAACACGCAAAATACGCCTTAACACTAACCCAAAAGTTCCCCGTAAAACTGCCACTATGCTTTACGTCACAGGGTGGGAAAAGTCCTAGATCCGATCCAAACTATATTGATTCTTCTGCGATCTCTTCTAACCTACGAAGTTCCAATAGCACCAATTTCACAAAATTATACACATACGACCAGTTATACAAAGATTCCAACATGCCCATGCTGCCCACCGTTCCTGACACTTCCGTAGGCTCAAATCTGTCACACCATCCGTATTGTCCGCTGGCTATTGCAGACACAATTTGTTCGAAAATTTGCAAGAATTGCACATAAATCATGATGGTTTTTGAAACTAGTTGACACTACTTGTTGTGACTCTCAAAAAATTAAGGATAAATAAAAAAATGTGATCTATTCGTTACAATTTATATAAATTATTTTAGCTGAGAGCATAATCTCACTATATAGGTTACTTTTGCACTTAAAAAGTTAATGTTAATAAAATTTTTCAGATTTCCACTTTTTCATGGAATGCTCCTAATACACTTTTTAAAATTTTACTAAATATCCAAAGAAATTTGTTGTTCAGGCTTAAGTTCGTTCGATTTAATTTTTACAATTAAATCAATTCTTATTGAGAAAAATTTTTTCTCTAGTTCTTAGGGCTTACATATGTTTTGTTTTATCCGCATTACACAGGAAACTATCTAACATATTTTGTACTATGTGCCTCTAGTGTTAATAATTGAAGTTGTGTGTATGTATTTAGTCGAACTATATGGGTTTTATCAAAAGAAATTTATTATTCAGGCTTAAGTTCGTTCAATTAAATTTTTACATTTAAATCAATTTTTATTGAGAAATAATTTTTCAAAGCTAATAGTTAGACACGACCCCTTTCGATTTTGATGAAATTTGGTTAGATGTTGTCATTCATCCTAATACGTTTTTATGTTAAAGGAAACAAATTAAATATGTTTATTTCAGAAGTTATGACATATCCAATATGTCATTATTTCGCCAAATTTACCGAAAGTGTTGAGTTTAGTTTTTAAATATCTCGAAAACTATTTTATATACAAGATTGGTCTGTATGTCATTTTAAGCAGAATATTTGGAGCTACAAAAAAGTACAGGGCATACATTTTTTTTGGAAAAATGACTTATCTGCAAAGTTTTGAAATTTTCAAAACTGATTAAATCAAAAACCTATATTTTTTTTGGCTAAATTTTTTTTATATAATATCTTTAAACGTCCTTAAAAAATCTTGAAATTTTTATGGAGGTGTTTTTTTTTCTTTTTTGAGATATGACAAAAAAAAAATACATTTTTAACCCAAAATTTCCAACATAAAATTTCACCGAAAAAACAAATGCACAAATTTGTCAATGTTATTACTTTTTCCCCTTCAAAAACTTTAAATTAAATTTATTTCATATTGCTCAAAATTACAAATTTAAATAATTTTTGATACTATATTGTTGAAGGTTGCGAAAGAAAAAAAGCATATCTCCAAAAAGAAAAAAAAACAACTCCTCCAAATTTTCACGATTTATTAAGGACGCTTAGAGGTATTGCATAAAAAAATTCAGACGAAAACAAATACAGGTTTTTGATTTAGTCATTTTTGAAATTTTCAAAACTTTGCAGATAAGTCATTTTTCCAAAACAAATTTTTGTTCTATGTATTTTTTGTTGCCCCAAATATCCTCTTTAAAATGGCATACAAAACATCTTTGTATATAAAATAGTTTTAGAGATAATTAAAAACTAAGCTCAACACATTCTGTAAATTTGACGAAATAGTGACATTTTGAATATGTCATAACTTTTGAAATAAACATTTAAAATTTTTTTCCTTTAACATATATTCGTTATAGGATGAATGACAACATCTGACCAAATTTCATCAAAATTGAAAGGGGTCGTGTCTAACTCTTACTTGATTTGGCATGGAATTACCCATAAGTAATAGATTCTTTAATCTAGTACAAAATGTCGAAGTTCCATTCTCTATATCTTTTTTGAGGAAACACCTTTTTGACGATTTTTACTACGAAATTAATGATTTTATGGCAACATTAACTATGAATTTAAAATTTACCGTTTACCGGAAGCAGAAGAGATAATGTAACTCTCCCTTACCGACCTGCATCGGTATTTAACGGATTTTGCTGGCGCATTGCGATGTCTAATTTAGTAGTAGGTCTCTCTTCCTAACTGGGGGTCTACATTAGCTATGAAGTTGGAATGAACATCATGTCGGACATCGCATATGGCTAATGTAGACCGCTCATGTCCATGTTTCGTCCATGCTCTGCCATCGATGCCCGAACATATGGCTGAGCATCAATGTTCGCCTTGAGATTCGCTGTCAACAACCATTTTTAATAGAAAGAAAAGAGACAGAATATTCCATTTCTATTGCACTACCGCCAAATACATTGATAAGGCAGAACATGGACATCGCACGTATTCACCACACCAAAGAAGTTGATGATTTTTTTGCAGTTGCTCTGCCGGCGTCATGTTCATGTTATGTTCAAGTCGATGGCTCGTGAAGACATAGGGTAAAGAATCTCAGATTTAAGAAATCGCTGGTACAATGTTTGAAAAATATTGAGCTAAATTTTTTATCTGTAAACTGCGCAAGCAGTCTTCCCTACAAGAAATGTATGACCGAAACTAATACACACACAATTTTTTACTAATACATTTGTACATATGACTGGCACTGTTGATGGAGATATCTATCATCGTTGACGACATTTAGATATTTGTTTACGTTAAAAATTAATATTTAAATAATGCATATGTTAGAGAAAGACAGCTAATGTATTATTTCCTGACGTTAAAAATAAAAAAGTTTTCATTATTAAAAAAAATTAAAAAAACATATATTAAATAAAACATTTAATAAATTTTTCCAGATATTCTAAAAAAAAGAATTAATAAAATTGATCAAGGATTAAATATTTACAAAAATATACTATTACGCGGTGAATACTTCCATCATTATTGTGAATCACCGGCAATTGTTATGAATAATGGCAATGAAATGCCTATCATTGGTTTTGGAACATGGAGTGGCATAAGTGATTTTATTCTGTTGGAAAACGTTGGCCATCAGAAAACTAACAATGAGTCCGATAGTCAATTTGTTGAGAAAATTTCAGAAAAAGTATCAAAAACTGTGGGCTGGGCCCATTTGTACAAAAACCAACAAGAAATTGGACAAGTTTTGAAGAAAAAATAGAGAGCAAAGTGTTGTCTAGAGACAATTTATTTATAACTAGCAAACTGTGGAATACGAGACCAATATATGATGAGTTTCAATGCGTTACTATGTTTTTGTTTTCAAATATGTATGTTATTAAATGTTTTGCATAATTTTTAATAAAATTGAAATTATAACGTCATAATCTAATTTGAATTGTTCAGAAGAAAATAAATAATAATCAGCTAATCAGCTTTGACCGATATATTCATCAAGACTGATTAGTCAGCTGTGATGGTTATTTTCATCAAGCCTGACTAATCAGCTTTGACCCATGTATTCATCAAGACTGACTAATCAGCTTTGACCGATATATTCATCAGGACTGATTTGTCAGCTGTGACTACAATTTATATCATTAATGATTAGTAAAAAGCAGTGGAATGAGCAGTTCAGCTATATGTTCTATAGTCGATAGAATTCATAAGTTCGACAAAGACGCAAAATCACACGTACACAAAAGTTTCCATCAGTTTTTTCAAATTGTTTTAAGAAAATGATAGAAACTTTGTTCTACCTGATGATGGATATTTCCATCAGCTCTACCAGTCATATGATCGATCAAATGACTGTCACTGTTCTTGTAGGGTTGTTATGTTTCGAGATAAATCATTTTTTCCTCATACAATATTTAAATTATTTTACGCTAAAAGAATCAATTAATTCAGTATACATATAATTTCAGTATAACACATAAAATTTTTAGTATGTTCTTTTATTATTTGTATACTAATGCTGACTTTAGACATGTTTTTTACATATGGCTTGTCAGGTGTGTGAGACATATGTAACTTCGTATGTTTGTCAAAATTGTCAATTTACATATGATTTATAATTTTTGTTTTCACACAACACGTGCAATTACATCTGACATAACCTCTAAGTGTTCACAACAGCTGAGTTTTTGCACAATTTTCATATATATATATATATATATATATATAAAGCGCACTATGCTTTTTAATGTTTTTTTTCAGCCAAACCACACTTTTTAATTCAATACAGCTGATGGCATATACATTGTCAGATGAAAATAGAACACACTCTAATTGAAAAATTTTCATATGACTTTGTTTCTGTAATATAGCGTCTTCACGAGCCATTGATTTGTCTTGACAAAAGTCAAAGTCGATATGAAAAAATACCACTAACATTTTTGTGATGTTTTTATGTATGAAGTTTGACAAATGTTAGAACAAAATTATTTCTCGTGAAAACGGGGTGGGGTGTAAATGTCATCTGACAATGTACAACTTTTGCAGCGGGAATTTTACAAGTCAGATGTAAAATACATGTCGTCTAAAGTCAGCATAAGCAAATAAAAGAAGATACTCGTATAATGTAAAATGTATGCATCCATTCATTCATTCTTTCATTTATATTTTATTGCTCGCGTGTGTTTTTGTTTGTTAATAATGTTACACTCTTATTTAGGAAAAATTATGTTTATCATGATGCATGCATGATGTTGTCAGTCGTTACCAAATAGAATATTTTAGTATATGGACATTTCCACAGGAAAGTCCACTTTCTGTCACGTTCGACACCAAGAAAGTAAGCTTGTTTTTCAGAACCATGTGGTTCAATTTTTCCTAAACTTTTACTAAATGTATAGCTACTAAGTAGTACTTACGGCCTACACAAATATATGAATAAGAAAAATCTTACGTTTCTTTGAAAAAGTCAACATAATTGCTTAGGGTCGAACGGGACAGAAAGTGGACGTTCCTGTGGAAGTGTCCATATGTATTTTTTGGTTTTGAGCTTAAAATAAGCAGAAAAATTACTTAGTTAAAAAGTAGTACACTGTACTAAATAAAAATAAGAAAAAAGAATAAACCAAGCATGACTAGAGAGTTTCGGTTTGCTAAGATTTTGTTAAGAGGATTTATTTGCCCCGCAAATGTTCCATAACGCTATCAACAATTATGGTTAACACCTAGGAAGTCTCCTCCGCAAAATTGCTAGACGACCTAATTCAACGGGATAGTTTTCGATAACTTTTGAACTACCGTTCTGATCGTATCTAAAATTTAATCGGCTCTTCGAAAACTACTGCGGGAGATACGAACTCAAATATTTTCGAAAAAAGTGTTTGTATTTCTATTACTTCAAAAATCTGAAGGTTCAGAGATGGCCTGCAATATCAACCATTTCTTATATTTTGGATTTTAAATTCAATGCTGACTGACCTTTCAAGTGCAGCTGTGGCTGATAGGTAACAATGCTTACCTATTATTCCAGAGGTCGCGCGTTCGATTCCTGCTAAGGATCCTGGGTGTTTATAAAAAATAAAATTTGCAAGTGCAGCAATACCATGAAAAATCAATAATTTTTTAATGATAGGCCTCCGATTTTGACGAAACTTGGTACGTTTGTTCAGTTTTGTGTTATGAGAAAATTTTTATTAAATTTTTTTTAAACTGAAAATTTTGAGATTTATTCGGCATTAAAAATTTTCAATATTTTTTTTTGTTATTGTCATAACTTTGGTTCTACTGGTGATAATTAAAAAAGTATTTTTTATAATATTAAGGACTAAGCTAAAAAAAAATTTTTTTAGCTAAAATAAATTTTTATTTCTAAATTTTAAGACAAATGTATCTTCGATTTGTTTTTATTTTTGTGTGGACTTAGCACATTTTATTCTCTATTAACCCTATAAGTTTTAAAATGACTGGCCAAATGTTTAATAATATTAAATTGAAACGCCCTGATAGAGTACTTCCTCTTTTAAGCGCAAGTAGCGTCATAAAAGTACATGATGAAAAGGTGCCTATAGACCCTGTATTATTATTTCAACGCATGATCATCACTAAAGCTGTGTTCTCACTATGTGCATTTGCCATATGGAATGTCACTTTTTTATACACATGCGATTTACTGTGTATGTCAAAATCTGCGTTTTACATAAGGTTTATAATTTTTGTGCTCACCAGTAGGTACAGGGCTATTAGGCTTTTCTTCCGAAAAATCGTCAAAAAATATCAAAGAAATCGTCAAAGTCGTCATGACTTTCGAAAAAATTCGTCAAAAAATCGTCACGTTAAAAAGATGTATGAAATCGACTTTTATAGGTATAAAGAACAATGGTGTATACTTTGTAGGAAAGAAAATAAACTTTTATCTACTAACAGAAGAGCAGTTCTGTGGCTTCATTGAGACGGCTTAGACATCGTCAGCTTATTATTAGTTTGACCCACCGACCTTTTTGAACAAATGTATATTTATTTTAGATGTCCCCGTTTTATGAAATTGTTAATGGTTTCCGAGATATCGACCATCAGATTTAGTTCATATACACAACAATGAATCTTTGGTGTAAGCAGAACTTATTTTTAGCAATATTTAAAAAAATCCATAAAAACAGCTAATTTAAATGAAAAAATATTTTGCGCAAGCAGAGAACCAAGCAATAATAAAAAATCGACAGCGGCGGTAAAGCAATCACAGAAAAAACTAAATTTCATTTTCTGTAAAGGAATTCAATGAAATAGTAAATATTTTGTCTAACAACGGACCTACAAACGAATTTGTAAATATAGACAAAACTTTCTCAACAATTTCATTGAAAAAAACGTGTTTAACAAATATTAAACAAAATTATTTACCTTTAAGAACTTTATTATTTGACATATTGTCATAATTTTATTTTAAATTTATTTTAATTGTTTACTTAATTAAACAAAAATATTTACTGGGTTTTTTGTAATATAACAAACAAAATTTTTGTCTGGCTCGTCATCATCATCACTCATTAAGCATTTATGAAATTTCACTTTGTTAAATGTGTTCAAGTCTGAATGTTTATTTAAAGACTCTAAAAAAATGAATGAGAATTAACGCAGCGACATTAAAGAATTTATTCAGTAAACAAACTTGGTACAATCGCATCCTTTTGCTATCGTTTTTGTTGTTGTCATTTGTGTGTATGTCGTCATCGGGGTTGTTTTTTACCCGACTGCGCGACGCAAAGAAGGGTATTGTGTTTATCAGCCTATGTATGTATGTATGTATGTATGTATGTATGTATGTATGTATGTATGTATGTATGTATGTATGTATGTATGTATGTATGTGTGTTTGCGGCATTATATAAATCGAACGTGCAGACCGATTTTTACGATTCTTACGTCAATCGATTCGTCTTAATCCGGGGAGTGTCACTAAAGATGTGACAGTAGTCAAAATTCAATATGGCGGCCAACAGACGCCATTTTGTTTATACGAAAAAAATTGAAAGTCGGCCAACAATAGCAAAATGGGTATCATTCGACAGGTATTTGAAAGTCATCTTTAGGTTTCTCTTATAATTTTTAATTTCGAATGACCATTTAGGATCTGTGACGGTTTAAAATTGTTCTCTTTAATTTTTTTACGCTGTCGAGTTTTTTTTGATTATTTAAATTTATGTCTTGTTTATGATACAGTTTTTCTTGTTGTTTTTTGTGTTTACGTCCTAAATAAGAGTGAAACAAACAATTCATTGATTATGTAAATAACATTTACTGAAAATGAAATTTATTTTTAGACAAACTTTTGTTTGAAAATTTTTTGGTGATAATTTTTTCTGTGTAATGAAGAGACAATTGATGCATCCCTTTTCTTAGAACAGCGAAGATAAATTCAACAAGGAGAAAGTGAAGAAATAATTGTTGAAGTAGAATTACACACTTATCTATTATAATAACATTTAGAACAAAACAACCTATTTCACTTTGATTATTAGCAATATTACCATTCTCGTTTCTCGTACTCGTTTCCTTTCCGCTTGTCTCTCTCGCCTAAAAACTAAGAAGCTTATCAATAAGACTTGCAAAGTGTGAATTCGGACTTAATATCTAAGAATATTAACAACCACAGGAGTAACAAATGATCATACATATTTTTAAATGTCATATAATGAAAACTATTATAATAATTATTCACCATTATTTTTAATTATTTTCCCACAAAACTTAAAATAAAATAGGTATGTATAAAAGTACAGGTAACATAAGTCTACTAACTGTAATGTAATTGTCTAATTTCATTTTAGTTATGTTTTTGGCCAACAATTTGGGCTAATTAAGATTTCTATCTAAAATGGACATTTACATTAAGTATGAGATCTAAGTATGATTAGATTATAAAAAAATATTAATGTACATACATACATACATATGTATATACAGTGGCTCAATAAAGAAGTCGGACAAACCATACATTTTAATTAATAACGTTTTCCTTTTAAGAGAAATATTATTTTTACTTAAAAATCAGCCACAAATTAAAGATTTAATAGTCAATTAAATAATACAATGAAAAAAGGACTAAATATTTAGTCCATCTCGTAACATTTTACAATTAACCATGATACAATAATATAAAGGTAGAATCACATTTGACATAAGAAATAAAAATTGACTTTAGTGCCGATTATTTGATTACTGATTTTTTTTTGTAAACAGAGAACAAATCGTTGCCACACACTAATAAGGGGAACTGTTTTTTGATATGTGGAATTTGAACTTTAAAACTTATATCCACGTGTTTTATGAACTATAAGTATCCTTTTTAGATCTGAATCCATTTTCAAAATGAACTATTAAAATTTCTTCTGCATTTACTAATCATGAGGCCTAAAATGATTTAAGGAACGGGCCAGCTCTAGCTTAGATTTTTGACTTTTTCTGAAATTTCGACCCATCTGTCAGAAGAGATTTGGAACAATTCATGTTACCGTACAATGTAATCTACAGAAAACTTTAAAATTATCAAACAAACATTTATTCTTTAACAAAGTAGCAATGAAGAGGACGGTTCTGTGCAATTAAAATGCTATATTTATGTATATATTTGATTTACAAGCTGACTTTTTCCTCTTTCAAAGATAGCAAGAAAACATTTTTATTGACAAATAATTTACTCAAAGTATGCTCATCATCAACTTTAAGATGGTTATTGGGCACAAATCTAGTTTACCAACACATCTCCAAATAATATAAAGCTTTCAAATGGTCCAATATTGGCCATACACGTTCAGAAATGTAGTGGAAAATCGCATATATAAATGAATATTGCAGAGGTCCATAACTCGAAAGCTATGCATTTCCGAGAGTTTCTCCAATTAATATTTTCTCCTTATTTTTAAGTCCCCTATGTATTTTTTTCTCTGGAGGTGCGTTGGTAAGCAAGATGTAACGCTGTCTTGGCTGTCTGTCACCTTCAAGTAGGCTTGCCACCTTTTGGAATTTCCAAAACGGGATACCACAAATTATCAAAGAAAAAAATCATACAAATTCATTTGTAATTATCAGGGTTCGGACTTTTATTCAACTAAAAATTGATTTTAAGCGCTTGACAAATGCACCTAAAACTGAAAAATATGCGAAAAAATATGCATTTTATTTATTTATTTAATTTTAAAATATGCATTTACCTAAGAACAAAGTACTAAAACTAAAATAATATGAAAATATTTTTTTTAATATTTTATTATTATTAGAGAAAAAAAACCTTAAACCAAACACAATTGGGTCTATTATTTACTGCAACTGAACTTTAGTGAGTTGCCAGCAAGCAACTGGAAATTAATGGTTCCCAAAAAGGCACTCAATAGAAGCAGTTGCCCTTGCATTCAGTAGTGTCATTTTCAGCAACTTGTAACCCAACTGAGGCTCACTTGCCATCCATAATCGGCCTATTAATATTTTTTTCCAAAATTGATAAATATGCATTAAAAACTTGTTTACTCCAAAAATATGCATTTATTGTCAAAATATGCAAAAATATGCACTTACCACCAACATATGCAAAAATATGCAACTACAAATCGATGCCAGCTACTTAAAATTTGATGATTCGTATAGATACTTAGTCAATACCTCTATCTATCACCACAAAAAATATGCATTTGCATGGACATTCATGCCCTTGTAATTTTTATCAAATTTTATTTATTAAAATCTAGTCTCATAAATATAATAGGAATAATTAGTATTAATTGGAATATCAAATATTTGGTAAAGTATAAATTTATTCGAGATTTTTTCAGGAATTTATGTTTCAAAAATATCTTTATTTTTTGTGGGTTAGCTGATACCTGCAGCTCACTGGGTGCTAATTAGAGATGGTCAAAAATATCGATATATCGATATTTTGTTAAAAATATATCGATATACCTATATCGCCGATATTTTTAATTGCAAAATATCGATATTTTCCAAAAAATATCGACAGTATTAAATTAGATATTTTTTAGCTTTGGTTTTGCTTTTCCTGCAGTATTAAAAAAAAATTCGACACAATCTTCATCAAATAAAATATTACCAACAGAATCTTTTGTTTTATTTACAAAATTTTGTGTATTAAGAAAATTATCTTTTTGTGAGTATAATTTGGTGATGTACGTTCCAAGGCGAATTAATACCACGTGCCCGTTTATCAACAATAACATTTGTAAAAGTGTTGTTGTTTTGTGTGTATTTTATTTAGTCTCAAAATTAGTCTATGTCACTACATTCCATTCCATTCGCAATCGCTAAAACGCGAACACTGCACGGCTCTTGTCGGTTAACAATAAACTCTTGTTTGCAAATGATATGGTCCATTACTGGATTACATCGGACCATGTTGTAACTAGTCCATTTCAGCTAAAATAGGTCATGTAGTCCAATATTGCCCATACACATGCGTGTATATGGACTAGTCGCGTTATCTGTAGGGTAAGTTAATATACATACATAGGCATATATGAATGCGTGTAAATTGAGGTAAGAAAACATTTTTGTATGAAAACGAGGGTAGAATGAAATTTGATTTTAAAATATGTACATATAGCGACCTCATTGCTGGTTTAGCTCATATGCCAAAAAGTCGGAATGGAGAAAAACGACAAAGAAGATTTACATGAAGTTCTCTCAAAATATACCCGATAGAATTTTTTTGTATTTTCAACACTGCTTCCGATGTATGTTTGGAAGAAAAATGTTCATTTTTGTGAACTTTCATGAATTTAGTTAGAAGTTGTTTTGTGCTACACTAGCCACTTTTTTGGCAAACTGCTGTGTATTGAGTAACTTGTTATTGAGATGAAATTTCCTACTGATTATTGAAAATAAGCGAATAAATGTTATTAGAAAAGATATTTACACGGAATAAAATAAAAATATTGACGAAACTTGGTATTTTACTTAATTTCTGTTTTTTATTTATTTTTTATTTAAAATTTTTTTTTTTAGAAAATTTTTATGAAAATTGATGATATCGAGCTTAATGAATGCTTGATATATCAGAAACGAGAAACAACTTTGCGAAACAGATTTCGCATTCTGAAAGAGGGTATTCAAAATATACATATATATACCCCATACCTAACTCAATATTTTTAAAATGAATGTGATCGCGGCTTAAGTTGGACTTTAAAATACCTATAGCATTAATGGCCGAAGCAATTTGTAAGATCCTTTTCAGAATACAGTTTAAATCTATTAGCCCTTTCAACCTTTTGAGAGTATTTTTCTTACTTCTAACGATAAAATTTTGCAAAATGAAGTATTACAAAGGTATTTTGTAGGGCCTTACTTCAGTTTGCTTCCTACTAAAACGGAAATAAAATTTTTTTATGTTTAATATATTTTTTTAATTTTTATTTTTTATATTTTTTTGCAATTTTAAAAAATATAGTTTTTAAAATATAAAGTTTGGTGCAGGAAAGGGTTAAGTATTTTGGCACAATTTAAATATTTTTCTGTACACATTCTACACTACAAGGAATTTTCATATGTTGAAATTGGTTACAGTTAAAAAGTAAATACTTCCAGAATCTCATTCCACAAACGAAACACATGAAATAAAACTATTTTTTAATGGATCTAAAATGGAAGCAGTCGACAAATTTAACGAACTTTTGATAAGAAACTTCTAACGATATAAACAAAATTTTTTAAGCACATTTCAGTTTGACCTCGTAAAGCGACAAAATCGGGAGGAGGATGATGAACTTTTCAAGAAAATATTTATTTCCATACATACTTTTTCACTCAGTTTTTATATTATGAGTATGAAAGTGTACATTATTATAATTGAAAAATAAAAAAACCCAACAGAAACATTATGGTAATCATAAAAAATAGTTAAAGTTTTTCTTATTTGTTCATCATCTTTTCTTTTTTTCATATTAAATGGACTCTTTGTTTGTTCATAATTTGTTTTTAACTATA
Organism: Panzeria rudis; assembly: GCA_956483635.1. Taxonomy (NCBI): domain Eukaryota; kingdom Metazoa; phylum Arthropoda; class Insecta; order Diptera; family Tachinidae; genus Panzeria; species Panzeria rudis. The sequence continues at coordinate 154,673,390 of OY101449.1, read as the reverse complement.
ATATTATTTTCATAGTTTTTTGTTGTTGTAGTTTATTTTTTATATTCAATGTTGTCTTTGGACACAGGTGTCTTTCTTTACAAGAGCGGCCCATGATTGTAATTTAACATTTTTTCATATTACAGTAGATGACAAAAATATTTTGCCAATGCAAATTTTTTTTGAATGTACGAAAAATCTTAAAACTATTGTTTTAAGTTGCTTTTCCATACAAAGTTCGCGCACGAGACTAATTTCTTAAATACGTGCCATTGATATTTGTAAAATGAAGTTTAGTTACGTTCCATTTTTAAAGCAAACATGTTGCAATCGATAATGTGATTGTTGTTTCTCTTTGACGGTATCAAAGTAGAGGTTGTGGACCACAAAGTGATTGACATTTGTTATACTTTCGTTTTTTACGATCAGCTGTATAATTAATAAGCAAACAGATTCTTTGTGCAGGAGTTTATGCTCATATTATATAGCCGATTTTTATAAAACTTCTGCAATTTTAAAGATATTTATTCACAGATGTGCACAATTTGTATTTTGCTAATATTAGTTCAGTATTTTGGGAGCTATAAGCATTTAAAGTTGCTACTAATACATATACACATATTACTCATGCATGTAAGTTGAATAAGAAAAACAACAAAAAACATGTATGTGTTGTTGTCCGACTGGCTTTGCAAAAAAAGTAACAGCAATAAAACATTTTTTCTATGTTTTCATACGGAAGAGTTTTAGGAATGTCATAGGAACAAAAGGGAAGAGGGCTAATATATTGACTTGCCTCATTGGTAGGTGTTTTGTTTTTATGTGTTTAATAAAAACGTTTTCCTGTAAAAGTATGTATGTGTTTTTCGGTTACAATTTTTTGCTCATTGTAATACTTTACAATATCGTTCGGAGCAAGGACAGATTTTTTTTGCCTATTTCGCCAAATTAATTATAAAAATTTGGATAAGAAATAAGTTTTAAGTTTACAATCACTAAATAAGACATAAAATACACATGAACACTGATGAGGGATTGAAGTGACTTTCGAAAACGAAATTTGTATGTCCCTGCAGATAAATTTATAACTAGTTACGTTTTGGAACAGTCATATTACTAGTTGCAACGATACTAGTCAAAAAAAGGACTGTCATATTACTAGTTGTAATGAGGCTAGTAACGATACTAGTCGTGATTGTAAAAAAAAATATAAAAAAAAATTATGTAATTCATAAAAAAACGACGTTTTGGAACACTCATATCATTATTTGTAATGATACTAGTAATTTAAATTATTTTTTTATAAATTGACATATTTTCGGGTGTAAGTACATAAAACAATATTTTAGCTCTAAATATAATAAGTAGAAAATGGCTCAGTGGATAGAGTGCATGTCTTGAAATATGATGACTGTGTGTTCATACCCCGTTTGAGCCAAAAGCGCACTAGTCTACAATAACTAGTATTTCTATATATACAAATGAACTAGCTGGTCTCCTATGACAACCTAATGTTAAAATCGATAGTTCGATATATGAAAAAGGACAGATACGCAACTAGTTTGAATTAAAAAGAAAATAGTACATATATTTCTAACTACATACTAGTCATTTTGTCTGCAGGGGTTGAGTCCTGTATGTTGTGGTCTTAATTAAGGTTAATTTTTCCCTTGATACTTTGAATATTGTCTCATGTCTCTTTCTAGCCAAAATGTTACGAACTTTTTAGCCTAATGACAATCACTTAGAATTTCTATATCTTTTTTAAAAACTTGACTCCGTGCAACACTAGTAGCATAACCCCGAAACGCACATTCACATATAAATAGGTATACACAGATTACGAATATAAAAATATATTAGGAACATATTTTTGCAGTATACTGTATAATTTATATATCCCTTATCTTTTTATGTACATATATGTTAAAGAAATATGGAGATGATTTAAATAAATTCATTCATATATAATTGTTGTAGAACATAGAAAAATTCCTACCAAGTTAAAGACCATAAGCAACTGGAGATAGAATGATTAAATAAATATACTCACGCGCCATAATTCTCATTTAACAATGGCAGCTGGGATCAAATCAAATCCTGAAAGAAAATAAATAACTATTATATATTTAAAATTACAATAAGAAAAATGTGTACATATATAGGCATACATATGTACAATATACATATGTATGACATTTTATGTGCACTCATAGAAAAAACAGTTCTAAGTTGTTTCAAAGAAGAAAAAAACTTCAATTCAAAGGTGCAATTTTTTTGTCGTTTTGTGGCGATCGTTGCCTTGCACTCTGAAGAATTTTTAAGGAAACTATAAATTTTATTTCAAAATTGGTCAACTTTAGATAGGGCTTGAGGGAGAACCATTACCTCTTTTGACCCGATTTTTCTTCTACACTTATTATTCATAGATTTTCTTTAAAAAACTGCCAAACTTTTGTATGTTCCAGAGGAACTTTATTTCATATGACCGAAAAAACAATAACACCTTTTTGGAAAAAATCCCCAAGTATTTGACATATTTTACATGTGTCATGTCCCGATGCGTGTAACTTTTTAACGAGTAAAGATATCGGCATGAAATTTTCCGCATTTTGTTCTAAATTTTATCAGTAATATTGCTATTTTTTTTTAAAAATTATCGGCCATTAGGTTCAATCACCACATCAAACAACCTTAATGCCCAAAAAAAAAAAATCGAACTCAATTATCTCTGAAACTAAAAGAGGTATGCCACACATGTAAGAATGTTTTTTGTAGACATTCTCCAGAACTATCTACGTGTAAGAAATTTTAACATTCCGACTATAAACTAACTTTTGGCGATTTTTTTAAAAAACTTACCGTCCGAGGTACCCAAATTTGGAGGTTTGCCCACGAGCCCCCCTTTATGCAAGGAAGCCGTGCCCTTGCATGTGAATTTTAAAACACCTCAAATTTGGCTGTGTGGAATTTCAGAACAATATCTTCAACAGTTCACAAGATACCGAATTATTTCCAAAAAAAAAAACGTTTTTGATATTATCCTGGAATGTTACTGTTTTTGGGGTCAAAGAATCCATTTTTATATTTATTTTTACATAAAACTCACGTTAGATGGCGCTGTAATACACATGTTGTTATTTCTTGTAGATTGTAATAGAAAAAATGGCGTTTAAAATTTTTTTTAACCAAATTTATTCATTTATTTTTAAATTAACTAGATGTAATTCGTATCCAAAATAAAAAACTAATCACGTGAAGCCACTAAATTAATTTTATTTTAATAAAAATAAGAAGAAGAATATAACGCTTTATGATGCTGCCATTGATTCACCATGTGTAAACAACAGTAAATGTCATATAAATGTTTAGGCTGGGCTTTTGAGATCTCAGTTCAACTAGGTTTAGTTAAATCTGAAAACAGATTTGCGCCGCCATTACCAAATTTGTATAAAAAATTTTGACGGAACAGCTTAGTTTTGCGTAAAATTTTGGTTGTTAATGAAATAATAAAAAAATCACATTTACCGCCGGAAAAATCAGAGTTTCAGACTACGTTAAACTAAGTTTAAACTTAATCCACATCTCAAAATTCTTACCTTAGTGTATGATTTATGACATCTTATTGGCAGTTCAACATAAATCAGAGCGTTGAGCGTTGCGTAAGCAACTGGGGACGTATTTAAAGTACATTTTAACACAAAATATTTACTTTGAATAAATTGTAAAAACGTACCCTGCGACGCTTAACGCTCTGATTTAGGTTGTGCAGTGAGACATATAACTTAAGCCCTCTATTGTAAAGCAAAATGACTTGTAATTTAAAATAAAATAAACCGTTGAATCGACTTCATTATTATTTATTTTTCTTTATAATTTTGTAAAGATAAATAGAGTAACATATATTTTTATAAAAATATAATTCTTTTGAATACAAAAGTTTTTTTTCCCAAAAAAACAAAAATTTTTTTCAATAGTAACGTACTGATAATAATAAAATGAACTTCGTCATATCATTAGAAATATGTTTTACAATGAAGCAAACATCAAAAATTAATTTTTTAGGCGCAAAAAAGTAAAAACACCCCTATTTCTATGACAATCCACAAGAAATAGCTAAATGTGTATGTCAGCGTCATCTAGCGTGAGTTTTAGATGAAAATAAATATCAAAAATGGATTCCTCGACCCCAAAGACAGTAAGATTCCACAACTTTCCAGGATAGTAAAAATAACTAAGCATTAATTTTCAAATTTTTAATGATGTTTTCTTGTTAGACAGCTTTCCAAAATCATCAACTTCAAATGCGTGTAGAAAAAATCTAGCACTAGCACGATTTTGGTTGTTGCACTGTGTTATTAATCTACACAAAAGTCTCTTTCATTTGGGTAAAGTCACATTGATGAACAGGGCTCGGACTTTCATGTAAATGCATGTTTTTGTGGTGTTAGATAAAGAGGTGTATTGACTAATTATCTATACGAATCATTCAATTTTAAGTAGCTTGGCATCGATTTGTAGTTGCATATTTTTGCATATTTTGGTGCTAAGTGCATATTTTGGCAATAAGCGCATATTTTTAGAGCTATACAAATTTTTTAATGCATATTTTTAAATTTTTTAAGAAAATATTAATAGGACGATGATGGATGGCAACCGAGCCCCAGTTGGGTTGCCAGTTGCTGAAAATTATACTACTGATGGCAACTGACAACTGAGAGCTGTCCAGTTCAGTTACTATATATTGTGTCTTTCTGACAACCATTAATTATTGTGTATACATTCATGCAAAACGAAGAAACAATTAAGCGATAAGACTTTAATCGTCTGAACGCCAAAGAAAGTTCAAAGAAGAAAAACTAAGAAGCTGATCAATAAGACTTGCATCGTCTGAACGTTGACTAAGCGCTTAAAACCAATTTTTAGGTGCATGAATATCCGAGCGCTGTTAATTATATTTGAATGTATTATATAGGTACATACATATATACAAATTTTTCCTTCATGTACGATTTGAGGGGTGGGCTACACAATATTTGCAATATTTGTACAATACATATCTCCTGTTGCACATACATGTCGTTATATAAAATGCAAAAGTGCCTGTCTTATATCAAAACAAATTTTAGAAGAGATAAAAAACTTAATAAAAACATATTATTGTGATTGCAAAAACTGCTTTTTTCAGGATAGTATCATTAATTCATACTTTATTAATGATACTTACGAGAAAAAATTTTTTTTATTCACAATAGTTTGCTTTTTATTAAGTTTTGTTTTATCTCTACTGAAAATTTTTTAAAAATGATGATAGGCCCCTTTGCATTTTATATGACGATATATACCTACTTATAATGATAAATATCCAAAGAAACATGATTAAAAAAAATTAAGTTAGATCACGTTGTGGAACGGCACGTGCTGTTTTTTTATTAAAAAAATTTACCCTCCATTTTTTTTTAAATAATCTTTTTATAGAATTAAATGATTAAAAATCTCATATTTCAGCAAACAAAATGCCCCTCCAGAATGTTTTTATACGTCTATGTATGTAAATGATAATAATTCGATTTTTTAAATATGATTTGATTAAACTGCAGAATATTTTTCATAATTAATAAATCATCTAATAATAGTTTTCCACTGCTGAATTGTTGTCGTGATGCTTGATGTTGGCAATTTCACAGTTTCTTGAACAACATAATTTATACCTCGACGATCAGGCTTAAGAAATAATTCTTAGCTCAAACTTTCCAAACTACTGAACTAGGAAGGCTTTAACCGTAACCATAAAGCTTTAACTCATTATTATTACTGTTATTGTTTTTATTGTTTTTCTTCAACATAATTTAAATTTGTTATTTGGTTTGAAGCATAAACAAAATTATGAAAAAAAAGGGGGAACAAAATTTTTTTTATAAGAAAGAATAATAGTTTAGAATGCGAACAATATTGTAATTGTAACAAAATAAAGAAGCACGCTTTTTTGATTCTTTAAGCAAGCGCAGCCAAGTGTACATAAAGAATGAAACACGAAGAAAAAAAATGATAAAAAACAATATTATTATTAGCGTCTCATAGAATAATTTCAATTATTACACCTGTTCCATAGAAGCATCATCAACATCAACATCGTCATCACCATCATCGCCATAAACAGCAGCGAACAGTAACGCGCGCGAAAACATTACAATACACGTAATGACTGTGCATTTTAAATGAAAAGGGGCCTACAAAACTCAATAGTATTCGTATTATGCTTCAAGAAAGATACTCAGCCATTCGTCTCTTAAGGGAAATATTTTTCTTAGAAAACTTATCATATTTTAAAATCTATTAAATTGTGTGGAATATGTTGCTCATAGCTTTAGTTGCTGGAGATTGTCATAAATATGTATCTCGATTGCTAGAAATATTTTCCAATATTTTTGCTTTTTTTTTGTTTGTGTTTAAAGATCTTTATTTTATAATTTCTATATTTTCCTCACTCTATTCTATTATCATCGTTCGCATTCAAAAACCAAATCCATTACTATTTTATCACTTAAAAAACCAACCATTCAATTCTGTAAATCTTTTTCTACTTAATAGGTGGATTTTCTAAAATGTACTTTTCACAACTTAAATACGATGCTCAATTGCAGCCAGATACAGCGTTTATAAAACTGTAGATAGTGCAAGAATGAAAATGAAGAAAAAAAAAATCTATCAATGAATAAAAATGATCAATGTTCAGTGAGTTTTTATTAAGCTACTGCTTGGCATTAAGTTGGGTTTTATTGAATCCAACGTTTACGCATTACGTTGAGTAGTTTTTATTTTAAGTCAATTTATTTTTATTTTTTACGATATATTTTGTAAAAACATTTTATAAGTATGTACGACTTATTTATTTGGGACGAATACCAAGTACTTTCAATATATTTTACAACACAACCTAAATCAGAGCGTTAAGCGTCGCGTGAGCAGCAGGGCACGTACTTACAGTACTTTCAAAGTAAATAATTTGCAGTAAAATGTACTGTAAATACGTACCCTGTTGGTTACGCGATGCTTAAGGCTCTGATTTATGTTATTCCTAAGTTTTTAAGTGGTATACATACAATTTAAAAAGAGTGTTATTAGTGCAGTCATATCCCTACAGGAAAGAGAACCTGTCAAAAGACAGGTCACGTGACTGGTTCCCAAGGACTATCAACCGGTTCGAGTAGCGGAACTTTGTATGAATGCGACCGGTAACTTATAGATGGCGTTGGCATTGACATAATTAAGATACTCAGTGATTAATGGAATAGTGCCATCCCCAACAAGGGCATGACTTAAAACACCTAACTCTTTGATTCTAAGAGCAGACCTTGCAGATATGTATGTATTTGATGTATATCAGGGATAATATATGCCATTTTCAAAATTGTACTTAAATCGATATATAATTGTACTTTTTCCATCTCAATCGTACTAAAATGCTATGAATATCTTTTTAAGGAAGAAGTAAAATAGTATTAAAATTCTTCATATAACAATTTAACACAGTTTCAGGTTTGAGAAGTTCAGAAAATAAGGAGTGCCCCTTGCAAATATATATATGTATATACATTGTCACATCAATTAACTACTTATTACTTAGTTGAAGCTAAAAAATAAGTAGTCAAATAAACAAATTAAAATTAAAAAAAAAAAACTTTATATACATTTTATTTATATTTTTTCACACTTTGGATTATTTTTTTGACCCAGCTGGGATACGAACCTGTGCTGGTTCAGATTTAAAGACGAGTACTTTACTCACTCAACTATAGTTAAGCGACAAAAATTAGTTTTTATATAAAAACAAATGTTGGCTTAAAAAGTGATTGTCTACTTATTGCATTAATACTTAACAACAAATTATAACTATTCGATAATGAAAGAACTCAGTAGTAGTTCTAATTTGGAGCATAGTAATAAGATAAATAAGTACCACTCCTTTCTTTGTAAATAATTAAAAAAGTACTACCGACTACAAAAATGGCAAATGGCTTTGCTGGGTACTTGTATTATAGTCTCAAACGGCCTTTAGATATATGCAAATATGCATTATATAAATTTTATTTTATTTTAAATTGTTTGACAAGAATGGCGATTTTTGAAGCTTATTTCATACGTAAACATTTAAGGAAGCCTTGCCACGTTCAGAAAAGGGAAAATATTCCCAGAAATTTTTAACAAGTTTGCGTAATATAATGTACTTAATTCGGTATATTAGTGCTATGTAATATATGGAGCTATGTCAGAAATTAATCGAATAAATAAATGAAAGAGTTGTTAAGAACCCTTCCGCAAAATTATGATTATATGCCAAAACATAAATGCAAAAATCAATATCAGGGCTTGCAACTGACTAAAAGTCACTCAAACTCTAAAAAGTGCAAAAACTTGGGATGCCTACAACGAAAATGTTGAGAATTCAAAACTTGCTAACAGCGGCATAATAGCAAAGTCGAATATTGTTCAAAACTCACAAAAACTGCAAGCAAGATGAAAAGTTGTAAAAAGTAGCTTTTATCGCAAACAATGAAAATTCGCCACAAGTTGCGAAATCGGAAACAGGCCCTAAAATTTATTAGAACGCCAAAAATTTTAAAAATAAAAAAACTCGGAAAGAAAGGGATTACAAAGAATCATAATGCCTATTGATTATATATCAAAACGATATATTTTGAAATCTATTGTCACAGTTATTTACGTCATGTGATGCGAAGATAATAGTAGAATACTTTGAACTAAGTCAATTTAGGATAAATACCCAGAATGATTTATTACATACATTTAAAATTTAAACATTTTTGGAGTTGTACTGAATGTGTTATTGGAGTACTGCAGTACTTATTCAATGTGAAATGTACTCTCTAGGCCATTCTGAGGAGCTGTCCTCATTAGCCCAGTAATAGCAAGGCATGCTATCCTATGCAACTTGCTCAGTGTAGACAGATATATACTCTTGTCCATCGCTCTCCAATAGACAATCGATGCGTATGTAAAAATGGGTAGGATATGCGCCTACATTCCCATATTTTTCCAAAGCGCATAGAGCTTTTCGTGCGTGTACTGACCTCTAAATATTGACCGATTTGTCTACCATGAAAACTGACATTATTTTTGTTGAGTAAAACATGGAACAGGGAAGAATATTGTGATTGGTAATTGTTGTAAAATGAGCAGTTTCTGAAACAAAACAAATTTGATTATTTGGAAGTTTTTCAACATTTGGTTCTTATCTTGGCTAATCATTACATGAGCTTTTCCTTCTTGTTTCAACCTAGCTGACATTGGTCGCTTGTCTACTTGAATTTGCAATCCTCACATGGTAAAAAGATATATGAAGACCTCTCGAAAGTCTCTTTTTTGCAAAAAAAAACGATTTTGCGCTAATAAAAATTAAAGTACAAATTCGTTTTATGTAAATTTATGAGAATTTAGATGATTAAAAATCAAAATTTTTAAAGTTTACATATTACTAAAATTTTTACGAAAAAAGTAGATTTTCCACAAAAAAATTAAAGTGTCACGTTATGTTGTATTTATTCAAGCGTTTTAAATTCGAAAATTTTCGCAAAAGTACAAAAATATCGTTTTTGTGGTACTTTACCACATTGATTCTAATTCGCGAATAACGCGAAAAACGAGAGCTAACTTCGAAAAATGGCCAGCACCATTGAAATCAGCGTACTCGAAATATCTTTACGAGTATTTTGCCCCGCTTGTTACATTTTATGACTAGCATAGTGTTATTAATAATATGCTTTCAAAATTCTTTCCTCCATAAAATTAATTTAATTGAAAAATAAAATTGAATGAACAACTTAAGCCAGAATAATTAAATATCTTTGGACTAAAAACCATAGAGTTCGACTAAAATTCATAGCTCCAATTGCAAAATAAATTATTTTTAAGTACAACGAAATATGTGTGAAATATGTATGTTTTTAAATTATATGTTTCGTAATATAAAAATCCCGAAAATCTAGAGATCCCGGCTGAGGTTTCCGGGGGTCTATCTCTAAATTCCGATTCCAGGTACTTTAAAAAGCCAGTCCTCATTGGTATCCCTAGTTATTTACATATTTATGTACATATAAGATCTAAAATAGACTTTACGAAATCTTCTATTCGCTTTTTGGAATAAATTTTGTTCTGTTGGGAGCTCTTCCCTTTTAGTTACAAAAATGTATTCAACTTAAGAATTTTTCAAAGAACGCAATCGTGTTGCAGCTGTTACAAAAACCATGTATTTTCTGCTTTACAACTATAGTTCACAGTTTTTGTGTTCTGCTGTAAGATTTTCACTCTTCTTAAGTACAATGAAAGAACAAAACATTGCGAAAGTTTATAAATTGTCAAGTCGTTGTAATCATTGTAATCATACAATATCAATTTTATTCTATTCTATTCAATACAAAACAATTTTATTTTATTTAAAAACACACACAAAACCATGCAGATCCTTCTCATAAAGTTAAGAAGATGTTTAAACCTAAAACTTGATTCAATTTATCTACTCGTATTGCTGAACGAATAAATATTTCTATCGTTTACTTTTGAGATGACAGCTAAAAAGACATCAAAAGAGTTTCTTTCTTTCTGCCTGTCATCTGGTTAATCATGGTGTTCTAAATATATTTAGTACGGGTTTGTATTTTTAAGTGCTGTGGAAAATGATCAATAATGATCAAGAATTGAAAACTTGTAGAAAGTAATTATTATTTTCTGCCAATAACTCTTGGCTGATTGTGGTGCTAATACAGTTAATAGAGTTGTTATTGCAGAAACTTTTGTCCAGCGTTTGTTTCATAACTATTCATCACTTGCGTAACAATGATTAACCAAAAAAGGGAAGTTGTTTACTGTTTGTCATTGAATTTTTATTGTCATTGGATCGGAGTGAACATAATTTAAGCGCCATCTACTGACAGTTGGAAGTTTGACGACACTGATTAAAGTAATTGTGATAAATGAATAAAGCAATCAACAGACAGTAGATGTGAGCAATTGAGGATAACACAGCCAAAGCTGATAAATATGTAGTTTATTATAAAATTTATAATACAGTTGCATCATTTTCTACCATGGGAAAGTATTTCAACAGTTTGAGAAAAGTACAATGTAGCAATTTTATTGAACACACAATTTAAAACTTATCTTCTAGTCTTATTCGATTCTTTGAAAAAACAATATTACATACATCTGTACTATACATATGTACGAATATGCAACATAGCTCCAAACACAGTTATGAAATCGTGGAACTTCGAAACTGGTTCCACTACGGGCAAACTGCAGCCCACCGATCTGCTTAGAGATGCTTGTTGCGTATCGCTCTAAGATATAAAAGTTAACCGCGATTTGCGGGAAAAAGCAGTGCTCCGAAAACCAGAAAAGTGGTTTCCTTTAGACAAGCACCTCAAGATCTGTAATGAAATTCGAGTCTGCTTACAAAAAGTATGAACATTTCCAGAAAATAGTAGACTGTTTTTCCCCGCTCACGACCAAAGCAACTAAACTTGTTTTTTTTAAAGAAAGCTCTTTTGCTTAGTTTAGAGCAGTGGTAGGCACAACTCGAAATGTGTATTGTTGCTTATTACTGTTAGTGAGGCGAAAGAGCTTACCACCGAACATCAGCGATGCCATTTTTGGGGTTTTTACGATATAACAATAAAAACGATATAACATACTGTGTTGTCATATCGTAAGATTTTTACGATATGACAACATTGCGAGATGACAACACCGTATATGACTATCTTAGTGTTTTCATATCGTAAAAAACTTACGATATGACAACACAGTATGTCATATCGTTTTTATTGTTATATCGTAAAAACCCCAAAAATGGCATCGCTGCCGAACATTAAGTCAAACGTTTGAAATATGATACTGCATTATATTTCCTTAGGTAATATTTTACGCATTCGAAATAAAAAAAAACAATTTAAAACAGTTTAAATTGGGAAAATTCATTCGTTGTTTGCCTAAAGGAAAAGAGTGTTGCAGTTTTTAGATACACAATATATAGAAAAGTCATACTTTGAAGCGGATTTTTGCACTATATTAATAAAATCGTCCACATTTATACTCTTATGAAAGAAGTAATAAAACGTGTTCTAATGTGATGAAATATTTTTCACATATCATCATCAATCTGAAATGAAACACGAGTGTTTGCTGTATAAATATTCTTAAACAAAATTGTAAAAAAATATGTAAGCATCCGCCTCATGTGCATTCGTCGCTGTCTCATCGACGACTAAACAAAAAGAGGGTATGAATCAGTGATGCCATTAGGATACGAAAGATACATTTTTCGTATCTTTTGATGACTTTAGGTACCATGTATAATCCTGACATTTTTCGTATCTTTTGTATCTGTACGCAAAATGTACAGAAATAAAATATTAAACTTTCCGTCTCTGACAAAGTTTTTTAAAGTTATCATTTCGTTATGAATACTAAAAAACTCCTTTACTCGTATATTAATTTTTACAAAAATGAATTTGTTTTGACAACATCCAAAGATAGTTACATATAATTAATTTTAAAGTTTGCTTACTGTATTTTTAAAAATTACATACCTAATATTTATGACTTGAATAAATATAGAAATGAATTTATATGATATAATTTTCTTTACAATATTCATTAAATATGAAATAAAAATGTTATGTTATGTTTGCGCGTAATGATCGTAAGCGACATTTTGTAAAAAACAATTTTTTTTATTGAAATCAAAATTGTATGAGGATACCCATAGTTTAAAATCGTAAAAATAAAAAAAATTTTAATAACTTGTGAAATCTATACAATTTTATCGTAAGCGACAGTTTATGAATATAAATCATGTTTAAATACAATAAAAAACCTCCTCCTGAAAAATTAAATTTTTGTCGCTTATGATCATTTGGCGCTAAGGGGTCGATATGTTAAACGTTAAAAACGGATTTTCAAATTTTTTCAAAATGTATCTTTTTGGGAAAAAATGTATCTTTTTGGAAACTAAAATGTATCTTTCTCGAAATTTCACTGGCAACACTGGTATGAATACCTGTGAACGCTCTCAGGACAACTGTGCTCTGAAACGCCGCCCAATGGCAGCGTTCCCAGTTTTGGGGATTTGTCCCCAAATAGGGTTTTTTTTGCGACTGGGGATTAACATTTTGTTAAAATCCCCAGGTGATTTCTTGCGAAAAACTACATTTTGTCGCTGGGGATTTTTGGGGATTTGAAATTTATTTCTTCTGCAACAAAATCATTTCGAGATACCAGTCAGCCAACAATTATGGTCTGGTATGTGGCTTACTGGACCTCTTTAAAGAGGCATAGTAAATCAGTAAAACACAAAAATAGCTCCGAGTCGCTTCATAGAAAAACACTCTAAAAACATTTCCGTTTTTCTTTCAAACGCTAAAACTTTTTAATACAAACAACATGTACAACAAAATTGCATTAACTAAATATTGAGAAGATTTTGATTCTGAAGATTTAAAAACCTGAACATTGATACATATGAAACTGTTTTATTCTTGGGTGTGTTTTTACGTTACTTTTTTTATATACATAAATACATATGTAGATATGTATTTAGAACTCGAAGTAGACATACCCGGGGGTAAAACTTACGAGTTATTTACTAAATAGGTATTTTTAAAGGTGTTAAAAGACCTGAAATAAGATCCAAATTTACTTCTTTTCAGTCTTCTTAGGATATCCTTCTACACTCTTCTAAAAGATCCCATACGCTTTCGTTCTCCCTTGTTTTGAAAGAAGTGCTCTATTTTTAGATTTTTCCTTTTGTTTAATAAAAAAAAAATGTACTTTAGAAATAACAAACATTCTCGTATTCTTTTTTCACAAATAATAACACTGAAATTTACGTACAAGAAGCATCATACATGCTGCTATTATGTCGCTTGTATTGCAGTTACTACATCATATCCAATTCCTTCTTTATAAATACACGACATTTAGCATTATATGTATAAAAAATTACTTTGGATGAAAAGAAGGAGCTCGAAATGAAAAATCACGATAATCACAAATATAGAAGAAGCTATAAAAATACCCAGATAAGAAAATTTACCTCCATTTGATTTTTAACAGACCTTCCAAGGCATGCCACGAATGGGCTGCTGAAGTATGCCTTCAAGCAGGCCTGGTAAGTAATAAGTCGAGGATGGCCTTGGTCCGCAATGACATCGCGTGTAAAATATATATGAATATGCAATGGGAGTGGAAGTACTAGAGTCTGCTATATATGGCCTTATAGAAGGCCTCTTCCGCTAAGTATATGTAAAAATAAAATTAGTTTTAAAATATTCAATATAAATGTGTTTAATTAAATAAATAAATGTACGCACATATTTCCTTTGAAATAATAGAATTTTCTTTTTAAAGTACTGTGGGGATTTTTGGGATGAGAACATAGCTATTTTGGGGATTTTGGGGGACTAAAAATCGAAAATTGGTGATAAAGTATGAAATAAAACTGGGAGCCCTGACCAATGGCTTAGAGCTACTTACGTTCTACACAAAAATATTAAAAATAATAAAAAACTCACGAATTTCTTTGAAAAAAAACGAACTTCATTAATTGCTTGGTCGCGTGGATTTTTATCTGGAAATGCCCACATACAAGAAAAAACTTTTTATTCTAAAGAGGTTCATCAGCTCAGTAGATAGAAAATATTTTTGGAAACATCATAAAACCAAGTTATAAGTGACTCGCTCGAATGTACATTTGAGTGTAGCTTTAGATTAAGCCTTATCTTTAAAATTTAGAAATTTATTTTAAATTTAACAAAAAAGATGGTTATTTTTTACTACTGACATTAATTGTATTCTTACGACAAGCGATTTAATTGGTAACGCATCGATACGCACAAAATTAGACGATCTTCATATGTGTTTTGTACACATCGAGTGAGTGGTAAAATGAATATTGTATGTTTGTTTGATACAATCAGCATATGTACTGCAATTGTGTATGGTAAATTAATAAAAACAATAATTTTACCTTCCATGTGGTTCGTGAGTTTTTTTAAATTGTGCTATTTTTACACTCACAATGTAATGTTGGTAATAAAAAATTAATAATAACGCAGGCCAGCAGTGAAACTCTTTTTTGAACAAAACTACAACTTTTCTAAGCAGTTTAATATGCTAAAATATACTGTGTCTTCAATTTTTCCCTGTCGTATACAGTTTTTTTTTTAATGGACATGTGTAATATATTCAGTAGATACATCAGTATATTTCAATTTAACTCGAGAACGGTTTGCCCAATTTCGATCAACAAAACACCAAAAGATGTATGACAAAGCTACCTTCGAGCTGTGTTAATATATTTTTTCACAAATTACTATCACGAATTAGTATCGAAAAAGAAAAAAATTTCGATATAACTTAATAAATTAATTGCTAAAATTCTTCTAAAAGTTTATATTTATTCACTTAGATTTATATGAAAGCACATATAAAACTCATTACAAATTATCGAAATTTTCATTACTTCCGGATCGCTAATTCTACACTTTTATGACTTTTTTACTAGCAATATTTTTGTTGAGAAACAGTAACTTATCAAGATTTTCGCTCAATAATCTTGTGCGGCAAGCTGCTGCATTCATACATATTTTAATCCTAAAATCGGTTCGTGTTTTTCGTGTCAAGTTTGCTCAACACGACACGAGCCGAATACAAACGGAATGAGATTTTTTGTCACGAATACCTCGTGTTGAGTCGTGCGTGTTCGTGTCGTGTTTTTTTCTCCCATCTCTAATTCGAACTATATTTGCGATTTCTAAAATTTTTTACAAACATAATACAAACACCACCACAAGTTGTCCTTATCCGCGGATAATTAGTATAATAGAGCTAGTTATGTACATAAATTTCGAACAGTTATTGTGTGAAAAATCGGAGCTTGAAGACCGTGGTAAATGAACAGATCCCATCAATCACATATAATAAAAGTATCTGTAGGTTAGCTTAAGGGCTATTCACATATTACGTATCGACATTTTTGACGTTTTTAAAAGTCTCATCTCACCACTCACTTTCGTAACGTATTGTAAAAAAATTTCACAATAAAGTGGAAATATTTATCTCGAACATATATGTAACTGATATTGCTGTTGTTGTTGTAGCATCTGTAAGTGTTATAAAAGTATTGAGTATGTATTTGGTTACCGAAAAGTTGAACTGCATACATAAGCAATACTCAAAATAGCTACTCAGTACTTTCAGCGTTGCATTTGCTAAAAAAAATTTTTCCTTTAAAATGCGTTACAGTAATAACTACAACACAGTTTTGAAAAAAAGATATAATAATAATTTAAGCGCTCTCAAAACACTTTATTGTTGGGAGACTATTCATGACAGATTTGGTTAATGCAAGAAATTATCATAATAACGCTGTAAGTATTTTAAATACGTTATAAAATTTACTGGTCCATGAATTTTAAAATTACTGGTCCATGAATTATATTTTTATTTACAACAAACAAAACGTCCTGGTTTCCTAGCGGCGATGGAGAGAAATTATATACAACCTTTGCCAGGTATAGAGGCAGCTTGTAATCAGAAGACAATGAGCAAGGCATTATTACTCAATTTCTATTATTATTATTATTATTATTATTATTATTATTATTATTATTGAATACTATTGAGCCAGAAGGTCCAAAGTAACCGCATTTTACAGCACTATGCTATAGATTTGAAATTCGGGAGACCTTTTACTCTTGATGCTTTGGTGCTAATGGATCAATATAGTTATAAAATATTGACGAATAAAATATAAATATGTTTAAATTTTGAAATGTGATTGAAGAAGTCCTCGTTTTTTTATTAAAATTTTTTCGAGTGTAAGCCGGCCAAGTCAGTCATTCAGTCATGAGCACGTAACTAATGTAGTTTTCTTCCGTTTTCGTGATTGTCTTGCTCTCCTTTTCTAAGATTTGACTAGAAAAAAGGGTTTTCATAAGCAACAAAAAAAAATACTTACAAAGCTTTGATTCTATCATAGAAATAAAAAAACAAAAGCAAAAAGACGGTAAAGTCTTGCGATCTGATTTTCTGCTCCGTTGAATTTTGTGTTTCATCAAGCGGTGAAGTTTAGATAGATTGATGATTATACTCCATAGATGAATGTACTCTAACTCTCCATATAAATGTATGAATCACTTGCCACATACTCACTTGTACAACAAAGAAAATTATTAAAAAAAAAATCAAATTTTAAACTACTAAAATGAAATTATTAGCAAAGTAGTAAACTACTTAAAAAAAGATAAAAAAAAGAAACAACACTAGCAGCAAAAAATGTGGCGCACAATGTGCCACGAGGCTGATGAATAAATAGCAGTTATTTTCCAAGATAAACTTTTTTCACAATCTAAAATGAATGCAGGTGAAATATAAGCTTTTGCCGATACTGTACTGCCGATATTTTACTTTACTGAAGTTGTTATTTTATTGTATTCTCTACTAAATGCAATACTTATTTCGCAAATGCAACTGCAACTGTTGCATACAAAAGAAAGCAACAAAAACAAAAATATTAGTACCAAAGAAATAAAAATTTCCTTTTAAATAATTCTGTAAAAACTTTAAGGTATAGCAGAGACTTAAAGTAATTTATTGAATTTGTTAATATAATACATATATTCTATTATAATACCTACATATGTACTCGTATTACCAGTATACTGAAATAAAAACAAAACATTTTATAGAAATTTGTACTCTCTGATGATGTCTTGATTAGGGATGTAACCGATACAGATTCCGTTACCGATATATCGGCGATACTTCAGATTTTCCGATACATCAGTATCGGCGATATTTTACTGTCGATACGACGATACTTTTAAAATTTTTTTTCAGAGTTTTTTTTAGCAAATGATTTATTTTTTGTTAATTTTAAAATTCATTTCGTTATTTTTTAAATCTTGTTAATATAAATTTTAAAAATTAATAATATTTTGCGCTGTTATTTTGTAAATAATAATTTATTTTTTGTTAATTTTGCCATGAACTCAAATTCAATTCGTTGTTTTTTAACCTTATTCCAAGAAAAAAAGACACAAGACTTATTGTAATCGTTATAAAATACGTTTTATATGAAGCAAATTGAAGCAAAAAAAAAAAACGCAAAATTTAACAAAATCGGAATAAAATAAAAAAAATTTAATTTTTCTTTTGACGATATTCACATGAGATATAAGTCAAAAATATTTTTTAAATATGCACGGAAAGCGTAAGTCCTCCTCTATTTGACACTGTTTAAAAATTGAAAATCGGTGTAGAAACAACGCAGTGAAAATTATTTTTGTCCGTGAAGTCCCAAAAAATCGTTTTTTTTTATTGATAACTTCAGATTTTTAAGGGTGTATTGCAATTTTTAAAATGGCAATCTGATCTACTCAACTAGAACTACAAGCCTCACTAAGTCATTTTTCACGAGTAAAAAACATGCCATTTTGTAACAGCGTTCAATTAAGCTTCAGTTCAAATAACTTATTTTTTGTTTAAATAGCTTATCTGCGGAAAAGACCCAGGGCCTACGGCGGGAAACGAACCCACGACCTCTGGACTGACAAGCTAGCATCGCTACCACTCAGCCCCCGAAGAATATTAGTTTATAATGTCCTTTAAAAAATTGAATTTTTAAAAGCATGGCGAGTATTTTTTTTAAATTATAAAGGAATTACAAATTAAGTTATGAGTTTAGTCCAACTATATGGGCTTATATCCAAAGAAATTTTAATTATTTTGGCTTGAGCTTAACACAAGACAAAGAAAAAACTGAATATCAATAACTATCAAATGAAATACAGCTCTAAGAGTGACAGTATGAATTGATTAAAGGTAGATGATATTCAGCTCTTGACTGCAAACACCCGACTTTGGTCGAGTGGTCTAAGCGGTAAAGAACTCTGATGAGATTAGCGGGAGCTATCGAAACGCCAGTTCAACCCTCCGCGCAGTCAAAATTTTCTTTGTCTACATCTCTAAATAAAAATATAGTTTAATTCAAAAATTAAATTAAAACCGAACTCAAGCCAAAATAATTAAAGTTTCTTTGGAATTACAAATGTTTACTTGCTATTCTACTAATTAGCTGCATATTTTTAATATAGATTCTTTGGAAATTACTTCCAATTTTTATACTGGGCTAATATTAATTT
The DNA here is from genome assembly GCA_956483635.1 of Panzeria rudis. NCBI lineage: Eukaryota > Metazoa > Arthropoda > Insecta > Diptera > Tachinidae > Panzeria > Panzeria rudis. The sequence continues at coordinate 154,654,188 of OY101449.1, read as the reverse complement.
TAAATATTAATAGTCTCTTGCACTGTAATTTTGAATAATAAAAAAAATTCCCTTCTTGAGTTTTGCTAATCTAAAATTGAACTCAATTTCAATATTCGTATCGGAGTCGGTATCGGCGATATTTATATTTAAATATCGGTATCGGATCGGCAAAACGGCGTATCGTTACATCCCTAGTCTTGATGTGTGCATTGAAAATTTTTCAAGAAATTTTATCAACACAATAATTATGAGGGCGAAACCAAAACTTAATTTTTAACATCCTTGCACTATCAGTACGATTATACATAAACGAGAGCAATTTTTGTGTAGACTAGTAGCATATAAATTTATTTTACTATTTTCGGTCCAGTTAAGAATTATCAAGAGAAAGCCGACAAAATATGTTTTTTTTAAAGTAGAAATAAAAACCTTGATACTTCAGAAAGTGAATGTTTCTGAAATAAAACAATATATTTTTGGTATATTTAAACATACACAAAAATCCTTAAAAGATTTTTTTTTATGGAAAAGAAAAGTTACGTGCATTTCGCAGGCTTGAGTTATTGCTATTTTGAAAAGTGTTGATTTGGTTTAATTAAAGTGAATTCAAAGAAATTACTCCTTTAAGTAAATGTTTGAAGTTTACATCATTGTAAAAAATCAAAGTACAACATTAGATTTAAAGAATGCACCCAGAGTTTGTTGTACATATTTTTTAACTTCGCCAAATATAAAAATGGGAAGTCACTGACTTACCTCGATTGTTTTCATTAGATCTCAACGTTTATAACTCCTATGCAGGCAGTTGGTCTAATTGTTGTATGTGTGTGCATAAGCATTTGACAGTTTTATAACTTTTGAACGGCTTAGGTGCTGGTTGCAAAATTTTCGCCATTCTTAGGATTTTGGCTAAACTTGCATATCGTGTGAATATAAACCGATTCGAAAATATATTTCTTAAAATAAATTTTAAGCCATCGATCAACTCCAGAATCTAATGAACTCATAGTCTTAAAAAATTACGTTGATTACCGAAATTTTCACCTAAATCGATTTATTCGCCCAAGAGATATCGTGGCCGAAAAATTTCGAAAAAAGTGTTATTTTATGATTGGCTCAAAATTGTTATTAAATCGATCTTTCATATTTATTTATTTGATCTAAATCGGTTAAGGGGTTCGTAGGATATTGTTGCTGAAAATATATAAAAATTTATGAGTTTTCTAGCGCTTTGAGCTGGATATTAGCGGGGAGTTCCAGCTATGACCAGCAAGGTCAACCCTATGTCATATTTTTTATACAATTCTGCGAGTGAAAATTTCAGTATGTAAGCTCACACTTCACTGGTAATTATTGCTACATATTAACAAACTGATATTCGAGGTATATGCCAAAGACAGTAAGAAACAACCGGAGGCATATAAATGCATTTGCCAGCGCAACAGAGCTTCCTTTGATAGTTAATCGATTGGAAAATCCGGCCTCTTGAACAAGGGTTCTCAAATGGAAGCCTCGATTTCGGATAACTGTTTGATTTCACTGTGGCATAGAATTTATAAATTTTTTAATAACAGTTTCGTTAATTTTCTTGCGTACTTCAATAACTAAATACTTTCTTATACAGAAAATAAATAGACAAGAATTATTAATATGATTATTTCGAACGTATTTGCTTGTGAATCCAAATTAATTATTAGGCTAAGGTTCGTAACGTTTAATTCAGAAAAAATTGGGCTTGATTAATATTCCAAGGAACAAGAGAAAAATTAACATCAACTTAACTTTTCACCGTACACAGCAGAACAGAGTAGCGCAACTTTCGGAAGCCGCGACACTTCCATCGTCAGCGCCCACGTGTATTTTGCTTATCACCACTCGTCAGGTGGCTCTGTTGAATGTGATTTCAATTCTTATGTATACAACTTATTCGTGAAAATTTAATACGAGATTTATGTCACTCAAGTTGATGTTAACTGCACCGTTTTATTGGCAATTTCCACTAGTGATAATCAAAATACACATGAGCACTGATGATGTAAGTGTAGCGGCTTTCGAAAGTAGCTCTGCTCAAGAATTCAAGAGTTTCTCTTTACAATATTTGCATTTACGCTTTCGCAAGAAAGTTTTGGTCAAACACTGAAGTCCGCTATATTGTTTATCAAAAACCATTTCTGTCGCGTTCAATCTTTTCTATCTACGTATGTTCATTGTGCATAAATATGCACATAATGCATCTAAGTACCGTTGATGATCGAGTTGTGGCATTAAGTACTTTAACATAATTTTCGGTGGAAAGTATCAAGTGGAAGCCTTTTTCTGCTTTTCTATACAAAATTGTTGTTTTATTCCAGTTGGATTCGATGCCGCCTTTAAAAATCATAACCCTTTCAACGATTTTTCATTAACTATCTTTTCATTTTTAATAATGAAAATACTAAAGTGTATTTTTATATTCTTTGACGGGTTTGTTCTTTCTCTAACATTTTCCAGTAAAAAATTCTTCATATAATTTCTTTTGAAACAAAACTGATGTGGTAAAAAGAAATAAAATTTACAAAGCACTAAAAAAAGATTTCCATCAAGTGATAATTTTTTATTTAGAGTTTCAAATGCAGGATAAATGTCGGCAATCATAAACAGTTTGCACCTGTACCTTCAAGTATTTAGAATGAAATAAAATTTACTCCAAATTTAATTTATAAAAATTTTGCTACTTGAATTCGACGTTCATGAAATTAATTAGAGTCGTAAAAAAATTATGTCACTATTTGTGTGAAAACTCTGGGAGACGGTTTGCTTTTTTGTTTTTAGGCAATAAAGTAAAAAACAAGTCAAATGTCATAAAACAGTTTGTTGTTGTTTAAAGTAATTTCGACGGTTAAACTTGTTTAACAATGAATGGGAAACCTTTCTTGTCATAATTTTATCAGTTAAATAAATATGCTTGCCAATGAAAATATTTATATCTTCTCTAAATTTCCGACCAAACTTTGTATAACTAGTGTATGTGCGACATTCATTTTTATATCATCATTATTTCAAATCTAAAAAAGTCCTTTAAATTGGTTTGTGTGTCCAATCAACTTTTTATGAATGAAGTCTTGAGACTTTGACTTTGTTCTAGGAAAAATGATCCGATATCTCTCTTTAGCTTAGTGGTTTTTTTTTAAATTATACATGTCATTGAACTTTTATAATAACATGTTCATAACATGTCACATAAATTAATTCACAAAAATTGGCTTATAACCAACCAAAGAAAAAAAAGATACCTACTTTATCTAAATGAAACTTATAATTATGATTAGGTAACTAACATTTCTTCTTATTTAAGTACTTTTTATTGTTTTACAGTTTTACTCTAGTCTAAATAATATTAGCCATTTACTAAAACTGAAGACTGAGGCGTAAACCTTTTCGAAAGTACTCGTAGATATGGAGATATAAAAGAAACATGTCTAAATGTGAATGAAATCTAACATGAAATTTACGGTGTTGGTAGCTATTTCCTCCAATGCCTACAACTTAAAAAAAAGAAACAGTTGGTAGAAAAGTTAAAAGTTTCGCTTCACTTGCCTCCCCAGGAACAACAACATTGTATTTCACTTGTCTGTCGCTCGGCAAATGTATTTGTGTATTAGAGCGAGTGTTTAAAACATAAAAAATCAACTTTGTATGCGTGTCTATAATTAAGAAGATTTTGTTATTATTTTGTGGTATGAAAATACGAAATAATAAAAAATTCATTTAAAATCTTGTACATCAACAATTTCAAGTAGTTGACATGCAGTAGAGTTGAAAATATTAGCACAAACAAAGCATTGATATAGCAAAGAAAATATTAAAGCAAATAGTTCTTGCCAAAAAAGCAGGCGTGGCACTGCCCACTTTTCTTATCATAATGTTGTATTTTTCCGAGAACTCAATGTGTGTGAAAAGTTTCTTAAGAATCGCTTAAGCAGAAGTGGTTGAAAAGGAACATTTCGTTTGGGCATGACACTGCCCCCTTTTCTAACCATAATGTTGTATTTTCGCGAGAGCTAAATATGTGTCTCATAAGAATCGGTTTAGTAAATTTTGTTGATAAAGAATATTTACTTTGCATCGCTTTTTTGTTTTTAGCTGAGTTTTAACCAATTTTAGGGCTTGTTGGCAATATTGCGATTTTTGCGAATTTTCCACATTTTCGTTATAGGCGCATGATTATTACAAGTTTTTGCACTTTTTAGAGTTTTTGTGGATTTTTGGAATTTATCCGTTTTCTTTATTTCCGCAATATTTGTGTAATATGCAAAATGGCGAATTTATCAGTAATTATTAACGAATATTTTGAATTTCCGAGATTTATGTGTTTTTGCTGAGTTTTTGGTACTCTTAACAGTTTTAGCAAGTTTAATCAACTTTGGAATTTGTTTCCGTATGCAGCGCCGGAGTGGAGCGGTCGCTCTAGACGCCAGATGGGAAGGGGCGTCAAAAAGCCAATGCGAAAAAGAATTTCCAGCGCATTTGCATATTATATGCTATTACCGGAGATATTGGCGAAATAGAGAACATTTTTAATTAGAGAACACCGCAGAAAGGTGTTCTATCGCCGCTCAGCAACACAATTTGCGAGAAGGCAGCCAAAAGTTTTTAAGTTAATTCCGAGTTAAGAAACTTGGTTGGTTGGTTTGTTAACGTGGGTACCTACTGCGAGCTAGCATTCGACTAAAAACAAGATGATTCCGTTGAAACTTAGTTTGAGCAATAATTGCACCCGAAATTCATTGTATTCTAATTTGATTAAAAAACACAAATTATTATGCTATTAGTTTGACCAATATTGAAATTAATTATACTGCTACTAGCAAGTAGTTTGAATGGATGGTTGGTAATTTATAAAACATGAAAGAATTATAACATCCAAATAATAATAAAAAACACACTTTCTGCATAAAACAATAACAAATTCAACATAAAAAAGTTACCGAAATAATTCACAGAAATTTACACAAATTTCCTCTTTGCCTCGTTTTGGCCTTTTATTTTTTTCTTTTTGATGACTTCACTTAAATTTTGGTAGAAATTAAACAAAATTATAAGAATAATTTTTAATAAATATGAGTTTTTAAATACAAATGCCTGTTATATGAGTATTAATATGTATAATAAGAAATGGTATGATTTTAAATGTTTCTTTTGAGGTTTTTTGGAAACTACTTGTCTTTCTGACTTATATGACATTTTGTAGCGTCAACTAAGAATATTTTCATTGTAACAAACAATAAATGAAATTGAAGTTTTTGTTAGTATAATTAAACAATTTCCTTAAAGCTTTTGCAAAGAAAAAGCGATATAAAAAATAACACTAGGCTACAAAATTAAATTGTTTATTAGTTATGTTCCCCTATCTACAAAGATGAAGGACACCGCCCAGAGAAACGTAGAATGTAGAAAGAATACACATGTGGTGATAAAAATGTCATATAGCGCTAGGAAAGACGTGATATTTAGCGAGCCACAAAGCAACTAAGTAGCAATAACTTTCTTTCATAGAAACCTCTGAAAGAAAAGGATGAAGAGGTCATTACAACGATAGAAATTTGGTTTGAACATCACGAACGAACATGTTGATCGACGGGATGCACTAGACAGACTGAATGCCCGAGTGTATCTGAAGTCTAAGTTGCTATCAAAAGTCTTAAGAGCAATAAATCCCCGATATCGACAACATTTCGCCTGAACTTCTCAAAGCCAACATCAGCTTAACTGAAGAATTCATCTCCTCTGAACGATGGTGCTCTGAACGATGTGCTTAAAAAGAGCATAGTAATTAACATCCCGAAAAAGAGTTCAAAAAGTATAGAGGCATAATCTTGCTAAATATGGTGAGCAAAGTCGTCGCAGTTATATTAAACAAACGAATATCGGACACTTTCTCTGGTTTCTGAGATCCGTAGCAAAAAAGCTGTACTTAGCCCTAAGAGCTCTTGTATATGTATGTAGATCACATCAACAGGCTCAAAGATCTGGAATACGCAGATCACATTTGATTATTATGATGATATAGAGATGATATAGAGTCCGAAGCTAGACACGTTCTGCTATCTGGGCAGCATAATTTAAAACTGGTAGCTCGGGGGAAGATGTGGCAAATCGATTCAGGAAAGCAGGCAGCCCTACGGCCAACTAAACCCTGCCTGGAAGTCTAGACGATCAAAACTTAGCATATTAAACAGTTGTGTGAAATCGGTAGCCCTGTATGGTAGTTGAAGCTGTAACGGCGACCGATGTTTACGCCGCGGTTATGGAAAGAAACCAGGCATGTGCCGATTGTGACGGATACCAGAAAGCGAAGGCGGCAGTGGATAGGCCACGTCCTATTGAGTGGAACCCACAAGGAAGCCGCAGGAAGGGTCGTACAAACCATACTTGGGGCAGGCGAATCGAAATGGGAGCAAGGAAACCCAACAGGTCGTGGAACGAGATAAGAAGTGAAGCAACAGATACAAGAAGTTGGAACGGAATCATTGAGGCCGTATGTTCCTTATAGGAACCAAAGACATCTATATACATATGTACATTAAAGCGACTCACAGAAAAATTTTTTTTGTTACCCCTTTCAAATTAAAGAATGGTGTTTTTAATGAGGATTACCAAAACATCTTAGGAGTCTAGCGATAACCGTTCGTGAACTGGACCTTGTATAAAAAAGGTATATTTTGTAGTTTTTTGCATATTTTCGTATTTTCTCCCAAGACAACATGTGTACAAAAACGTACATCACCTTATTGGTTTTTTCAAGCCGCGTCCAATAGTGCATTTAACTTTACCATTCGTGCAATCAGCAATGCATTATTACACAAAAAGACGATTTTTAAGCGTTTTTAAAGCAGATGCAGTGGTAAAAATACCCATTACATAATCGCTGATGTAAGCAGTACTTAGTAGCTGCTGGTGATGACGGTTTGGCTTATTTTCCCACTTAGATTTTACAAATGTAAATTTCAAATTTCAAAACTACAAAAAGAGACAATTTTTAGACACGGTCCATCTCAAGAAATATTGATCTTTAATATGAGAGGGGTAACAAAAACGCGTTTTTCATTTTCATACAAGGCGAGTCGCTCTAATATACAAAAATAATCGAAATTTAAAATTCAATATATCAGGTTTTTTTACATATTTTTAAAGAAAATTTGGGGTTTTTGAAGTTGCGTGTTCGATTGATTTAGTCATAACTTGATGTACCACTTTTGTTAAATTTTTGTAAATTACAAAAAGGAAAAATATATTAAACCATTTGTAGGAACTACTTAAATAATTCTAGGCTACAGTACCAACTTCAGTTAACAACTAGTATGAATGAACAGGCTACTTCAAATAAGAGCGGCAGGCGTCGCATCAGCAGCAGGGTACGTATTTACAGAACATTCAGAGTAAATTTTTTTTAATGTATTGTACATACGTGCCCTGTTGCTAACGCTACGCTTGCCACACTTATCTAGGTATGGCAGTTATAGAAGTATGTACATATAATTAAAAATCATGATATATGATATAAGGAACTTCATATTACAATACCTTATTACTTCACGTCCTAGAACAAGTGCTCTAATATCAAGTTTTATAAATTTCCTTACTGCTGGTAGGGTACTTCCCCTCAATTTAATGATGTGATATATTCTACTCGTATGTAATTTCTTTTGCGTTGTATAAAAGTTCATAAGCTTTAGAGCCTTTGTTTTTAATTCGTACCTAGAAGGTGATTTTTAGTTCTTTGAAATGTTAAACGACAAATACAAACAAATGCTTTTATTTAGTTTATAGCTTCATTTTTTAATTTAAAACTGAACACAGTGGGAGGTCAACAAATGTAAAAGTAACCTTTGGTTATGTTGGAGTTTTTTTAATTTGTTTCTTGAAAATGTTTATGTGTTTTCGGCTATAATATTTTAAGTTGGCTTAATTTGTAATTTTTGTAATTTTTTTTATGGGAAACAAGACAAGAAATGTTTTTTGGCTAAACAATTAAATTGTACTAAAATGAATGTTCGTAATGGTGAAAGTTCAATTTTAGAAATAAAATCCATAAAACTTAAAAATATAATTAATCTAAAAAAACGCAATTCGGAAGTTAGTTACAAAAGTACTCTTTAAAAGTTATTAACAAATATGAGGAAAATATTAAAAAAAGCATCGATTTAAAAGATCATTAAAAAATGTCGGAAATTAGCGTTTTGTCTAAAAATGAAAATTTTAGAACTAAAAATTTCCTTTGAAAATACGTATCTAAAAGATATTAAAAATAAATAAATCGTTAAAAAAGGAAGTTGCCTTAGAAACTTTCCCACTAAATGAAAATATTTTCTATCCCTATTATGTACAATATTTTTTTATTTTTCCGCAATGTCATTTCCTTATCACATACAACATAATTTCCTTGTTTTTTCTCAACAGCATTTACAACATTTACATAGAATATAAATAGGTTGATTACGAGTCATGGAAATGTTCTCTTACTTCCATGCATTGGTGTGCAAATAAATGGTAATTGTCACTTGGCAATTGTTAGTTGGCGAAATTTGTTAGAAAGTACTTGTGGATGCGCTTTTAAAAATTTCGTTTTCCTACACAACAAGTATTCTTAGTTGACCCCATTTTAACAGGTCTGATCAAAATGTTCATGCTCAAGTTGGCTGCTTTTGTTTTAAGCCCGCATATTTTATTTAACAATTTTAACTTTACATTTGCCAGATATATAAAATTTTATGGATTAGTATATTCAATTAGAATTGTGTGAATATATTTCAATACATTTCGTTTTTCTGTGAAAAAAGTTGTTGCAATTTGTCAATGTAGTCGTAGTGTTGTGTGCACCTATGCGTATTTAAATATTTGTAGTTTTATTTTCTAGTTGCATCATCACGCTGCTGAAAAAAAAAACAAATTTAGTAAAGTGCGACTTTGGCTCGCACACGAAGGGTTCCGTACGAATACTCCATATATCCCTTTTCGTTTCAGCCCTTTTTTCATTTTGAAAAATTTTCCGCTTTGATTTTTTGTTTAATTTTAGTTTATTTTTCAAGTTTTTTCGTTGTTTTGGAAATTTGTTCGTTTTTTTTGGCGATTTTTAGTTATTTTTTTCAATTATGTTGTTTTTTGCCGATTTTTTAGTTTTGGCGTTTTTTTGGTTTTGGCGTTTTTTTGTTTTAACGTTTTTTCGCTTTTTGACGATATTTTTAGTTTTAGCGATTTATTTTAGTTTTGGCGCTTGTTTGGGTTTTGGGAATTTTTTGCGGTTTTTTGTGATTTTTTTAGTTTTAGCGATTTGTTTTTTGTTTTGACACTTTGTTTCGTTTTGGTGATTTTTTCGGTTTTTGGCGATTTTTTTTTAGTTTTTAAACTTTTTTCGTTTTGGCGCTTTTTTGTTATGGTGATTTTTTTCCATTTTTTCGATTTTGATGATTTTTTAAGTTTTAGCGATTTTTGTAGGTGCTAGTTAGTACTTTTATCGTATTGACCTTTGACTTTTTTCGGTTTTTTTAGTTTTTTTGACGATCTTTTTAGTTTTGGTGATTTATTGCGTTTTAGCGATTTTTTTAATTTTGGTGTTTTTTCCTTTAAGCGTTTTTTGCATTTTGGCGATTTTTGTTTTGACATTTTTTTTAATTTTGTAAATTTTTAGTCTTAGCGTTCTTGAAAATTTCCAAGATACAGCATATTATCTAAATTACGTAATAAAATTACATTAACTGATAGAACACCCTTTAATTTTTTATTGTTTTAAATATCAGTGTTAATTGATGTAGTCTATTTTACACCAATTAACAATAACTTTGAAAATTTAAAGTGTCTATATATAAATAAGTATCTGTATATAACATTAGTATTTCAAATTTTTTCGTTGCCCTCTTTAGAACACCCCTTAGTTTTTAACTGTCATATATTTGTTGTTGTTTTACATATTCTGTGAAAATTTCCGTAGCTCTTACGGTTCTCGAGAAAACAGCCTATGACAGACAGACGGACAGCGAAAGCAATAGTTCCTTTACACTTTTGGTGTACGGAACCCTAAAAAGTAATAATAAATTTGTAGTACCACCTCCATCGTTTGTTATACCTGTAAAGGTGTTTTCGTTTTTTTCTATTTTGTTTTATTATAATTATATGACAAAAACAACACTTTTGAACTTATCTTTTCGAACACATTTTAACATTTCATTTTTCCTGTTTTTTTGTTACGGTTCGCTTCCGATGAACACGTGAACATTTAAATTTAAATTCAAATATTCGTTTGTACAAACCACCATCACATTGATCGTCGTTAGTAACAGTAACATCGAAACCAACAACAACACAAAACCCTTATGATAATTATCATTATAATGACAGCAGCAACAATAATAGCAATAAAATGCCACCGAAACATTAAAAAACAAAACAGAATTAGTCTAGATAGTTAAAATATGTACCTTCGTTTATGCATATCAGTCAGTACAGGGTTCATTTTATTTTTCCATACGCTCATTCCATGGGTTATTGACACGCAACCTCCGTTCGCAGGAGATTCGGTTAAAAAAGTACAAACTCATATTGCAGATTAATGTTAGGGAAAATAAACGAGTAGAGGAAAAGAGGTGCACATGTATCTTGTGGAAGTCTAGACACTTCATTTTTGAAAACTTATATTTCAGAAATCACTGATGGCATTTTTTCTTTTTTTCCTGCACTTTTCCAGTTGTTTTTAAATGCCAGTCATCTCTCTAAATGCCTGTTTTACACTATCTCACAAGCCGTTTGACTTCTGTAGAAAATGCAACCCTGATCCAAGGCATATTCATTACAGGTACCACCACAACTAAAACAAATACAACACCAAAAACCACATGTATTTTGTTGGTAGAAATATCCCCGAAATATGTCAAATCCATTATCTGTGAGTCGCACACATTCATAAGCTCTCTCAAATTTACTAACACATGCCCGTTGTTGATAGAAAACTCCCAGACATGTGTCAAAGTCTATTGCCTGTGTGACGCACACATTCTCAAATTTACTAAAACAGCTGTTCTTGTAGTGGTACCTGTTCAATCTACCTTGCCCTGATCTAATGAGTTTATGGAAAGTTTTAAGAAAGCAATAACAACACATTATATTAGGGTTGCATTTTGTGCAGAAGTCAAACCGCTTGTATACTCGTAATAGTCTAAAAACAGCTTTAATAACATTCAAGCATACTGACTAAACCTAGAATACCGTTTCAGAACGATCGAGATTTTATTACATTTGTTCAGATTAGAAGATCTTTAGAAGACTTCATTTGATTATAACTTGACTGCAACCATGTAAATGATCTGAGATTATGGCCTCTACAATCATGACATTTCTTTGCAGCCAATTTTATTTACGATAAATATTTTATTGAGCAAAGGGGTACAAGTGCAAAAAAGAAATTCTGATTAATTAAGCTTCAAAGCTTTTTGTTCTCATGCATTTCATACATAATATTTCTGGTTTCTAATATATACCGTCTTTTGAGGTCATCCTACAGGTCTGAATTTTTGTAGAGTGATAGATATTGGTATTAAGGGTTGATTTATGCGTACAACTCAATGTTATTAGTTTTGCCACTTGTACTCCTTTGCTTTTCACCCCCTCAATTAATTTCATATACATTTTGTATAACACTGTACAACAAAAAAATTTACAATGTTCTAAAGACTGATTTTGGTAGAGGACATCATCCGCCTTTTTCATAATGTTATAGAGAATTTTCATAGAAAATCGTGTAATACTTACATTGACGTATAAGGTGTGTTCAGAAAATCTATGTAAAACACTAGGGAAAACAATTTTTTTGGAATATCTTAACCCTCTAATGCTTCGCTGATTGGGCCTTTTTGGACCTTTAAAAAAACCGGGCAAAAACTCCTCTTCAGTGCCGATGTAGCAGACTGACATGTCCTAAAATTTATTTGCATAAAATTCTTTTATAATTCCTCAAAGATAGAAAAGAAGCTCCAAAATCAACTAGAACCCAACAAATCATTAAAAATTTAAAATGTGTTTAAGGATTAATTTCGTGCTTATAAACAATTATTACTAAAACATCCCACAAAACCATACAAAAGAAGCCTGCATAAACTTGAAACTCTCAGTTTCATGTAGAATTTTCGCAATTTAAACTTGAGTTTTCTATTTTTATTGGTTATGTTCTCAATTTCAATGAAAAATAGTGAAGTTAAATGCACAATCAATAATTTTTTGATTGATGTCTTTAAATCGAAGTAAAGAAACATTTCAGAAACCAACACAAATAACTCTTACAAAAAAAAAAATGACAAAACAGGGCTCAAATCGTCACATCCGTGATCGTATCGGCAATCGTACTAAAATGAATTACGTGACACGTCAATCGTATAAACTGTATGGGATTACAGTACGTTCACGTATGTCATAATCTGAAAATGGCGTTTTTACGTGACGGGTTGTACGTTCACGGATGAGACGATTTGAGCCCAGGTGTGGCACTACCCACGATTAATCATAATGTTGTATTATCGCCCAAATTTAATTGGCCAATTCACAGCCTGTCGTATGTGTTGTAGATCGTATAAATGTTGTTTGTAATTTTAATATAAACATTTGTTTATGTGGAAATTACTAAAAATATTTTTACGATCTACAACACATACAACAGGTTGTGAATTGAGCAAATGTCTGTGCAAAGTTTCTTAAGACACTGCTAAGTAGAATTAGTCGAAAAATAACGTTTATTTCTGGTGGGCGAGGCACTGCAACCTTTTCTGCTTATAATGTTGTATTGTCCCGGGAGCTTAATGTGTGTGCAAAGTATCCTAAGAATCGGTTAAATAGAAGTACATATGTAGCTAAGATATAAAATGCACTGGTTGGGCGTGGCACTGCCCACTTTTCTATCTATAATGTTATATAGCCACGATAACTAAATGCGTTTGCAACGTTTCATACGAATCGGTTTAATAAAAGTTGTTGAAAAATAATATTTACTGTGCATGGGCGTGGCACTGCACACTTTTTTAATGTAGTATTGTAACGGCAAAGTAGTGTGTATGGAAAGAATAAGAATCGGTGAAGTATAAATATGTAGTTGAAAAACAATTAGCCAATTCACAACCTGTTGTATGTGTCGTAGATCGTATAAATGATGTTGGTAGTTTCCAAATAAACATATGATTTGAAACATGTTTATGTGGAAATTACCAACAACATTTATATGATCTACAACACCTAAAGTTGGACCCGTTTCTCAAAAAGTACAAGTTACAAATCTACAAGTAAAATACACACAAAGCAACAATAAAGTTTGTAAGAGTGTTGTTGTTTTATGTGTATTTTACTTGTAGATTTGTAACTTGTAGTTTTGAGAAACGGGCCACCGGTTGTGAATTGAACAAATATTTATTTCTTTGCGAATGTTTGACGCTACCTACATTTTTACGGTAACAATCTGAAAGTACATTCAAGTAAAGACAAAGAAATTCAAAATCGGTTTATAAATGGCACAATTCTGAGGGAACACACGTAAAAAATACAAATTCATAGCCTTCTCCTTTATCTGCAGTCTTTTAAAAATACAAATCGAGTCTTTTTCTTAACCACATTTTCTTCTCGAAGCCATAAAAACTTACGCTTAAGCAAACTTTTAAATATTCAGCCATGTCACAGATTCTGTTCGGATTGGTTTTGATTCCGTAGTTGTCATTCCGAAAAAGTACATTTTTGGTGCTTTAGATACCGTTTATTTTGTATTTCGTTTTTCCAATGATACAGTTTTTATACCTTGAGGCGTTTGTTTACTCTTGTTTTAGATGCAAAGCTCACATTAAGCTTTTTATTAAGATGGAAAGCTCATGACCTAATATTTATTTGACGCCCCTAAAAGTAAGCACGTTTTTTAATATTTACTGCAAATGAAGTCTGTAGAAAAGCATTTTTCAATTCCACTTTGAAATTTAAAAGTGGTTTGATTACGAAGAAAATTTTCATTTTTCGTTTTCTGAAGAAGCAACTTACGGAAATGAAACCATTTCCTATCGGAATAGTGTTCTGTGGCATGGCTGATTGTCTGTATTTGTTCAAACCAGTATTGCCATTTTAGAAATGAAAAAAAGCGTGAGTCAAGTATGTAGTAAAAACGGTTAAAACGGGTAAACAAATTACGAAAAAGGGTAAAAAGCGCCAAGAGAAAAATTTAAAATTATAAAAAAAAATTTTGAAAATGTGTTGTTTCGTTTCACAAATAACACATTAAAAATAGGGTAAAAAGGCTGAAATTGAAAGTCGGAAAATATAAAAAAGCATATTAGCATATAGCAACAACAATCTTTTTCTTGTTTTAGACCTTATTTAATATGCAATAACGGATTGCATGAGCTTAAAGAAAGTCGATTTCTAAACATTCATTAAGAATGAGTAAAATAAGTACATAAATTAGAAAAAACCAAAATCAGAAAAAGCACCAAAAGCGTCACAAAAAATTAAAAAAAAATACAATTTTTTTAAAGAAAGGTATTCGGAAAAAATAAAAGGTCAACAAGACCAAAAAAGCGTCATAAGATACCAGAAAAGCGTCAAAATGGCAACACTGCTTCAGACAATAATATGTCAACCACTTGAAGTAAGAGCATGATTATCAATAATAACTGTGTGTAAAATTACACTTAAATTGAAAACAAACTAATATACAAAGAATTAAATTAAATAAAATATGAATGAAAAATATAAATACATAAATGATTGACTGTTTGCCAATTATTTCATTATAAAAGATTGACGTCGACTATGTTCACTATTTCTCTAGAAATGAAAACATTCTTTGTTTAACGGTCAGACTTGAAAGTTGATATTAAAAACCAAACAGTGTAATCTAAATAAACTTAACACTATGCAAAACCAAAGTGTGTCAATTCATACTAGCATAAAAGTTGTACTACTAAACAATATTATTTTAAATGAAATTTATTTGCTGGAGTTTAAGCAATTGTCTATATGCAGCATTTCGTTGGTGCTTTACCAACTCATCAGCATACACAATTTTAAACAATTACAAACCCTTTATCTTATGTACAAACTTTTAAAAACCATTTGAGAATTTACAAATAACTACATAAATGATTTTCAAAAAAAAATTTTTTTCGCAGTTTGAAAAACAAATCGACCAAGTATTATACCATTTTGAAGTTCGTGCTAAACGCGCCAACTTTTGATGTCACTTGCCAAAAGTACCTAGAAAATTTTTTTTCAACACGGCCGGTTAAAGTTGGGACTAGTAATAAATTTAGGTACGTCGTTTGGCAAAATGTAAGATTTTGTTTGAAAATCAGGCCACTGCAGTATGAATTTTTGACTGCCATTTATAGACGAATATCTGACAATGATATAGGAGAAAAAAAATAAGAAAAGTTAAGATTTGTAGTCACAGCAATAGAAAGATAATTACAGGGTGATTTTTTTTTGAAACTGGCAGCACCTTTTAAAATAAGTGATATAGATTTTTTTTCTAACTTTTTTTGGAGCAGTCACTACTTGCCCTATCATCCACTTTCGGCTTGACGTTGATTAATGGGACACCCTGTATATGAATTTTATAATCATTAATTAGTTTTTAAATATGTACATATATGTGTGTATTTGCTTTTAGAATTAATAAACTTGCTTTTATTCTTATATTTTTATTAAAAAACAAATTTTAGTTCTTATCTTGAGCTCGTTTGATTCAAATTACTAATTTTCAAAATTTCTCGGACATTTCTAAGACATTTTATTTCCCGTTTCCCGGGAATGGAAAAAGTCCGGGAAATTAAAAACCCTAATGCAAACTTATACTATAACCAAGAAACGTGACGTGCAAGACAACAATATCCTTATTATAGTAATATTGTTCATGTTAGGAAATCGTTGTTACACAGTGCAAATTAATTAAAGATTTTCAAACAAAATTATGATCTTAGTACTACTATTATAAGTAGGCTGCAAGTATTTACTAGAAAATACTAAGTATCCAGTAGCTTACCTAATTGCAATGAATAACATTTATGGACTTAGATTCATTAATTTGTTGCATAAATACGTTATTTAAATGTGCGCATGCGTTGTTTCAATAAAAACATTCATTGCAATTCAGTGTAAAACGGTTCATTGAAAGCATTCGTTGTTGTTAGTCTCTAACAAAATTAATGAATTAGTTTTTTGATTTAACGTACTAGTACAATAGGTCTAAATTAATGAATAATTCGTTGAAACAATGAACTTTTTCCTTGAATTTATGTATCATTTTGGTTCAGTGCAAAACTATTTATTCGAAACTCTTTTAAATTTCGAAAATTATTATACATAATTATAAGATCAGATGAAAAATTATTCTCGAGTCTCTTTATAATGTTTTAAGCCAGTTTTCCTGGGACCGATCAATTTCCGCTTGTAATTAGACAAAGTCGATATACTAAAAAATTTTTTTTTAATTTCTATGTATTTCACAAATACATATCGTTCTTATTGCGAAAAGAAATATAATGATAAAAGGCGCTCATTTCCTAATGAAATTATAACAAGATTTTATTTCTTCACCTTTTGTCACATGATCTTTTGTTCTAAGAAACTTTCAAAGTCTTTCGAAATTGTAATTATATTTATTGCTTAGTTGAATCCAAATTAAAACGAATATGGAGCAGAGCATTTGCCGAAAAAGTAAACTTATAAAGAAGAAGAGAGAAAACGGAAACCGGAAGTTTGGCAACATCTTTGTGTTAATAACTGATGTAACTAATGCATGTTTACCAACAGCAAGAACAGCAAACATTCATATTTTTAGTTCTTTTTTATACTCTGAAAAAAGAATAGTGGAAACAATACAATAAAAGAGAGCTGTTAATGGGAGATATTCGTAAATTACAATGCCATTAAAAAGAAATGGTTTCAGTTGAGTAAAAGGAAAAAGTTAATTTCAAAGCGGGAATACCAATACAAAGAAATTATCACTAAAATTTACACCTGTAGAAAAACCTTAGCAGCGAGAGCATTAAAGTGTGCTCACTTGTCCAGAACATGAAAAAATATACCTGTTTTTTGTAATCAGGTGGTAAATAGCGGAAGTTAAAATGAATACACTATATAAAGTGATTGAGAAAGCGCGAAGGAGAGAACAGATTGTAATTAAACCTCTTGTGGGAAAGCAAATACATACATAGAAATGAAAAATTAAAAAGGTATTTTTTTTATTTTTTTGGGAGAGTATTCCCGCTCTTTTTACAGTCTGTGAAAAAAAGGTTACAAAAACCCCCAACACTCAACCACAACGAACAAGACATCAAACGAACTTTAAACATATTAGACGTACATACTCGTATTTCACAGCGTAAATCCATATATTATTTAGTTTAAGTCTACATACGAAACAAGTGAACGAATTTGTTACCAAAAAAAAAACGAATGTGAAACAAAAATAATATGAAGATGATAAGAAAATATTTGTGAAAATATATTTAGTGCACACATACTGTTTTATGGAGCCGCACACAGCGATCACTCAGTCGATCTTCTGCTCAAATTATAACGTGTGACTTTGAAGTACATATACTTTTATTTTGGTTTTACTGGCTGGTGTGTGTCATTCACTCTGGCAGCCATCCACCCAGTCAGTCAGTTATCGTTTGTTAGCAGAGTTGTTAGTTAAAGTAAGAGCGAGTTACTTAGATACTAACTTGTGGTGCTGTGGCTGTGGCGGGCGCTGTTGTTGCTGCTTTTGTATCTCGATTGTTTTACCTTTTTACCTGTCGTGTTGGCTACATTGATCACGATCTTTTAGTTTATTTACAGCCTTCAAACAATACGGTTGTGTTGTATCGCCAACAAGAAAATATCAATTTCTTAACTTAAAAACAAGAAAATTTTAAATTAACTAAAAGCAAAAAGTTAACAATTATTCACGAACAGTCAGTCATAAACATGTTGTTGCTTTTTTTGTTTAAGATAAAAAATTAACACAAAAATAAATCAAAAGTCAAGAGCTATAGAACAAAATGTTAAAAAAAAGCAATCAAAAGAAACTTAAGTACACAAGAAATAAAAAATACATTCATTTACTTTTATTTTTCTGTTGTTAGTTAAACTATTAAAACGTGTCAAAAAAATAAATGTTTTTTTGTCGAGTTGCTGTTAACAACCAAAAGAAAATGAGAACAACAAAAACAAAACTAATTTGCTTCACTCTTCATCAGGCTCAAAGTAGTTCAACAATAAAGAACCCTGCAATAAATATCTATGAGATAGAAAATATGTACAACCCAATATATTGACTTAACACTGTGGTGCGAATTGTCTATCTAACAGATTTTATGGTTCTTAATAAGTCTGCATATACAAAAGGATTTTGAAAGTGTCGAAAGTATTAAGAAACAACTTCAAAATAAAATCATCTTATTTTGAATGAGATTTAAATGGCACAACTTGATCAAAGACTAAAAGCAATAAAAGCTGAATTAAAAAAGATATTTGTTGGATCTGATTAAAAAAAGTCTCGATCAACCAAGTTCCGTTACTAAGCTGAGATTTTTATTGCTGACATTGTGTTTGAATAAAGAAACCAAACCGTTAATTAATACAGTTATTTATATGTTTGTAAATTAACTAATTCAGAGTCAGCGAATATAGCTGCTAAGGGGAGGAGGAAAAAAATCTTTGGAACTGAAATGAAATATATGCTTTCATATTTCATTCACAATAGCAATTAAATATTAATAAATCACAATATTAAATTTATTGTAAGATTTTGTATGTAAAAGGATTAATTGGTTTTTAAACTGGAGAAGATGCCGTCAAATGAAAACAGATTTTTTGTTGTAGTATTCACATTCCTGGAGGTATAGATTTTATAATATATTAAATCTGAAATATCACTGATTTAAAGTCTTTTTATATTGCGGCTGTGCAGATTTCTAGATACAAAAGATAGGGGCTTAAAAGAAATTTATATAAACCGCAGACTAAATAACTTCATTGTTAAAAATATATTTAATCAACATAATGATTCCAGAGTAAAGTGAAGTCAGTTTTGGTTTTGTGTTCAAATTATCGAAAAAAGTTTAAAAGTTGAAGGTAAGTTTTTGAACTCTATAAAATATTCTAGTATGTGATGGAAATGGATCGATTCAAATCAGTGCCGATTTCAAAAACTAATTCTGCTGAAAGATGACTTATTTACGTTTTTTTATTTTTTTTTTATCGAAAAAAAGATATTCGAATAAAATATACTAAGCATAGAAATCGGCGCCGATTGCAAATCGAACGATTTCCATCACATACCACATAATAACAATTAAAATCAATTGCTTAATTTACAACCTGCTGCAAATGTTGAAGATCATATAACTGTTGTTGCTAACTTCCATATAAACATGTTTCTAAGCAAATGTTTATATAGAAATTACCAATATCATTTATACGATATATAACCCTTAGAAAAGGTTATGAATTTGTCGAATATAATTTCGCGAAAGTATTAAAATTTATCGTAGTTATTACTGCATCACTTTTTTTACTTATTAAGAAACAAATACAAAAAATTATTTTTACAAATCTCCTTAGGGCCTTTAATCGAAAATTTAAGCTTTGGTTAGTAAAATGCAGCACATGTTTTTACCGAAATCATATTCAGATGGGGTTGTTACAGGATGTTATTTATTTACGTTAACAAAAATTTTGCATTTATCAAAAGTATTTTATTGCAATCATACATATTTGTTCAATTCAGAACTTATTGTAGGTGTTGTAAATCGTACAAATGTTGCTGGTAATTTCCACATACGCATGTTTCTAATCAAATGTTTAAGTGGAAGTTAACAATAAAGTTTATACGATCTACAAAAACATTCAACAGATTGTGAATGGGCCAAACATGTAGCAGATAACATGAAAGTTAGTTAGGTCGTGTGTTTTTTATTGTTATCTAAAATTTTTAGCTTTCAGCTAATTTTTTTAATACGAAACTTGACTCAAAATTTATTTTATAACTCAATTTATGTAGATTTTTAAGCGCAGTTGCTTAAATATTTTGCTAGCAACATACTGCAGACTCTAAATCTCCTTTTATGTATGTAGTTTATTGGATATACAAATTACATTTTTACATATTAATTTCGAGACAACTTTTTTTTAATAATATTTAAAACAAAATCACGAATTAAATTATTTTAGTCAACTTGTGCAGCTAGCAACATGTGCTTTTAAATCTGCCAACAAAATATTTAATTAATTAACTCTAATTTGCATATGTTTATAACAAATTTAAATTTCGTATTTTAAATTTAATACGAATACAAAATTTTCATAAAAACTAATCAAAAACTAAAATTGTTTTAAGCTCCAAGTTTTTGGCAAAGTAAACATTTTTTGCTTAAAGGCAATGACATGCTAACAATCACGTTAGCGAGAATTTAAAAATTTATATTTCAAATATTCAGCAGCCTCATTAACACGAGAGTTGTTCTGCTAGATATTTTATTTTTTAGATAGAAACTTCAAGAAAAGTCACACACGTGTGTGACCTCCGGTTTGAGTTACTTCACTTCAAAAACAAACACACAGCCAGACAAACTAAAACAAAAGTACATGAAGTTTCTTATATGAAAACAACAATTCATACATATCTTTAAAATGCACAAATTATAACAAAAAAACATTCTGAAGAATTGCTGATGGATTACCATTGTCAGAGATGTTAACGTCTTTGGATGTGTGTGAGTGTGTACCTTCGTTCAATGTTCGCATGCATCCACATTTGCTTGGAATACGAAATGTACAATATAAGGTACAGACTAACACACGCAAAAATTACATATAAATAGCCAAAGTTTTATGCAAAATATTCCTTAAGTAAAGTTGAAAAAAATACAGGCTGTTGAAACACTATGGGAAAGAAAGCATTGAAAATGCTTAAAGTAATATATATTATAAAAAAAGTTTTCATTTGTTGTGGGTTAAGCTTGTCTATCTACCTGCATTTTATTGGTACTAATACAAAATCTTCAGTAGGTTACGCATTAACTTTATAAAATAATTTTTGAAATTTGGTGCATAGATTCTGCTAAAGCGCCAAATTATTGCTTTTTTTCTATTAATTTTATACTTTAAGGACTTTTAAGTACTATGTGCTTAAGTCGAGTTAAGACATTTTGTTGTAACACTATTTCGTTGAAGGTTGTAGTACTTTTAATCATACTTAAACCAGGAAGGGTTACACAAGAAATAAATCATATAAGCCTATAAACCTCTTTTCGGAAAAAGTACTTTTTTTAAGTCGACTTAAGCAGCTATTCCTTTTTGCCACAGCTTTTATTCGAACTTAAATTTGAATGCACTAAAATGTCCGATTAACTGAACGCTGCCTTTCGTTTTTGAAAATACCACCATTTATAATCACTCGTTTTACCGCACAAAGTAAAATACAGTGGAATCTCTCTTGAGCGGACACCAAAGGGACCATTGAAATTTTACCATTCCAAAAAAAAATTATATAAATGTTTTAGAGGCTATTAAAATATTACGTAACGTTCCAGGGGTTATAAAAACTCCGAAAATGTAGTCTATTATTTCAATACAAATCAATTCCTCCAACATATTCTGGTCTTGGCAATAAAATCTTAAATATGTAATGTAATGTAAGTGCAATTGTATATTATTTGAATATTGCAGATATTCATTTCATTTTTTGTTGTTATTAAATTTTAAGCGTCATAAGTAAATATAACAATTTTCAATGATTGGTTGACTTTTTTGTAAAATTGCAGTAATGATTGGTTCTGCCCATATCGGCCAAGATATCAAAAATATAACTGGACCAGAAAATACAAAATCCATTTAATTGTTTTTGCTAAAATAATAGCTATTCAATATCATGCCATACTCTTATGTCTAGTTCAGCTCCACAGCTGATATGAAAAAAATTAGATACAGGTTTCTACGGTATACTGCTTGTTACAAGCAAACGACTTCTTGAAATATTGTAATGCTTTCCTTATGGATCGCTGAAGGGATCTGGCAGCACTGTCTGTATCTATATGATTAATAAGCAAGACGATTCTTTGTCATGCATTTTATACTCACATCAGATTTTGAAAAAAATTATTCCATTTTAAAGATATATTGCTAAAATCGGAAGTTACCAATTTCACCCCGATTTTCGAAAATTGATCTAGACGTTTTGAGGAATCTATTCTGACTATTTTTACGATGATGTTCTAATGGATGTATGTATGTATGTGTATGTGTCTGAGTGTCTGTATGTATGTAAACCTCTCATAACGTAAGAACTGTTTAACCGATCGGAGCCAAACTTTTACAACATTCAAACGACATTCATCGCACTTAGATTTTCGAAAAAAAATATTTTTTTCAAATAAATTCTAAACTACTACATCGACTGAGTCCAAAGTTCAATCAGCTCTTAAGCTCACATAACAACGTTGATTGAAGTCGGTTGAATAGTTCGAATGATATCGTCGTCGAAATTTTTCAAAAAAATGTTTTTTTAACTACTCAAAAAATCTATGTATTAACAAAACAAACGCACATACTGCTTAAGCGGTTTTTGACTTTTCTGCAGAAACCCACAAGGTCTTGGTAGGAATCGAATCTGTGACCCCTGGTTAATAGTCTAGCACACTATCCACTGCACTACGTCGGTACCCAGCGTTTTGAGTTTGAAATCAGCGGTAAGTTCCAGTGATGGCCTGTAAGGTATGCGTATCCCATATATTTTCCTCTGAGAAGAGAAGAGAGTTCAATAAATTGAAAACTCGCGATAATGTGCGATTCACTCCATTCGTATGAGGAGTTCCAATGTCTAATAGCTACTCAGCAGCTTTGTGAGGGATATATTGTAGACAAATCTAATATATCCGCAACTGAATGAGGTCGATTTTCAAATATTTTAAACCTATATTTTTCCCTTTTTCCTTAACTACCCCATTGTGCATAATTGTCTTTTATGTACATGTGTGTTTTTTAACATTTCCAACATTCTTAATAAGCGACAGATTAAATAAGGGGGAGAGAGAAAGAGGACAACGAACGTCATTTCAAATTTGAAAGCCCAAGTATTCCTTAAAGGGGTATAACTTCCATGTCAAGTCACAGGCACCATTTAAGACAGTCGATACAACTGTATAGTATACACACATAAGCGATTTTGTTTAAAAAAAGTATTTTTTTTATAACTTGGCAACCGACATAAGGTTACCTTTGGGTCATACAATGGCCCATAAAAGTGATGTGTGCTTGAGAGTTTAGCTTTTTTTATTGCTTAAAGTACAAAAAAGAAAAAATAAAAAAAAGTTGTTATGACGCTGTAATGTGGCAGTAAACAAAATCGATAACCATTTACTTAAACCTGTTCCAGAGGTATTTGGTAATTGATACTCCAATAATGTTTATAACATACTGGCTGCTGTTGCTAAAGTTGTTGTTGTACTTTTTTTATTTTTTAGTAATA
This sequence comes from Panzeria rudis, assembly GCA_956483635.1. Classification (NCBI taxonomy): domain Eukaryota; kingdom Metazoa; phylum Arthropoda; class Insecta; order Diptera; family Tachinidae; genus Panzeria; species Panzeria rudis. The sequence goes on along the minus strand of OY101449.1, from coordinate 154,630,697 downwards.
ATTGTTTTATTTAATGAAAGTACTTTTGGAAAGAACCAGCTTATAACAGGCGTTCAAAACCTTAAAAGTACTGGCAAAAATTTTATTTAAAGTCAAAAGAAACAAAAGTAAAATAGCGTTTAAATTTTTTTGTAAATAAAAAAGCAATTTATAATTTTAAAAGAAACTATGTTTAAAATTGAATGTAAATGATGTCACTTATGACAAAAACGGATCCAAAATAGCATTTGCCATAATTACAGGTCATTCGTCCGTCAATTGACTAACATTTAACAAGAAAAATAACAACAATGTATCATATGTATGTATGTATCTACAAAAAGTACCAAAAAAACATTATGGCTTCTTTAGTTCTTTTCCAAAAAAAAAAGAAATATAAAAAAATTGTGTTCTGAAATCGTTTTTACTTTTTACTTTTGGCGCTTTTTCTGTTTCCTACAAGTCAGAAAAAAATAATACAAAAATGAAAAGAAAACATGATTACATTTACCTTATACAAATTATTTTTAATGATGCTGCAAAAAATACAATAAAAAAATCCAACAGTATACGGCCAAAAGTAATAAACAACAAGACAACAAAATAATCTTAACCAAAAATAATATGGCTTAGACCATACCATGTTCTTCAATATTCCAACCGAATTGAACCAAAACGAAAAATACGAAAAAAACGATCAATCGATATTGATAATTGAAAAGGCCAAAAATGAGGTGTTTTTGTAACCAAAAAAGAAATTGTTAATGATTTGAAAGCATTAAAAAAGGCAAAACAAAATTCAAGATTTTAATGATTTTTTTGTTCAGACTGTTTTAAGTTAAGAGCTTCCAAAAACAGAAAAATTTCCTTAAATAATATTATGTATGTGTCATTGACAATTAACAGGGTTGGTAATAGTTTTAAATATAAAAAGGAATAATTTTAACTTACTTCACTAACTCGCAGTTTTTGACTCAGTAATTAAATATTTATTTAGCTAATTTCCATATCAATTTAAATTGTAATTAAATACAACTTCTGTTTTTTTCAGTCGTATTTAGTTGTTCTTATTTAATTGTGACAAATATATGGTAGCACCATAAAATATTATAAATTTCCCATAAATTGCCTAAAAAAGCAGCAAAGCAAAATCCAAAATAATATATTTTTCTTCACGCAAAAAATAAGAATAATCAAGAGTTTCCGCAATGTTTTAAAAGAATAAAAACAGCTTACAAAAGCACAAAAAGATAAATATAGAAAAAGAAAGCCCAAATTTCACGCCAAGAAAAGTTGAATTTTCAGCGGCTACAATTTTTTTGTTTTCACAAGAACAATAAGCAGCTAAACTCATATGGTAATTTTTAAAACTTAAATCGAATTTATATGTACAAGATTGGTGATTTAAGTTATATTTAAATATGATCTATAAAAATGAGTTTTCTATTTAAATAGAAATTAAGTTTAAAAACCATTTAATTATTATCACAGGTGGTGATTTTTGCTTCTATCATGTAGCAACATGCTGTGTGAAACATGTCTACTTGTACTAATTTAGATAAATGATCTTAAAATATACGTACATAGATCATATAAATGCTATTGGTACCTTAAAATAAACATGTTTCTAAGCAAAATTGTATGTGGAAACTACCAACAACAATGATACGATCTACAAAACTTACAACAGGTTGTGACTTGGCCTAATGTGTTATTTATGAACATATTTAAGAAATTAAGCATTTTAGTTTAGAATCATGTTGCCATTTAAAATATAATTAGTTTTTGTTATTGAAAATTATCTACGAGTACACACATATATTGCTTATTTAATATTCTTTTTTTTATTAGCTTTTACAAGATTATAAATTATAAATTATTTATTTTTTGCAAAACTCAAATGTATGAATATTTCCTTAATTAACACTTTCTTCAAATACACATATTAAAATCGCTAGTTTTAAAATCCGGTTTTGTGGGATATTTTAGTACTAATTGTGAATAAGTACGAAATTAGCCCCCAAGCACGTTTTAAGAAATCATTAAAATGATTTCTGGCGTTGCAATTGCGTTTGGATCTTTATTCTCTTTAAAAACGTATAATAAAATTTTATGAGAAATATTTTTGTATTACATTTTAGCCTGCTATACTGCCGTTGAAGGGGAGTTTTTTTGCCCTTTTTAAGAAAGGGTCAAAAAGACCCGTCGTGAAGCGCTAGAGTGTTAAAATTTTGCATGAAAATTTTCTCGTGGAGTTTTACATAAAAGTGATGTTCACACCTTACCGATTCTCTACAACAATGCGAAGAAGTGGGGGGGCTTGATTACCACCAAAATGAGTACCAAATGTAAACTTTCAAAACGCTGATACAGTACTTTTTTTGTGCCCTCTATCAGAATCACTTATTATAACCTGGTCAATTTCTTTTGTTGTACAGTGTTATTTGCGCATGTGCTCCTAATGTGAACAAAGTAACACACTTCAGCAACATTATTTTTTTCATATGGAATGTGACATAATTTCACATGAAATATTGAAGAGAACACCAGGCTTAAAAAACATATAAAAACTCAAGTATATTGAAGAGAACCTTAATACAATTTCCACTTAAAGTTCTCCCATGGGAGAATTTTATCTCATGATTTAATTTAAATCGCTGTTCCTAAATATTCTCCCAGAATATTTTGCGATTTTTTTCCTTTAAAAATATTTCTTTAATTATAAACGTTTCGTTCATTGAATGGAATATTTTTCTTGGCACATCTGTTTAATTGCAATCATTTTCTATTTGAAATTTTGAAATATCATTAAAATAGTTTTGGAAAAGTTAACATTATACAGATTTTTACCTTAAAGAAGGAAAAAGCTAGCCTCTCAATATTCCCACGTAGAAATAAAAAGAATACAAACGCAGCCGAAGACTTTAAAATATTTTACAAATTACCTCTTTCAGACCCTAAAGATGATTTCTGTAGATTGCGGCAAGTACGGGGAAAAGAAACAAACAAATGCCAAAGAAAGCCAAGAAATAGTCAACACTGGCAATATGCACTTTGGTAGCAGTTCAATCGTACTGTTGTTGTTTGTCTGTTTGGCTGGACTTGGCCTGGTCATTCTGTGTGCAATTGTTTAAGCATGTCTAATTACATTAATATCACGCCTTGGTGATGTTGTAACAAACCAAAGCAAACCAGCAATAAAGCCAGCCAGCAACAAGTGTTGTCGTGTGAACTAAGGTTTTTTTCTATTTTTTTTTGTTCATTAGAAACAAATGCTTAAAATTACAGTTGAATTGTTCTAAAAAAGAAAATATTATCGAAAAAAAAACTCATGAATACATACTATTATACATAGAGCAGACCTTAATGACATACAAAATACTCTTTTACTCAGTGTTGCTGTGTGGCTCCCTAGAGAACATTAGTGTTGACATTTTATTTTTTATAAAAAACTTTTTCTCAAGTCATTTGGTTTTGCAGAAATAGGGAAACCTATGATTTCTTTTCCTTGGTTGTTACCAGTAGCTGTTAGGAAAAAAAGAATAAATATAAAAAAGACACAAAAAACTTTTATTGCAACATTCATTGTTGCTGGGGTAGCAGTTTTGTGGCAACATAAAAATGCTGACAAAGTTTTGTTCTTTTTTTTTTGTAAGTTCTTGGAAGCAATATTGTGTGCCTGTCTTTGGATTTTTTGTGATTTTAGTTTTTACAAAATAAAGATTTCAAGAAATTGTAAATTAAGTTAATTTTTTTGTTGTTCTTCTGTTTTTGTTAGAGTTGTATAAAATGTTGCAATAAATTCAAATACTTGTTTTTAATATACAAACAACAAATAAGAAGATTTGAAATAAAAGTAGTTAAAATTTTATGACTTCTTTCCTCATTTTTGTAAAGTAATAATAATAATGTTTTTAATTGAACTTAAGACCGATTTAAGTTTAATTTTTAAGCTGAATTTTCATTAGTGTTGAAGTTAGTTTTTGGAAACATTTCAACAGTTTTTAATCTAAAAATCAAAGTTTTTATAACAAAATGTGAACTCGAACTAAGTATTTCTTCAGGTGCATTTCTCATTTCTTCATATGTGCATTTAAATCCAAAAGATGCACTTTTACTTATTGTGAGAATTAAAGATCAGAGGTTTACACGTTTAGGGTCAAATTCACAGTCTGTAGTTAACTAACACCGGTGGCTTAACTAACGATTTTCATATAAATATTATTGGATAAGCCCAACCACCATTAGCTAACTAAATAGTGTGAATTGGAGCCTTCGTGTGTTAATATGTAAACGGTTTCGTTAATAAAGCAGATATGTAATACTTTCTCCCTACAGAGCTGGCAGTTCATTCGGCAAAGGACAAAATTATTTTCGGTTAATGTTAAAATGATACGATCACATTTACATAGAAATAAGACAAAAAAGGCTTATATAATTTAAAAAGCTTAAGCATTTTAATTATATAGAATTTTTTCTCTTCTTTTTTCTCGCCTTTTAATAAAATTGATAAGTTTTTTAGATTTCTTTTATCTCTTTGCCATCATCTATCTTGGTTGCAATTGCAGTTTTACACTCATACATACTGAATAGTAGATCTTCTTTTTAAATCAGATTTTTATTTATATTCTTGTATTGCCATTTATGGTTGTACCTTTCCATTCATTCATTCATTCATACAATAGTTTCTACTTTAAATTCATTCATGATGATCCTTAAAGCGTTTTGTAGTCCTCTTTGAACATAAAAATGAAATGTCACAGCTACTGTTATTGTTTTATATATTGTCCATATATGTAAGTATGTATGTCTGTCTGTTTATCTGTTGGTCTTACCTTCTTGGTTTTTTGTACATAAAATTTTTCTTCTTTGATTTTTTGCTTCTTTTACGCACAAAACACATGAACATGACATACGCATGTGTCAGGTTACGACTACGAGCTGACTAAACTCATTACAAATGCGAACATTTAAAAAATCATTAAGAAAATGCAGCAGTACGCACACACAGATACTCAGATACTTGTATATATTTTCTTTCATGCATTACAGATCGCTTAGGTGATTTTTGTTTTAAAAAGCAGTAAAAACAAAGACTAAGCCAACCTGCACAGGTGTACACTGTGAGCGGTTTTAGAGAGACTGGACTGGACCGTCTTTGTTTTGGTTTCAACTAAAAATCATAATGACAACCGATGAAGGGTTTCTTTTATAGGTAAAAGCTAGTATTTGCTTTATATATAACTTAGGAAGAGAAAGAGAAGTGTGTCATTTAAAGGAATTAAATCTTTACTAAGCTTTTTTACTTGACAAAAAGTTAAGCGTAGCTTAAATTGTCAGTTGTGTGATCATGAGTTTATTGAAGTAAATTATGAAACTTTGTGAGCTAAATCAAATTAGTGTTTTCTTCTTAAAAGTTCTTGGGATTGAATTGAAAAAGAACTACAATTTTTATATAGTTAAACTAAGATTAAGCCTGCGAACGTCAACATTTTATGAAAACTCGATTTCCGAAAATCTGTCATATAAAAAATTTTACTGTTTTATTTTTTTGAATGATCTAAAATTATAATCCCAAGCTTAAATTTCATTGATTTTTTCTGAGCAAGCTCTATAAATTGTTTCCAAATAGGAGCGGGTCGATGTTGAAATGATATCAGAAAGTGTGTCAAAATATCCCTTCCCCCTTCCCACCGCTTGGATCCGTGCCTAGCTTGAGATATTAATCTAATTCTATTAAGTTAAAGGTTTCGTGAATATATCGATAAATAAAACGCAAAATGCCGTATCTAACAAAAAATTTTAATCGGATTTTTAGTAAAGTCCGATGTATTTTACCAACCTACGTAGCTACTATAAAAATTAGCGATCAGAAATAGCGATAATATTAAGAAAATCTAAAAGGAAAAAGAACTGGCCAATTATAGAATTTCGCATTTTTATTGCTTCTCCTGTAAAATGATGAAAAGTTTAGTTGGGGTATTTTGCGTTTCAGGCGATGATATATGATAAAGTTCCTTCCACTGTAGCTTCGAAGGTTGGTATCACAACTCATTTGGATAGATCTGAAATTTCAGGAAACCCAAAAATTTCTAGCGATGTTTAAAAAAGATCTCTACGGTTTGATAAAATTTCAGGTATATAGCTAAATGCATTCCTTTGAAACTCTGGAATAGACATAAAAAATTTAAACACCGAATAAAGCTGCTGCAGTTTCTTTTGGAAAAATAAGAAGAACGTTGTTTTTTTTCTTCCTCTTATTATTTAGTTAAAAGAAACACAGTTGTTTAAGCATTGACTTAATATGATCAGTAGCTTTATTGTAGAGATAATGCCAATGGCTAAAACAACCAGAAATAACCGGTTTTTGGCTTTGTAACAGCTTGACAATGATGATGATGATGTTGCTGTTGTTCTTAGCCCTGGTAGTGTTGGAATTATAAAGTATTTAGATAGTACGGGTATAAAACCTTTAAAAGGAAGCTTAAAGCCATGTGTGTAAGTATAAATGTATGCGTAGTTGTATTTTATGTGGCTGCCTGTGTCTGTTCAAAGTAGGGTTTGGGACTTCCCGCACTTTAGTACTTCCCGGGAAATGGGAATAGTTGATTTTGTATATTAAGTAGATTTATTAAATGAAAATTGGCGAAACTTTCGTTGTTTTATTAATGCAAACATTCTTTTTTTTAAATAAAAATTAAAATAATAACGATTCTAAAACCATTTTTTAAGAATTTTCAATTGAATTTCGGCAAATAAGAATTTATAGTTATTAGACAGTAAGAGATCGTATAAAGACTAATTGACTATTACCGTAGCTATTTAGTTAAAAAAAATTCATTTAAGGCCTCCAAAACATTTTATTTTATGAATAACTTGCCTTAGTGTATTTTATTTTTCTTAGCGAATTTCCAGGAGGATTCTTATCGTTAAGTGCAAGCAAGTTATAGTACTATACTTGTACATTGGTGTGTTATTGTGTTGGTTGTTGTTGGACTGTTAAAGTGATGAAGGCAAAAGCACTGATTACTTTGGCAGTACCGGCAGCGATTAATACTAACATATTCTAATGCACTTCGCAGCACCATCCCACCCTCGACGAAGTCAAATATCTAATAAAATTGCTATACAGCTTAAACAACTCATATCTCCTACTGTACACCAGAGGGACTTGCAAGTTGCAACACTGATCTAAAAAAAACGCGCAATTGAAGTCTTGTAAATGAATTAAGCTTTCTATCGCTCTCCCACTTCACCACCTGTGCTCTCTACACTATCCCTTTCCCAAAGAAGGTAACATATTAATTAATGAGCTGGTAGGCATTAATTACCTGATTGTGTTACTTCTCTTTAAAAAAAGAAAACAAATTAATCTTGCATGTAGTTTTCGAATCAAGCAATAATTTTGCTCCTAGACCGGTTAAGAAAAATGGCATGACTTCAATTTAGTGAAATTTTTATGAAATCTCCGTATAAGTTTGAACCGTTCACATTTTTATTTTGTACAAAAAAAAATGTAGGGAAATTTTATTGTTTAAACGGACGATGAAATACGTATCAACTTTAAAAGAAATCTTAAACAATTTCATTGCGTAAATTTAGTCGTATAATCAGTCAAACAAACTTTTGTAATATTTTAAATAAACACTGAAAATGTTATTGAATTATAATAAATTTCTTATCCGAATCAAAATGAATTTCGCTGTCACTTACACATTTTATAAATATGCCAAATAGACTCCATCTATCTATGAAATAATATGTACTTTTAATTTCCCGTTTTCCAGGGAAAATTTCAGAAAATTATCCCCGGGAATATTAGCCAGACTTTAGCCGGGAATTCTTGCCCGGGAGCTCCCGAATCCCAAACCCTAGTTGAAACTATAGAAAAAGAATAAGCAAAATATAACTTCTTATTGATTAAAGTTTTTTTTATTATTATTATTTTGTTTTCCATTTTATTTTATTTCGATTTCCAAGCGAAACACAAGGCCCCACCAAGTATGTGGTCAGTTACATTCCCTGGTGGTTTTTACCTTTGTCTTTGGTCAGTTACTTCCTCTATATTTCGATTGTGTTGGATTCTCGTGAGTCGCGCGGTATTACTCAGCAGGAAATATGTTAAAACAATAATATTAACTTACCAAAACAATATTAAAATATTACAAAATTGAAACAAACTTAAGGCACCTTACAAAAATTCTTTTTAATCCAGTGAATCATTTAATGGAACCAGTTCGGCACAAGTTGTTTTGATAAACTTTAATTAATTTGCACACACTTTGCTAATTCTATTGGAGATTAACATGCAAAGGATGTTGCTGTTTAGTGAAAGGACGACTTTGATATAAAATATTAATGACACTTGCAATTTGTTTATATTTGACTTTATTTAATTACATGTGTCAACATCAAAGTAAACGTAAAACTTAAGAGGCCTTTAAAAACTTCACAATCGAATGCAAACAAACAAAAAGAAATCACTTAAAATTTGCTGCATGTTTTTGCTGCAATGAACTGACATGTTGGTGGTTTTCTGCTTTCAATATTCAGTATATGGAAACTTAATTTGCTTTAAGGATTTTATTTAAGGTTGTTACATTTTTCGTTGGTGTTTTGGTTTCCTGAGGTTTTCTGCTTTTTTTTCTGACTGTTACTTTTGGTTGCTGTAAAAAAAATTTATGAAGCCAACGCTGTTTTTTTGATTGTGCCTTAATGTCAGTGGCTTAACCGGTTCCATTGCTCTTTATTTTATTATATTTTTTCGTGCTGTGAATACCTGGTCATATCAGGCAAAATATATATGTATGCATATATAGGTAAATACAGTTTGTAAGTTTTTCATGAACTACGAAAATTAAGGGGAAGTAAACCTTAAACTTAAATATAACAAGACCAGCAAAGTTTTCAATGTAAAAATTAAAATGGAACATTGAGTTCTTCATTTGAAACGATTAATTTATATGGTTCTTATTAAGAAAGTAATTTAGGGAAAGCTAGTCAATTCTATACGTAACAGTGTACGGTTTTCGAAGGTCGCAGCACCCTATATCAGCATTGATTGATGTGTTTGTAAAAACGAATAAATAAATATACTTTAAAAAGTTTTTATATGTTCTGGGTTAATCATGTGTATATGCCCCCATTTCATTGCTGCCTTACAAAATCATCAATAGACCCCAGCCATATTTTTGATAAGTTTCGAATATAATTTGTTTGTTGTGCTTTGTATAAGTTTCTAAGCCTACTACACCTATTCTTTTGTAATTCTCAAATGATATTTGAAAGTTTGTGAATAAGGTAAGATGCTTAAAACTTTTCTAAAATTGGTTCAAGTCTACTGATGATTTGGTAAAGTAACCACGAAATGCTGACATATAGACATGATTTTAACATGAAATTGTGAGAGTATCTCAAATAATAAATTTACTAAATGAATAAATAGATTATATTTAGTAACAAATTTTGATTTTACATTTTGTTTTATAATTACTTGATGTTTCACTTGGCATACCTTCTCTTTATTGCAATGGATAAAAGTATGAAGTTGGTTTCGTTTTTAGTTTTTTTTTAAATATTTTTTCTTTTTGACAAGCAAAAAATGTTTGCCTCTCCCACACATGGGCTTGTAACTAACAACAACAACATCAACATCAACAACGAAACAAAAAACCTTAAAAAATACTAAACAAATATGTTGAAAGAATTTTGTTAAACTAAAAAATTTCCTGTTTTGTAAATAAAAAAAAAACGTTAATGCTGATGATTTTCGTGGTTTTTCTTTAAACAAATTGTTACAATGACAAATAGAAACCGCTAAGTGAAATTAAGGAATTTAAATATATTACTAATATTCAAGAATATGTATTTTTTGTCATAAGACAAAATTTTAAGAAAATTTAAAAAATTACAAGAGCAATATTTAATAGTAAGTTAGGGTATCCAATCGATTAACCGATTACCTGACTAATTTATGTCGATTAGCCAATTAAACGAAACTTTCAACATTTTGCGGTCTATGTTAATGTATGTTATGATATAATAATATAATAAATAATGTTTGTAAATTTATTTCAATTAATCGAGTAATATTTATTTATCGAATAATTCAAAATTAACCTATTACATATTAATAGATTAAGTAAAAATTCGGAAGCTGCAGCTCCGCTTGGGCTTAAGCTACACATCTTTGCGGAGAATATTCTGAAAATCTAACTTCTCGTCTATTGATATTTCAAGTTTAAAGCAAATCTTTTTAGTTGCTTACAAAACGATAATTTCCTCCATGGCTTCTAAATCTTTTTTAAATTATTCTTGTTCTTAAATGTTATTTATTAAAAAAAATAAGTATGAATTAAATTCAGTTTTTAAAAATAAATTTTATAAAAGATCTAACAAACGGTAGCTGATGGGCGTGTCAGTGTCTACTTTTCTATTCATAAAGTTGTACTTTGACAGAAGTACTTGAATAAGTATTTACTTTGTATAAAATCTATAAAGTCTGATCAGCACTTTTATGTGGAACACCACGAGAACCATTTTAGTTTAACCCTCTAACGCTTCTCTGTATGGGTCTTTTTGTCCCTTTTTTAAAATATGAGCGATACGAACATACTCCAAAGTATTCGTATGTATGTTTGTGTGTGCATGTATGTATGTTGTATGTAAGTCTAAATGGTTGTGTGTATGTATGTACATTAATGTACATCGCAGTGGTAAAAGTCAAGAGGCCTGCGAATTTCAGGCCTTTTTGAAGGCCTGCAAGACCGATACACATGCAAACTGACTTTTTGTAGAAGGGAAGGTGGTGCTTTATTTTTTTGATTTTTCGTTCAATACACATTCCACATTCCCTTCTTTAAGCATGACAGATGGAAGGAGTGTTGTATTAAACAATAAAAGAAAGTGCTTTGGAAATAATAAACATTCTCGTATTCTTTTTCGCATGTAATTTGTATATAAGACAGTAATTTACATACAAGAGACATCACACATGCTGCTATTATGTCGGAGGTGATTAGTTTATAATTATTCCGGCGGAACTACATTATGTTCAATTCACATTAATCAAACCGAAAGCAGACGCTATAAAAATTTATATTGAAATAGAAAAAAAATGTGTACCTTCATTTGCTTTTTAACATACCTTCCTTAGATAGCCTTCAAAATGGCATGCCAGAAGAGGCCTGTGCGAATACCTACATTGGGAAGCGACTATGGAAAGCCTGGGAAGCGACTATGGAAGGCCTGGGCCGCAATGCCAGCATGGGTAAAAATGCAATGAGCATGGAATGCTGATCGGCAGGCCTTATGTCTGCTAAACAGGCCATCTAGATGGCCTCTTTACTCCTGTAATTTACCGCTGGGATGTGTCTATACATACATACATACATACAAAAAACATACACACATACACACACAGATATATACGAGTACATTATCGAGTACCTTTGAGTATACTCGTGCAAAAAAGTTCAGTTCAACCTTCCGTACATCCACATTTTTCTTTGAATATTCAATATTTATATGCTTTAGAATTTCTTTCTTAAATAAAAAAATAATTTTGATCGAAAGAATAAATTGAAAATGAACTTAAGCCAAATTAATTAACTTACTTTTGAAAAAGGTCATTATTTAATAGAAAGCTGCAGATGTAATATCAAAAATTTGATTTGGTTGTACAATGTAATAAGGAATACGTGGGCTTTCGTGCTCTTCTGAAAATGATCGATTTGCATATTCAATGGTTGGACATGGTAGGACCGATGTCATTGGATCCGAAAATTGAGGATATATGCTTCCATATATACATTAAGGTGACCCTTAGCTATATGGGGAATTTTTTGCCAACTTTCTCTTACTCTTACCATGAAAACCATGAAAAACAAAAATTAGTTTAAAAAGTTTGAGTAATTTTGTTTTTGTTTCCTATAAAAAATTGACTTTCGTGACGTGTTTTAGAAAATTAGGGCCTTAGTTTTAGTTTAATTATAATGATTTCATTTAATTTATTCGTATTCCTATACAACAAGACTTAAAGTCTTATAATTATAGTACAGGACTAGATTATAATGTTTTATAATTTGATTATAATATTTTTTTTCAATTTGCCTATTCATTTTATGTTATCCAAGTATATGTATGGATGTCAAAATTCAGGTATTCAATCTAATTCGGTTTTAATCTAAAGTTCGTATCATTTTATTCCAAATTAAATAAGCATGAGATACTTGGACGGTTGTTCCTCGGAATGTGGTCTCAAGTCCAACTGATTCTGAACAAAATATAACAAAAAGCACTTGAAAAATAATTTTGTTATTTGTTTTTTAATTTAAATAAGTTCTGTAAAAGTTTTGTAAACACACTTTGATTTTTATTTTCAACCAGGGCCTTAGTCTTTTTAGCATTAATCATAATTTATAAATTTTTTTAAAAGAATATTGCTAACAAGTACAAAAATTAATTTTTTTTTAATTCTTATTCTTTTTAATCCAAACTAAAAAGCCTGTTTTTTGCTATTTTTTTTAAACAAATCCAGCAACTAATTTCACAAAGTCATGTGAATGGCTTAATAAAAATAAGTATTAACTGAAAGTAATTTGTTAATGTTATAAAATCAGCAGTTGGAAACCTGAACAATAGCAAAAACAAATAAAAACAAAAAAATATATTCAAATAACACGAAAAGCTGTGTTTTGTGAAATTTTTAGGAAAATTTCACAATGTTAAAAGTCATTGGTAGACAATTGTTGCTCCGTTACAACATGTAATTAATATAATTTTAAAAATTTACTTGATGACACAATACGATGTCACTGTCCATAAAACCAACAACTAAAAACACCTAGGCCTATGTTGACACATAATAGATGCGCAAAAAACTGCCATTAAATAAATGACAGAGACCATACAAAAGGGTATTATTTTAATTGTTTTTTTCTAACTTCCCATGATTTCATTTTTGTATGAATCTTTTGTTAGCTTATGAAAAAAAATATAAATAAAATAATTAAATCATAGCTAAAATCGCATACACGCACACACACACACACACACACGCAGAAACACACACACACACACACTTATGCAAATAAGTACGCGAATTCGTATGTAGTATTAAATTAACGAGGAGAATTTAATTTTGTTATATTGACTACAGACTTTGAAACCCGTTCATTAAAAATCACAACAACTACAAATAAAATCTACTGGCTAAATTATTTTATTTTATTTTTTAAATATAAAAAAGTGTACGTGTATGTGTTTTAGCAGTCAGCATGTACATGACGTTCATAATGATGATACCCAAGTACTAAAGTACATACTTTTACTTCGTTATTAAACTTCATGACAATTACTTTGTTACCAATACCACAATAAGTTTCGTACACATCTAAGTGGCCAATAATCATTTGAAAGCAGAGATGGTAACCTCAGTGCCAACATTAGAAACTATTTTTTTGTGTTGAACGTTACCTTTGGCTCGCAGGTTTTCTTCATTTTCGCTAATACATTTTAAGATTCTCTCGTTTCTAATATTTGTTATTTCTTTAAACAAATTAAAAAATTTATTAAAAAAACAAATAGTAAAAAAATAATGTTTAAACTATCCTTTGATTTAAATGGGCGTGGCATTGCCCAGTTGTCTAAGACTGAGAGGAACTCAATGTGTGTGCAGAGGTTTACAAGAATGGGTTAAGTATAAGTAGCTGAAAAAATTATTTATTTTATATGGTCCAGTTTTATCATCATAATTTTTTATTGTGCCGTCATCTCAATGTGTGTAAAAAGTTTCACAAGAAACGGCTAAATATAATTAGCTGCAAAAGAAAATTTACTTTGTATAGGCGTAACCCTGCTCACTTTTCCAATCATATGTATTGTCACGCAAACCCAATTTGTATGCAAAATTTCATAAGATTCGGTACAGCTTTGCCATCAACAAACAAACTAACAACAGATCAAGTGAATTAAAAGGTTTTAATAAAAAGCACATTTTCTTCTTGCCAAATCATATATAAATAGTTTGTCAAAGTAACGTTCAATACATTTTTGTATGAATTTTTACGAGACACACAGTACATATTTACCTAACACCAATTGAGATGGAAAATCTTCGATGATTTTTAACAGAAACTCCTTAATTACACAATAATAATTTTCAATTGATTAAAAAAATGGGTAACGTTCAATATATTTTTTTAGATACAAACCACGAAAAAAATTTTCAATCATACATGAAAAATTCGCAAAACTGTGGAATCATAAATATATATTGTTCTTATATTTGTTGTACCATTCAATACAAAAAATTTAAACAACGAAAAATGAATGAAATAAATGATACTATTTAATAATTTTCAATTAAAATTTGTATAAGCTTTTAGAAAGTAAAATTTTTAATTTTTTTTATAAAAGCACTTTTTTGCTACGAATTTGTTGATCAAAATCGGTCATACCGTTCTCGAGTTAGGGTGAAAATATACTGATGCACGTATTTAGTAGAAATATTAGTCACACCCATGAAAATAAAAAATTGTACGTGATAGAAAAAAAGATGAAAACGGATTTCAATTTAGCGCATTAAACTTTTTGTATTACATATATTTTTATGTAAAAGACATTTTCTTTGCCGAAGCGTAATTTGTTTCAGGATCGAGTTATGAAGGTCTTCCAGTACACGAGAACTTTTTATGAAATACCAGGAGAGAAAATACCATAAAATATAAGTCAGAATAGAACAAATTAGAAATATTTTTCTTATTATAATTGAGCTTAATTGAACTGACAAGTCCCTGCTTCCCATCTCCGCACCAAAAATTATTATTTTTTTTAAAAAAAGTTCGTTACAAAATTTCGTTTCAAAGTAATTGTTCACAATATTGTTGCTGTTGTGTCTGTTGTTGCTTCTGTTATTGTACGTATTTCAACGTGTTTCGTTGTTCAATGTATTTAAAGATTTATGTGATGATGATGTTGATGATTTTGCTGACTTGCCATGGTTCTATCATAAAAATTGTTGTCATTGTTTAGATATTTTAATGTAAAAATAAAATTGAACAAACAACTACAAAAAAAAACGACTAACAATTCAACACAGACAATACACAAAAAAGTTTATAAGTTGTAGTAAACTCTTATACACTGAAACAAACTACAGAGGAAAAAAATCAACACGATTTTTTGTCACAGTCACGTTTTACCGCATGTTGCTAACGAGAAAACAAAAAAAAAAAATACTAAATAAATAAAATATCCAACCCATTCAAAATTATCTTTATTCACATACGATTCCATAAGAAAACATACATTCTATTCGAGCATTCTTTTAATTCTCAATTTGTTTAAGCCCAGTGACGCATTTTGAAAATGATCATTATGATGATTAACCTGTTTCAGAGACAAATTACAAATTCTAAGTTGATATACACAATTTAGTATTGTTCATTTACTTTTTTTAGTACTCGTAACTAATTGCTATTGATTTTTTATTATTATTAAGTCAATTGTACTTTGTTTTATTTGAAATATACTACATATAAATCAAACAAGTTCTACTTAAGAAAAAAGGTATTGAGGTCTTGGGAAAAAAGTTCAAACTACTTTTCTAAAAGCTTTTCCGTTTCACAACTTTTATTCCAACAGTTTTATGATTGATTCTCCTGTTTTTTTTGTATGCTACAAGTAGCATTCATATTCGGATTTATTACTCAAATAAAAATAAAAATGCTACATAGTAAAAAAATCTTCAAAAATTTTTAGCCTTTGTGTTGAGGTGAAAATTGATTTTAGCTCTTAAAGCCTATTAACGTCTAGTTTTACAAATCTATTTTGACAAACGTCTTAGAAGCATTTTTGTAACTATTTCTTTAACATGGACTTTTATTCAATACTTCTTATTAAATTTAATATAATAGTTAGTTAAAGTATTTTTTTTAATTCTTGTGTTCTAATACCCAGCGGAAAATCATCGCTTCAATTACTTTATAACTTTTTTCAGCATGTCATAATTTTGTTTAATTATACTCGTAAAACCAAAGAAGCAATCGTATTATTATCTACCCTTAAGTGGAAAAACTGGACAAACATATATATTAAACGTTTTGGGTGTTGACATCATTTCGCTTTTCCGCTAACCAAGACTGTTATGATTGTGGTAGATTTAGCCGCTGGTAGTTGAATCTTAATGGCAGTATTCATTTTCATGCAACTAAATTCGAGAGAGTGTCTTGCTGGCTGGAAAAAGATTACATGTCATAAGAAGGGTGTTATATCTTATAATTGCTACTACTGCTTTAACTACTGGTCGGCATGAAGATTATAATTAAACCTCTGTAACTATCTAGGAATAATTGTTGCATAGAGTGAGAGAGATAAAGTATGGAAGGATTGATGTTCAGAGTTTCAGAAAAGAAAGACGAAGAAGAAGAAGAAACGGGTCATTTATAATGCTGTAGTTAAAATGAAAAATTACGTTTTCTTTCCTTCAAGCTGAGGAAAATTAAGCAAAGTCAAATTTAAACAGGTGTTGAGGTTATAAATGCACAAAAGGTTTAAAGGAATGAATGTGTTTGCCTTAATTGCAGTAGTACGTGGAAATATTAACAACATATTTTTGGTGAAAAGAAGAGTTGTAAATGTTTTATAGCTTAACAAAACTATTTAGGTTGGAGCAAAACCAATTAGAAAAGATTGCGTTAGAAAGGTGTAATATTATGCACGACGAATGTGTGAATCGATTCGTCAGATGAACGTCAATCTAAAAGCTAGGCTATATTCTATGCTCAATGCTATTTAATATTATACTTTGTGCAGCACTGCAACGTTCTTATTTAATAACCTGGAGAATAAAAAATGATTTGAAGACCTCGACCATGTAGGAGAGATATCGTCAAGTGCGCAATAAAGATTCCTCGGGGTATGGCTTTATTTTAGGTTTCCATACGTCCATGTATCACTGTCTGGTCACAGGCTAAACAGACGCGACAAAAGAGAGGGAAGATATTGCATATTCACTTACACGAAAGCCGAGTGCAAAACGGAATACAAAATTTTATTGTTTGCAATTAAAACAAATTGTTTATTTCATAAATAAATGGATGAATTTATTGTTTTATACACGAAAAAATTACAATTTCAGATTTCATACCCATTATTTAAAGTTTTTATACATTTTTCAGATTGCTTCTACAATTTTCAACCACTTTTGCTACCGAACCAACAACAGATGCACAAACACACGCACAGGCAAACAGAACACTTCATTTACACTTTAATTAATAATTAAGCTTTCAAATATCACTTAAACACACTTTAAATGCTTTATTTAATTTTTTTACATTATAAAGCAATAATTTTTTGCAGTTTTATGCTAATTAAACACTTTTTCACTGTGAGCTAAAACTTTTATTTTGTTTTGTTTACTTCTTCATCTTCACGTCACTATATGTCTCTCTTTTCTACAATAGCCGAGTGGGATAAAAGCTGAGTATTTCATTTTTGATCACTCATTTTCTTCGTCTCTGTCCTACTTTGTGGCCTGGTCTGACCCGCCTCACTCTTGACATTAGACTAAATATAAAAGATGAATAACCGTTTGAGCTTCGACCAATGGCTTAACATACTGGTATCAGCCATTGGCATCATGGGTGACTTTTCGCCACTGTGCGGGTTCAAAAGAGAACTCAGAATACTGGAAGACTTCATTCTGGTGATGTTCGCCTCGACAAGGTTTGCTGAGAGGTTGATTCGATCAAAACCATAGAGAGCAACGAAGATCAGCTTGACAAATGAAGGGAGTTCTTTCAGTCTCCGCCGCCAACAACAATCCCAAACAGCTTAGGTCCTCAGCGACAAACCAGAAGAAGTCTACGAAGAGAAATTCCCATATCAGCAACTACCATTGAATATCTAAAAAGGACAGTTGCTAAGAGCAACGTAAGGAGATTTAACAGAATGTAGGAACTGGAGGAGCAAAACTCTATTGAATATCATCAACAAGATTATCACACTGATCATCTGATATTGCATTTCACCAGCCGGTGAAAAATCTTTTCGAAATACACTTAGACTTAGAAACAAACTTGGACTTAGAGCGAACTGTTTATAAGGCTCTCCAGCGAAGTTAAATACCTTAAATAAAAATTTTGATGTTCTAATTACTGAAGGGAGCCAATGGCTGAAGCACACCTCAAATGGGGATACGGGCCCAAGGATAAACGGCCTTAGCTTCCAAAGTGCTATTCCCATTTATAAATATCCTACTATTTTCCAGGCGAAAGTCTACACCATCATAATTTGTGGTAGAGAATGCTTCAGGAGAAAATGACATACGTATCTACTTGATGGCAGCGCTCGAAATAAACTGGCTGAATGAAATGAACGGGCTGATTGTTTAGCCAATAGAGCAGCTCACAGTAGATTTTTAGGACCGGACCCCTTCTTCGGAGCCTCACGTGTGAATATGTCAAAGAGCAGAATAGTTATCCAAAAACAAATTCCTAAAATTACTGCTATTAGACAAAAAGTACTTTAGATTACTAGCAGGCTAGTTTACCCGATACTGTGGTCTCAAACGACACTCAATTTACATTGGCAGCTCTGAGTCCAAACTATGTAGACTCTGAAAAACGCAAGAAGAGACGCTCTAGCACATTCTATGCGACTCCGGAAATAGTGGCGTTCCGAATAAAGTTCCTTGGAGGTTTCTTGAGTCCAGTGAACATTTAGGCTGCACAAAATATTCTTTGGGTAGCGGTGCTTATGGTCTATACATAATAATAATAAGAGAGCGAATCGATCATATCTAGACTAAATCAGGACATTGCGCATAATACTCGAACAGTCCTTAGAGTACAACTTCCCACTCTTCTTAGTTTTTGTAGATTTCGAAAGATCATTATTTCCTCTCAGGAGAGATTTAAAGCACGCTTTAAAGGTCAAGAAAGCAGGGTCTTTGACATAAGCACCGACATGAGGCAAGGATGTACGCTCTCAGCCGTACTTTTCCTCGCAGTTTTGGACACAGTTCTTGCAATCATCTTATGACACTTATATTATAAAGGATAGATGTTACATTGAGTAATGATGAATAAAAAAATTGGGCACCAAAACGACAAGCAGTGATTACCCTTGCATCGTTTATTAATCACACTAAAATTATTTGCAATTAATTGATTATTGTTTCATGCTACAACAACTTTTCCAAATGTTCACTTAACTTGCTGTCGAGTAGTCTACTTTTTTTGAAGTTTCTTGTTCTGTTGTTTAACGTTCAAAATAAAAAAAATTAACAACAATAATAACAACAAATACATCCGTTTGCATTCCTTTGCTTGTTTTACACTTTGCGGTAATCACATCTCTCCTTCATGTTTCACTCACTTTAACCGCAAAAAAGGTTATAAAATGGAATGTTTTATAGCTTTTTTGTTTTTGTTTTTTACGCAAAAAAGTATGGGCAAAATGCAGTAATTTGCTAAATATGGTAGCGCAAAGGAAATTGACAACAACAGCAGCAAGAAAAACTTATTCAAAAATGTTTAAGGCTCTTTTGGTACCTGAGGCTATTACACACAGAGGGATGAGTTTATTTCTTTTTATTTTTTTTGCATTTCAGAGATTAAGCCAAAACTCGTTTAAAAGTAAAACATTTAACTCAAGCTTAATGATGGATTGCGACAGATTTTCCTTTAAAGTTTCCGCAAATTGTTTACTTATTTTTGTTATATTTTATATTTATTGTCTGCGCTAATCGCTTTAATTGCGCCTAACGCACCGCCCGCCCGATTGCTTGCATATAAAATGTTTTGCTAAAACAATCATGTGTCGTGTTTTTAGGGAATTTAATTAATTAATCGCAAGTTAATGGTTAATTCTCGTTTACAATTATTTCATTTGGCGCCTTAAATTAATCATTGAAATATAGTTGTGATAGTGACATTGGAAAAAGCAATCTGCCCAATAATACCTTTGAGCCGTACAAACCACGAGGCACATATTGTATTTTTCCCGCCATGTTGCAGAATTTTTCCGACCGCGTGCTATTGTCTCTCGTGAATATCTTCAGGATACATTTGTTTAGGAGGTTAATGCCGAAGGGCTGGAAAAAGTTTAGGGTATTCTTCATGCCCAAGGCTGGTAAAGCAAGCCACTCAAAGGCGAAGGATTTTAGACCCTAATCGGTCTTGCGCCTTTTTTTTCTGAAACAGTAGAACGAATATATGTAAGGATTACAATTGATACGTGCGTCATCAGCGGTTCTCAGCATGCCTATCTGAAGGATAGGTCTGTTAAGAGCACGCTTCATGATGTGTTGGTTTCATAGAGCGGGATTACCCTTCATCTGCGTTCTTAAAGATGGAATGTGCCTTTAATAGCATTAGTATAGAGGCCATTTTTAATTCTTAGGGGTTTTCACAGGAGAGTTTGTCCAAAGTATCACAGATGAGTATCACAGGCTACATTACACGTCATTCTTTATATATGTGCAACCCATAGATGATTTTGTGGTCAGAATGACGGCGAGGAGTTTGCTTAAGTTTTGGAGGCACGCGTGTCGAGGACAAGATTAGCAGGTCATACAGAAATCTTAAATAAGATTAGTTTTAATAAGCCCTGGACTTATGGATGTCAAGGTCGTTAAAATTGATTTTAGCAGGGGAGTACGTTCGCAAGTCTATCAGACTCACGAATGAATATAGTGTTTTCAAGGCTAAGATCCTAGCGGCCCTAAAGTCCACGGAATTGGTAGCTTAAAATTTGACTGAAGGCAAAAAGGTAACATTCTATATTGACAGTCAGGTGGCGCTAAGGACTTTGAATTCATACAGTGTCAAATCGGAATATTTGATAACTGTAGAATAGCCCTCAGCGTGCTTGTAGAAAATACTGTGATGGAAAATCGTTCCAAACTGTCAGAGTATGTTGTGTTCCAGGAAGGGTTCCAAGAATAGGTTTGTTGTTAGATGAAGAAGTAAGTGATGGATCAGTTTAATTAACAACTGGTTACTACTATAGGGAACTTAGTAATTGGTGATAGGACCAATCGTTCCTGGGGAGTAGAGAGGATTGTAGAGTCTCTAGTTGTCCAAAACTTGACTTAGGAATATCCGAACTACTATTGGGTATGAATAAGAGGGTTGTAAAATTCTTGATAGACACCTTGACTGATCAAAGCGAGGACCATCATTTGGGAAACTGCCACTCCCGATTTCTGTAGAGTGTGCAAGGATGTAGAGGAGCCAGAAACTATCGAGCATGGTTGGGCAGATGTTTCTATGAAAGGATTAATGATATCGAGGAGTGTAAACTGGAGAATATCAGAGGTTTCATCATGGAAATTAAAAGGCTTAATGACAGCTAATACAGTTTCTGGGCTCAAGGAAATAATTCTATGTATATATGGGCTTTGTACAGACAGGAATCACAATGGGTCCAATAGGGTCTCCGACCTAACTTAGCCTAGCTAACCTCACCTAACCTATTAGCAGATGGACTTTGATCCTAATATTTCCAAAATCAGTTGTAGTGTAGTACTTTGAAGCCATTCACTTCTAAATTTTGATATTTTATATTCTATAATAAATTACTTAAGTGTATTTAACTACTTTTTATCTATTTCTTGCGTATTTCCTTTGGTTTTTCCATTGCTATTCTATTCAGATTTAACATATTTTTTATTAATTAATTATTTATTGATTTTTAATAGAGATTAATACAAAAAATAAATACTCATTTTCAATAATTGTTGATAAATGACGTCATATGTAGCCTTTGCAATCGTTTAATATTAATAATTTTGTGTTTGAACTTATTATGACAAATAAATAAACAGATTTTGACAGTAAACGAATTCATTTATTAACATGCAGCCATGTAGTTTTCCACTAACTCCAATCGTTTGCATGTGCTGCTTTGCAATTATCATTTATAATTAATATTCTTTAGGCATACAAGTAGAGGCATAGAAATATATTTACATGTCTTTCGTATGCAGTTAAATCTAAAATTAATGGTTTTTCTTTAACTCGTATTTGAACCATCATCGAAAGTTAAAGTTTTAAAGAATAAAAATATAAAAAAAATGCTTAAGATTTAAAATGAATAAGTGCGTCTATTAGTCTGCTATTTTGTTACCAGTCAAAAAGAACGTACATACATTCTATTTTACACTTGAACTTTATAATTCTACAGTATCTATAGAAAATGTCCAAACACAAGTGTGTTGAGTCTTAGGTGTTTTTGTTTGTCTACCTCTAGAGCTGGTCTTTGAAGCTTAAGCTGTCTAGTAATTTTAATGAAAATATATTTATATTTGACATTTATGATGTGGCAAAACAAAAATAAGATGGTTATGAAAAAATATTCAATAACTGGGCAGGCTAAAGATGCAAATGCATGGCAAGCAGCCATGCTGTTGATGCAAAAAGAAGTTGTTGTAGTTGAAATTGAATATTTTTATGGATATTAGTTAGCATTGTTAGTAACAGCTAAGCAAAAGGTGTTGTCAGTAATATATAATAATAGCTGGTATATTGATTTATGTTTAAGTTTTTATTTTTATATAAAATTAAACATCTTACTGCCACAGAGCTCTCTTAATAATTTTTAATTCGTCTCTATTTTTCCATTACAGTTTTCTATTGGCAATCTTGATCAAGTAAGTTTTTAAAATTTACATTGCAATTATCCATCTTGCCTTTTAGTTTGATTGTTTTTCAATGATAATGAAAGTAAAATTATCTACATATCTCACTGTACTTTTATAAAAATCAGTGAAAGCGTGAGAATTCTATTTTTCATTATTGTTTTAGACGACTGTCTGCTGTTCCACTGAGGTGATAATATGATATCTTCCGTTATATTAACATAAATAACATGTAATAAGTCTGTGAAGTCGATAAAAGTATCTTCACTATTTTACAGTAGTTTTTTTATGTTTGCGTTTATTTGCCAACATTTAATACTTGGAAGTGTCATTTGTAGTGAATGAGAAAGAAGACATTAACTTGATTTATATGTAAAATAAAGTAACAATTGTTAATGAATGCAGAAGACCACACCATCATCATCATCATCATCGTCGTCATCATCCCCATCATCACCACACAAAGAGACAGACTGAATGGCATACAGAGACTTTGACTGCATCAATTGTTGTCTGGCGCTTTGAAATTTGAGTGATAAAGTAAAACAATGATATAGACTTGAAATTCAATATATGCATAGTAATAAAAACACTATTTTTTATTTGGTGTTAAAATGTGCAAAAAAGCTCTATGTGAAAAAGCTGCTTTTTCAGCAACAATAGCAAAAAAAAAAAAAAAGTTCGGGATAATTACACAAATGGGATCAACAGAATGTTGATTCATATATAATTTGGGACCCTGAATTCGAATATGTACTCAAAAAGGAAGCAGCAGCATGAGAAATAATCACCTTTATCGGGAATAAAAGTTCACGTGAAATGTGTTCCCTTTCCCTAAAATTGTGAGAGCCAATTTTGCGTTGTTTTTGTTTTTTTTTTGTACTATTTTGCTCGTTTTGTTCGCCATTTTTTATTCATGGGAAATATTTCACGTGAACAAAATGTTCACCTCTTATTCCCGATAAGGGTGAATAATATAATTGGAGAACGGCAGTTTGCCCTATTCAGTTGAATTAAAAATCAGAATCTCGACAAAAATATTATCTTGAAACCGTTCAAACTTTGTTTTTTAATTTCCTCAGTAGTTTCAGAGATGTTGTGGTACTTGTGCAAAAAAATATAAAATTTTTGTTTTTAAAAAACTCGCCGACATAAAAAAAATTCCGTTCTAAAGAAAATGATCTACAACTTTTGATTTTATTCACAATTAAATGAAGGAACTCAATACTTTTTGACGCTATGGTGGATCATGCCTACCAGCAAACAGTATAGACAGTTAAACGCATAACTAGAGCTTTTGTGTGCACTTTTTCATTACCCGGGAAGTCCGGAACTATTTTGAAACTTCTCCGAATACGGGGAATTGACGCATAGAATACTTTACTCAAAAATAAATTTCGGTCAATATATATTTTTACTTTTAGTAGATTGATTTTATTGCGCAATCCTATAGCTTTGTAATATGTTTTGTGTCTTGTCTTCTGATCTCTTTTTTCAAGTCAATAAAACTGTATAATAAAGTGGTTCGCCCTCCATACAGAAAAAAAGTTGAGCCAGTCACCCCCTAGGATTAAAGAATATTTGCAAATAATTCCAAAAAAAATTATTTAAAAATTTTGCCACGCCTCTGGATGCCACCCATTTAGTTTTTTGTACACTGCGTCGCCATTTGTACTCCGATTATAACATATTACATGTCGTTGTTGGCATAAAAGTGAGTATATTAAAAGCTAGACATACTAAGTCTTAGACGGGCTTTCTTGCCACGTGCGAAAAATTAGACATTAGGTGGGAAGGATCCGAGATGGCATAAATGGCGCCCAGAATTTGATGTCGGATTAAAAGTCACCCAGGCCAAAAATGAAGCCTTATGCAAGCCATAAATAACGATATGCAATATGTTATGATCGGACTACAAATGCCGACGCAGTGTACAAAAAACTAAAAGGGCGGTATCCAGAGGCGTGGCAAAAAATTAAAAAAAATATTTTTGGATTTGTTTTCAACTAATCTTTAATCCTAGGGGGTGACTGGCTCAACTTTTTTTGCGAACCAGCTTACTGTACAACACAAAAAAGTAACATGTTTCTAACCACTGTTTCTGGTAGAGGGCACAAAAAAACGTATTCGGGAGTCTTCCCAATTTTGTTCATTGTTATATTGAATCGGCATAGGAGATCTTGTAATCCTAACGAACAAAATGTACGTTTAGAATAAGAATCAGCCTTCAATGTAAGTATATATTTTTTGGTGCCCTTTGCCGGAATCAGTCTTTAGAAACATTTAATTTTGTTTTGTGTTGTGCAGTGTAATTAACAGAAATTAGCCAAAGAGTTATTTAAATTATTAAAATTTATTAAAATTAAATTGATTTTAAACTTTTAAGAAATTTATTATTTGACATATTGTCATAATTATATTTTAAATGAAATTTATTTGTTGATGGTTATTAAGCAATTGTCTATATGCATTTCATTGGCGCTTTTACCAAATCGTCAGTAGACTTCAACCACAACTTTGAACAGTTAAGAGGTTTGTAACTGTTCAAAGTTGTGGTTGAAGTCTACTGACGATTTGGTAAAAGCGCCAATGAAATGCATATAGACAATTGCTTAATAACCATCAACAAATAAATTTCATTTGATTTTAAACTGTTTTTATAATCTCAATTTAAAATGGTACAATATGGCCTTTTCAAAATGTAATACATTTTTCAAAATCTGGTTCACAGAAAAATAAATTATTGATAGGAATGATGTGGTTTAATGACCTTGAGTTATAATTTGAGCGAAGTAAAAAACCCTACCTTTTACAAAAAAAGTAAAAAATAAAAATACACACACAACCATATATTTTTGCTGACACAGGTGTTCTTTATATTTTCTTTGATTCTTCAAGTCTATAACGAAGTTATTTTGTTTGGCTCATGTGTAATAAAATACCAAAAAAAAACAAAGAAACAAAACAGCAAAAATAAATAAATTGCAAAATGCCAATAAACTTGAAATGCTTCACTTTCGAATTCTCCTGCTAAAAAAAATAAAATAAGAAAGAAAACTACTGATACACAAACAAACACACAAACGTCAGTATAAAAAAATTGTAAATATATAATTTTTTGCCTCTTCTTTTTAACCAAGTTGCAAATATTTCTACGAAACACAAGTATCCAACGACCATGCCTGGCATAAGAATCGAAGAAAACCAACTGACTGCACATTAAGGGTTATTGATCCAATTCTGCAACCAAAACCAGTTTAACTTTTGTTTTTTTTTTGTTCATCATATCGTATTTTACAAAAACCTTCTAGGAAGGATCACTTGCTGTATCACCACACCACACTACTTACTGCACACACAAAACATCTTAATCAATCAAAAACAATATTTGAGCAAAAATATTATTTTTCCCTTCAGTCAGCCCAATCAGCCAGCCAACATTGTTTCTTGATTGATCTCATAATTCATATAGAAAACGCCACATATGGACATGTTAGAATCCGCCTTTCGAACCTGCTGACAATGATGAGTGTTTTAGTTCGAAAATATTTTAAAAATTCATTAATAAAAAATTAAGTATGAATTTTCATCACTCTCTCTCTCTCTCTCTCTCTCTCTCTCTGTGCCCACATACTACGAGTACATGCAGGTGTCAATCCTTTATGGTCTGCATTATTTTACAACTTTTATTTAAATATGATGTGATCATGTTTAATTGTTTGAACATTTTATTCTTCATGTTTATTATTATTTTTTTTATTATTAGATTTCCATAAAAATCTAAATAATGTGTCATCGGATGTCACTTAAGGCGCCTTGGAATTAACACCGTTCAAAGTTATGTAAAATGATGAAAATATTTTGTATGCTATCAATAAACGGTAGAGGCAGGAGCAGTAGATCTTTGCTTACCTGAGCTTTATCGAAGTTTGCGTACGAAGAAGGCATCATCAGTGTGTGTAATATAAATATTTAAAAATGCTTAACACGACCAACTAGTTGTTAGGAGTCAAATGTGGTGTCTTAGGATTAATGGAGCAACTGAAGTTTTGTTGTCGGTTTTAGTGGCTTTAAAAGTTTTTGATATATGCTGTGGAGAAATAGGCAATTTAAAAAAAAGCTTAAAAAGTTTTATTTCAGGGTAACACCCCGTCTAGACTAGCAATAGTTATGTTAACATGTATTGCAGCAAATGTCAAAATTATGTTATTTGTAACACCCCGTCTTCACGAGATATAATTTTGTTCTAACATTTGTCAAACTTCATACATAAAAACATCAGAAAAATGTTAGTGCTATTTTTTCATATCGACTTTGACTTTTGTCAATACAAAACAATGTCTCGTGAAGACGTTATGTAATGTACCCTGCTCTGTTTTGTACATATTTATTGCTTGCTATCAAAATATGTCACAATAATTGTTAACCATTTTTCATTAACAACTATTGCTAACATAAATTGTTGAATATATATTTATTTATTTAAAAAAATATTAAAATTAAATAAAATGCTAAATAACATTGTATAAAAATTCTTTTCAAATGGTTCTCGCGGCTAAATTCAGCTCTAAAGTTCATAAAAAGAAGAAAATATATGAAATAAAATTCAATGCGTTAGAACTTTCTTGTTTCCCTTTTTTAAAATTGTGTGTATGTGTTCTCACCAGGTAGTCGCAAGAGAAATCGCCGAGAAGAATTTACATTTAAGGTGTCAAAAAAACTGATACATTAACACTGCTGACAGGTTAAATGTGTAAACATTTTCTTAAACAGCTGGGCTCTGGCGGCCACCTATTATGAATTCGCCGCCTGTGTTCTCATAGCAAGGTAATAAGCAATATTGTTACATTATTCTGCCGACGTTTTTTTTCATATTGCTAAGATTTTTATTATTAGTCTAAACGGGCTGTAAGACAAATTAATTAAAGACAAAAGTGCTAGAACGTAAAAGTCGTTGTCAAGTATTTAAAATATATATTTTTTTAATTGTTATAGGATTCGATGATCTTTCAGGTAAAAATTTAAGACATTTTCATATGTGGGGAATATTCGATGTGAAAGGAAGGACGCCCGACGAGAAATTGTCCCAATATACACATTGGGGCCAACTTGGTAATGCATG
Organism: Panzeria rudis; assembly: GCA_956483635.1. Classification (NCBI taxonomy): domain Eukaryota; kingdom Metazoa; phylum Arthropoda; class Insecta; order Diptera; family Tachinidae; genus Panzeria; species Panzeria rudis. The sequence continues at coordinate 154,602,948 of OY101449.1, read as the reverse complement.
TAGAAAACCCAAAAGACTTATGCCATTCGGGACTCGACCGGGAACTTGTTGGTAGAGCCTATCTACAAATTAGTGATTTAACATAAGTTCTTTTGAAATGGAAAATTATTGGGATCTTGTTGGAAAAATCTGACACAAATTTTTAAATTGTATTTTTTGCTAATTTTTGATAGACTGAAAATCATGAGTACTTTTCATATGATTGTTAGGCTTCCCACTGATTTCGCCGATTAAAAAAAAAGCACTTGACATCCTAAATTATTTGACATCACTGGAAATATGACCTGGGTCAAAATTCTCAAAACAACAAGTTACAAATCTTCAAGTAAAATACACAAAACAACAACACTTTTGCACATTTTATTGCTGTTTTGTGTGTTATAAAAAATTAATGTAGATTTGTAACAAGTTACAAATCTACAAGTAAAATACACACAAAACAACAACACATTTACAAATTTTATTGTTGTTTTGTGTATATTTTACTTGTAGATTTGTAACTTGTACTTTTTGAGAAACGGGCCCTTGATCGCGTTAGTAGATTAAAAAAAGAATTTTTAATAAAATTTAAAATAAATTAAAAAAAAAGAAATGGATTGCCTAAAATATTGTTAAATGTGATTGATCCGATCCGTTCGAAAGATATCGTTTGCGAAAAAGTTCGAAGAAAGTACATATCGTACTTGTTTAACAATAGTGTAATAACTCAAAATTTTCATTTTATCACTTTTTTCTGAATATCGACTTTATTTAGTCATATCTGCCAACTGTAAACATTTTGAATTGTTCTGATTACTATTTCGCAAAAAAGCGAATTGTGGGTTGTACGTAAAATAAATTGTTGATTTTTTTAAAAGTATTTTGAGTTGTGACTGTTTTCATGCTTCAAATGTTTCAATTTATTCATTTTTACTTTGAGTTGATACCTTCTTGTTAAAATTTTTCGAAATAATTTTGATATAATACTGTTTTTGTTGAAAGAATTTGTTCAAAATTGATGGCAGTAACTCAAAATCTCATATTTCTCTGCAGCTGATTAACGAAATAGAAAGAAAACTAGTATACTATAATAATTTCCGTATTTTCTTAAGATTGGCATGTTTACATAGTTTTTTGTCTCTACTGAACATTTTTAAATGTTGTATTGTTACACTATTGTTAAACAAGTGCGATATGTATTTCCTTTCAACAATTTCAAAATTTCTTGCCAAATCGGTTTTCTAGATTCACTCACTTTTTGCGCTTATAAATTCCCTAAGAAAAATTTGTATTTTATTTACAAAAAACAGGCAGTAAATTGTTGCGAGCAGTTTCACCTTGATATTAATGGGAAGTTCAAAAAATGACTGGAAAGGTCCATCGCTTTAAAATTTTTTTTGGATGAATCGATTCATCTGGATACCACATCTAAGTTATGGAAATCTGGTGTTAAATGTTCCATGTTATTATGTATTTGGTGTTTTCACATTAAAATAAAAAAAAAAATCACTCATCATTACAAAACTTAGTGCCTGTTTTTTGAAATAAAATAAAAATTTTCGTTAGGGAAAACTCAAATTTGTTTTCTTTTTTTCAATTCAAAGTCCCTAACGAAAATTTTTATTTTATTTATAAAAACTAGCAGTTAGTTGGTCACACGAAATCAATTTGAAATGGAGAAAAATCTCGCCTAGCAGCACCCAACTTGGCATGCATGCATTTAATGAATAGTCATTCATTCCATCGATACAACAGCGTGCTTAAGTCATCATTCGTATCTTAAGAAAAGAAATTGCTCGTTTTATTAACATTAATGAGCACATTTGTGTCCTCCATCCATAAAAAATTATTCGCTCAAGATGAAGAGGAATAATAAAACAAAAAAAAAACAAACAATATCCAATAAAGATAAAATGTTATGCATCTGCATTTAGATGATTTTTGCATCACCACCATACGAATGGAAACTCCATGTCGACTAGTTTGCCTGGCTGCCTGCCTGCCTGCCTGCTAAATATATGCAACCTCTGTCTTTAGTTGATTTTTGTAACAACATCAAAAAACAAATGCGTTTAAATGCGTTGTTTTAAGCCATGTTTTCTTAACGCTAAAAGAGTTGTCATGCATTCTTTTTGTATATATTTGTGGTATTTTTTTTTTGGTTGCTGTTGTTGGTTGCTTTTGGTTCTTAAGATTTTTGTACGCTAATAAATATTGTAATTATTAGCACTTGTAAACGTGCTTTTAATAAACATTTACAAAACTTTTTACGCATAAAGCTTAACATACTGAGCTGTTGTTATTATTATTGTTGTTGTTGTTGCAAGTGCTGTTGTTCCCGCTGCTGCAAGTGTTGAAGATGGTAATGGCGGCGTCGTATGTGTGCAATCCAATGCGAAGCATAAGATATGCTTGCTGTTTTTCTTTTTATAATTTTCTGATTTATGGGCTGTTATTGAGAATCCGAACAGGTTACAAAATAGTGACGACATGCTCACATTAATTGACCATTGCATACGCATAATTAAACGCATGTTGGCTCCACATGATGCATCCATCCATTCTCCTCTCCGTGGCCATTCTGCAGATGGCTTTGTTTTTATTCTGTTCTTCAAATAAAATACAAAACTTGTTTCTTGAATTATTGTTACAGTTTTCTTTTAATCCTTTTTTTTTATATGTTTTTTGCATGAGCAACTTTTGTAGCAAGTAGTAAGCATGTTCTATAAATTGATTAGATTATGTTGTATATACAAACATTCGCAGTTACACACACACACATGTGCATATATACACATACGCACAGACACTAACTCGCACTTCCTGAAGTTTTAATCAGTGAAAAGTTTTTTTGTGCCTTGTCTAGAAGAGAATAAATTTTTTTTATAAGGTTGCAGAGTTCTACTAAGATTTGTAGCTGCTTGTTAAATTAATGATGTAACCATAGTCTTCTGTGGCAAGTGGCTGAACATTGAACGTAAATGAATATTTGTAAGAAGGTGTGTTAACTTAATACCTGATACATACAGTCACCTTTATTTTCTTGTGAGAGTTTCTTTTTAAGAGGAAGTTTTATTGCTTCCAGCCACAAGGAGCTGCAAACTTGTTTTTCATAATGACACATTTTTAATTGCTCCATAAACTGAGAATGGGAAAAGCACCCGCACAAATGAGTGTTATAAGTATCTCACTCACTAGTATGTATGCTGTTGCTTTGTGTTATAATCTTTCTAATGGGAAATAAAGTAGGAATTCTGAAGCGGAAGTTTAAATTCCGCTGGAAATTTACAATTTTATGCTATTTACAAATCACCATCAAAAGAAATATGGGAGAGGTAAAGCTTTAGAAGAATTCTGTGAACTTGGATTGTTATGGAATTTTAGCTGTTTGATTTGATTGAAAGTACATCATAGTTGTTCAAATATAGTGTGCATTTTAGAGGCGGAATTTCTAAATAAAAAAGCAGAAACTTGTTTTTATTACACAGAAAATAAAAACCAAAAACAATTTACCGACGATTAAACCAAGATTCTCAAGATTCTTAACATCCTCACCAATTTTACGTAGATTAATAGTCCAAAAAGCATTTTAAAGCTTTGAGGACCGCTCGTTAAATATTAAGCGAATAATAAAAAAGTGGTGTAGTGTAAACTAGAGCTACTAGGGAAAAACGAATGATGCCATTGTAATCAGCAGATGAAAATACATAAACATCAGCTATTTTTGTTTAAACAACAAAATCATTGTTCCGCTGTGTTATCTATTCAAATAGACTTATTATTTAAATTGTAGTTTTCTGCCGTTATGTTTGAATATAAGTTCGGGCATATAGTTCAGGCGCTTCTGATGCATAATCAGTGAAATATACAAGGTCAGTTTTCATACACGTGCTGCTTTGAACATCATCTTAAACCAAGCATATGCTGTAATTATTTGCCAGTTTCAAAACCTTTAAAGCAGACTTTATGTTTAAGACCACGTTGTCTCCTAAGCGTTTTTGCAACATTTGTCTGGTTTTTCATAACTTTTTAATTGTTAACTTCCCGCTATATCAAAGAAAGGGAAGTTACTGATTTTACCCTAATTTTCGAAAATCAATTTCGGATCAGACCTCGACCGGTCGAAGGAAACAATTTTTGCGATGATATCTGCATGACTGTATCTATGTGTTTGTGTGTATGTATGTATGTAAGTCTGATCGGAACAACATTTGCGGCGAATATAACTTGTTTGTTGTATTTTGTATAAGTTTCTAAGCCTAATACGCTTATTCTAATGTAATTCTCAAATGATTTTTGAAAGTTTGTGCATAAAGTAAGGGGTTTGAAACTTTTAAAAAGTATGGTTGAAGTCTACTGATAATTTAGTAAAGCACCAATGAAATGCAGGCACAAGGGCATGTTCAACCCGCAACAAATAAAACTTTTTTAGATCTTGATTTAACTTAGAGAGTGCGCGAGTATGAATTGATTCGACATACCTATCGATAATTTGCTGCAATAGAGTCATAACTCAAAAACGAATTGGTAACTTTCTTTTACTATTAAGTTTCTAGTAAAGATGGCGTGCAAGATCTGTATTTTGCATATGAGCAGTTCTCTTTGAAAGTGGTATAAGTCCACTTCATGAGAAAAATAGTTAACTATAATTGTAATAAGTTAAGTTAAGTTAAAATTACCGTCAACAAATTTTTTTAAAAATTGGACTTACACCGCTTTCAAAAATGACACCAAATGTATCAAAACTAATAATTAAAATTGGAAGTAAATTAGTAGTTTTAGAATTTATCGACTGCAGGATGCGATCAACGGATCTTCGGAGAAAAGTAATGGATTTTGAATACCTCCTGATTGTTGCGCACTGATAAACTGTTTCTCATTTCAAATGCTTTTTTCGTGTCCGTTAAAAGTATAGCAAAATAGTTTATAAAATAAACGCATAAATTTTAAAATGAAAACTGCTTTAGCGCTTCATAACTCAGTTTAACTGTTAAAATTGCATTAACAATATACATACACTAAAATAACAGCGTAGGTGTGTACTTCTAAATATTTAAAAATTTTGTGAACTTTGTTAAAAACGTTTCATCAATCCATCATCGTTTGTATCCAAAAAAATGTATTGAGTGTTATCCATATTTTTTTAATATAATTGAAATTTTTTAGTGAATACCTAAGAAGGTTATGTTAAAATACATCGAAGATTATACATCTGAATTGTATTCAATTCGAAATAAAGTGTGTGTTCTGAAAAAATATTGAATTCGTATAAAAATATATTGAGCGTTACGTAAAAAATTTGCTTAAATTTAATTTTTCTATAAATATTAGTCCGTTAAAAAGTTGGCGGAATCTAGAGGATAGAAACGACATAAAGAACATTATCTGTTTAAAAATTTATGGTTTTATTTGAAAAAATTTTGCTTCTTTAGCACGTGGGTTGTAATATATTTGAAGAATGTATTTTCGTACAAAAAAAAATAAAAAATAGTTAGAACTGACTAAACTTTCGACATTGTTAATCGATTTTATTAAAATGAGTCTTATTTGAAGGAAGAGAGACCCTACTTTTTGCTTTTATATAAATGTATGTAAAGAATTATTTTAAAATGTTAAATCTCTTTTTCCATGTAAAGCCGAGTCAAAATTGAAAATGTGGTCATAACTTTTCATTCTGTCCTACGATTTTTATAATTTTTTGTTTCTAGAAAGTAGATGTATAGTGCTTTCAAACCCTATAAACATTTTTTGTGATGTATTTTTTTTCACAGAAATAATTTCCCGAACATCGTGAAAGAAAATGTAAGGCTTAAGACACAAAAATTTTAAAAATCTAAAAATATAATTTTATTTTAGGATGCATTGAATAAGGCGAAAACTATGACATGAATCATACCTTCTCATTTATATAAATTAGTTACATTGGTAAACAAAAAAAATTAGGGTTTATAATGAGAATCAGCCATATATAAATTTTTTAAATATATTTTTCAACATATTGTTTAGCTCTTCACTTTAGCTGGAAGGGAGAAAAATTTTATAAAATTCATATTAAATTTCTTCATTAATATGGATAAAAACAATCTCGCATATTTTACAGTTAATGGCTCATAAAGTTCATATCTTTTGTTAGATCTTAACGATTGTACGCTTCGTTTGTTACACACAAAATTACTTTCTTTCTATAGGTTTAAGAAAATGTAATAAGTTTTCCATATTAATGTCGTAACTTAAATTCATAATTTTTAAAAAACATCTATAAATTAGTTTTTTTCAACTTTTAAAGCTAAATTGCTAAAAGTAGGTCCCAATATTTATTTCATTATTTTTCTATTGTACTGATATTGAAAACCGAAGTTTTATTTTCTAAAATATTATTATGTGAGCTGTTTTTCACAATGCTGTATCAACTTTTATAAAATTAAAAATTTCCAACATTAATTATTGGCAAAACAGCTCCAGCAAAACAGGTCCAACATAAATTATTATTTAAAAATTTCAACTATTCAAAGAAATTTTAATTATTTTGGCTTGAGTTCGGTTTAAATTTAATTTTTCAATTAAATTATATTTTTCAACTATTTTTATATTTATATTTTAAACCTATAACATGATCATCAGGTCAATATTTTCTTTGTTCAGTTTGCTTAATTGGGTTTAGTTTCAAGCCATATATCACCATGCAAGTCAAACGAAAAAAACACAAGCTTTAATCAAACGAATTGAATAATTTAAATCACAGAAATCAAGCAAGTGTTTAGTTGTGTTTTTAGATAAGTTCCCATGCTTAAATCATTGCAAGAAATAAAAATAAGATACAGAAAACGACAAAACGACAAGCAAAAATAAACATGACTTTAATAGCAAATTTACGACACTAATCTTAACGACATAATATGGAAATTAGTTAAAAATCATCAGCATCATCTGTCCGCAACCATCATCATCATCATCAGAGAGTCTCTCTATATGAAGAAAACGTTTGCGAGCCGTTTCTTTGTCTTGGATGAGGCCATAAAAAACCCCACACAAAAATATGGCTTAAATGAAAGGGACATTATAATACGTTATATGTTTTACCAAGGCAAATGTAACACACTAGTGCAGGTATACGTACATATTTAAGCCAAGATTGCGTGATGATGATTTTTATCATATAGGAACGTTTGTTAAGGCTGTTGTTCTTTGGATGACTTAAAAGTTTCTAAATGATTTTTTTTGTGAGATACGTTAGAAAATGATAATTATAGTTAGATTATGATGATAAAGAAATAAACCATTTGATGTTATCAAATGACAGAACTAATTTGATTTGAGATGTTGACAAGAATAAAATGAGTTTTAGTTTGCTTTCTTGTTTATCTGAAAGGTGCTTTGAAAAAGTCAAAGTTATTGCTGCTGGAAATGGTGTAAGTAAGCGATCTTCTGTAAAAAACAGCCTTTTTTCTAAACTTTAATGAAAAAAACCATCATTTTATTTTCAAATATAACAATCTAGAATCTTTATTCTATATATAGTCAAAACATTTTCTACATCCTTTTTTGTTGAAATGTTTGACATCATACGCTTTTAACTCTATTGAGGTTCTTGGTTCTTTTATTTTTATTTAGTTTGTGTTCCTCGTTTTTCTTTTTTTGCTGTTGTTGTTGTTGTTGTTTTTGACAAGCTTGTGTCTTAAACACCATAAATGGTGTTGATGGTGGTAGATGGCGTTTTAACAATGGCGCCACCAATGTATGGCGTCTGGTTTCTACACTCCAGATACAAACTCTGGTATTACACCGTTAAATGAATAATAATAAAAAACAAAAACAAAAAACTAAAAAGTGCTACTTATATTAATAAAAACAACAAAGAAAGTCCCATCAAATCAAATACCATTAGCAAGTATTCCACGCATCATCATTATCATCACCATCATCTTCATCATGATCAATCGTCATCATCTTCAAACACACATCGATGCAATCAACCCATTCTTCATTCATTGATTGAAGCAGCAGCCATAATAATTAGAAAATCAAAACACTATTACAGCAAATAAGCAGGGAAAAAATGGAGCAAATGGTATAAAAAAGTTGAGTAATAAAGCAGACTTTCAAGAACACTACAGCGTTCATCCTTTTTTCGTCCAAAACGCAAGGTAATTTTTTCTGCAATTATTTGCTAGCAATCAAAGTATTGGCAATTGGTTGAATGTTAATACACTATTATTGTAGGGTACACTTACAAAATGAAAGTACATACCTGCAACACTTCTTAAGTCCAGATGAAACTATTTGGCTTTTAGCAATAAAGCTAATAATTTATTATTGACACAGCCAATTTATGTGCATCCGTACTATTGTAAAAAAAAAAAATAAAAATTAAAAATACAATTGCCACTGCTACTGTCGATTTGACTTTTATATGTATTTTACTACATGTTACATACACATGTGAGCCTGTTTGTTTTTTGTTTGTTTCTGTGCAAACAAATGAAACATGCATATTTTAGCACATTATTGCTAACTGCATTTTAATGTTCAAACAACATTGTGTTCATGTTATTGGCAATTCTCCATAGATGAATGAGACTTAATCAGTTAAATGTTTAACTTAAACTTGGTTTAAACTCTACTAAATACTTTCAGCAGCACAAAGACAGACTTTAAGAAGAGGAAATCAAAAACGAGTAGCAAGCAACAAACTGATCTTGGCCATAAACTTTGAAAAACATCATCCATCCAGTCAGTCAGTATGTTGTCGCTATCGCTGCCGCTGTCATCGTCGTTGCTGTCATTGTCGTCTAGATGACCATTTTTGTGAAAAATAATAATAAATTTTCTTTTGCTTACGGTGTTCTATTCCTCGAACGTCGTACTACCGACCGACCAAAATAAAAGCAAACAATCTTGTCATTCTAAATACGAGCACAAGTACGACGAGTATTTCTTTTGCATATTTGGCAGTCAGCTGTTTCGTTTTGAGCTTTTAAAATGTTTTGCTGCCAAGTTATTTATTTAGGAACGTATTTTGTATGTCTTTTTTATATTTTTTCAATTCTGTTGCTCATGCAAGTGCTGCTATTCGTATATGAGGAGGCATTAAATTATTTAATGATCCCAGTCCCCAAACAATGACATTCAAAGTGCAATATAGAAGCAGTGCTGCTCCGTGCAGTGCCGGTTTAATGTACAAATAACAACAAATATGGTTTAACTTGTACGTCTAACAGTTTTGAACAGGCTGTATTTGTAAAACTGAGAGACAATTAACACTGCCTAAAACGGATCTAATTATTTGGAACCATATTTGCTGTACAAGGTTTATTATAGAGTTGTATTTTTATTTCTAGCGGTTTTATTTGATTTTGTTGTTCTTATTGTTGTTGTTGCTGCTACAGAAAAGGGTGTTAATATAATTAAGGGGGCCTTTATTAAGGCAAACAATAAAGAAGAGCAAATAATAATTTAATATAGAGGATGATAGTGCTATTGGCTGAGCAGTTAGCGCGTTTCACTACAAACCCTGAGGTCTCGAGTTCAAGACTACTTTCAGGCAAAAAAAACCTATTAGAAAAGTAATTTTTACCTTTCCAAAAATGCCTTTGGAAAAATTACCTCTTACCTTTCAAAAATATTATTATTTTTTTTTTGTAAAAAGTACCTTCGAAAAAACACATTTAAAAATGTATTTTTTAAAAAGTACATTTTAAGAAAGTGCATTTCAAATAAGAAGTTTTTTTTTAAATTAAATTCTTAAAAAGAATCTTTTACCTTTTAAAAAAGTATACTTTTAAGCAATACATTTAAAAACCAATCTTTTAGAAAGTTCATTTTAAAACAGTAGCCTTTTAAAAATTTTTCTTTTAGAACATACCTTTTAAGAAAGAAACTACCTGTTAAGACTCTTCCTTTAAAAAAAGTGGCTTTTAAAAGATTACCATTTTAACTTTTTTTAAATTATTTAGTAAAAACACAGTTACATATTACACAACATTGCTTAAATATCTCAGAATTTACAACAACATTTCGTCATTTCCTCATTTAATTATTTATATCTTGTGTAAATTACATAAATTCATAAATAATTTATACGCACTTTTGCTGATAAATACAATTTTGTGATGGAATCGAAGTCATTTTAAACAAATTATTTATTAATGATTTCTGTAGAAGAAATCAAAAAAACTACATACTGACCTATATTTGTTGGATTATAAATTATGTATTATGCTGCAAGCAGATAGGAGATCGTGAGTAAGTTTTCAATCACGAAGATAACAAGTTACTAAGGATCGGACTCTGTAAGCAGCAACGTATGCAATTTGTATGGAAAAATTTCGTTTTGAAACGAATTTGCCTTATTTTTATATAAATTTGAAACGTATAGAAAATAATTTTCTTACTCACGCAGTAAAATGTTACTCACGATCAGATGCCAATAGGCCTGATTCATGTTCATCACACGAGTACTACCCATCTCTACGTACGAGTATCTGGAAATAAAATTAACTATTCTATAGTTACAATAAAAAAATATATGATTTATTATCACCTTTTGTTTATTTATCCAAGATGTTGCAAGAATTGTCAATATACATATGCAATTTTCAATGAAAATTCATTTTGTTGTTGCTTTTGTAATTGTTACAATGCAATATGAAGAATGCGTACCATTCATTGGCAGACTGCATCTAACATAAATAAATTTTAGTTTATTGCTGAGGATTTTCAAGTATTGACCAATTGTATTGTATAACGATATCAATTGTATATGATTGACCGACCGACAATACTAGCCAATCAATACAAATCATCTTGTAAGTTGATGTATGTATGTTGCAGCAGCAGCAACAGCATCATATTTATCTGCAAAACTGTCTAAGACTCATCAACATAATTCAGTTGAAACAAAAATTACAACGAAAAGACACTACATCACTTGTAGCCACTTTGATACATACTTCAAAGAGGCCACAGAAGCAGCAACAGCAACATCTGAAAAAACAAGAAGAATTGAAAATAAATGACTCGTGCTACATGCAACACAGTCAGTGTTGTCTGTTTGATACGCAATTGTTGTTTGTAATTCTTTGTTTTTTTTTTCGTTTATCATTCGCTGTTATTGATAGTGTGTGTCTGTAGGTTGGTAAGTATGAATGTATGTGAGCTCGAGTGCGAGTATTTTTTGAGGCGGTCATCACATATAAAAACGTGCTACATTGATGCGTGATTGTACTGACAATTGGATGCGAAAGAGTCAATCTTTTTGGTTGCTGCGTATGTGTCCACAATTGCTGTTTTGGCGACATTAAGACTTGACGGATCTAGTTTGTCTTTTTAATGCTGCACATGTGGTTGTTTGGCTATGGATTTTTTTGTTACAGCTGTTGCTGTTGTTATTGTGATTGTTGTTGTTTGTTGGTGACTATTATACATTTTTGTTGTGCTTTAAGCCAAAAACAAACCATATAAGTTGCAAAAATAAAAAAATGGAATAAAGAAGAAAAAGAATTAATAAACTGAACATAAAATTGCAATCACGTTTAAGTGGCCAGCTGTGTGTCGCTATGCACCGTTAGTAAGATCGCGCCAGCACATGCCACCACCTGACTTTGTAAACAGTTCGATCGATTGTTATGCTTGTTTTTGGACTTAATTCCATAACAACAACAACAAGAAAAACAATACTAATATGTAACGCAAAATTGGTTCTGTTCACAAAGTAATTTTTTAATTTTGTTTTTATTTTTTATAGACAGAATTATTGATTTGGAAAATGAATCATGGTTGTTATAGAAAAATAGTAAATTCTTTGCTACAAAAACTTATTTTCCCACTATTTGGAATAATTGTTATTTAACACAAATTCCCACGATATCTTTTAAATATATTTATGCATATATATTGCTTTGTTTGTTTGTAGTTCGAGACGCCAATGGTTTTAATTTGAGAAATTTAAATAATTGCAATTCATTGAAGAGATAAATTAAAGATAAATTAACAAAAAAGTGACAAGATCTGTTGAACCTTTAACGCCGAATTAATGCCTTAGCAAAAAGACAACTGAATTTTTAATAAAGGAAGTAATTTTATATGTATTGTTTAAGAAAGTTGCTGTTTTAAAATGCTGGAAAAAAGGACATGAATATTCAATAGGCTTTAATTGCCTCAATTAGGACAAATTATTATACAAAAAACATATAATTTCCATTAATGTTTATGGAATAAAAAGGCATTGAAATATTTTAATTTTTAACAATTTGTTTAATTTCTCTGAATAGTGTAGTATTGCCTTCAGAAAAATACCATATAAGATTTTTTTTGGCTTGTTTCCGAAAAACATAAGGAAGAGTTTTCAGAAGTCAAGTTGAAATATTCAACATATTTGGAACTCAATTAAAATTACATATTTGATAAGCCCCATTAAAGATGCTGTAATAATAAAACTGTCTTGTTTATTTTACAATTAGTTTACAATTATAATTGAAATTGTTTAAGACTAATAATATTTGCACAACTTATTGATTTATTTAGCCAGAGATTTTTCTTTCAAAACAAACAAGAACAACCTCACGGTTTCTTAAAGCATGAACATCTAAGTACAATTTAATTTGGCATTTTTCAAACAAACTGTCCAGTATAATTTAGTTTGAAGCACCACTTTAGTTGTTGTCTTGTCAAGACGACAACAAACTATGACCCCCCTGTAAAAACAAAAGTAAATAAGTAAAAAAATGGAAATACAAAAAAACAATTTAATTGAAAAATCATGATGAGAAAAATAAAAACTTAAAATGTAAAAAACCTGGGAATTTGCTTAACAGGAAAAACTCAGATTCATTAGAAAGAATATACAAACAACGAAAAGAAATTGTTGCTAATTTCTCAGCTCACAAAAGCTTAATTGCAAAAGAAAGGAAAAAATATTCTCAAAAAGTATCAATTTCTTAGGAGTAGAGCATTGTTGATGCAATATTCATTTAAAATTGTTTTTTTTACATTTTCTAATGCTTCTTCGATGCCTTCGAATACACATTTCTGTAGGTTTAGTTTCGCTGTGCATTTTTATGTACGAAAAACGAACATTTTTTCAGAGGCAATTTTGTGTCAATTCGTTTTTCACCTAATATGACAGAAATTTGTGACAAACATCTTATAATAAACACAGCAGCAGTAAAAGCTTAAAAAAATAACTTAAATATAAAAAAAAAATAAATAATTAAGCCAATAAGAATTTAGGTGTTTGCTTATAATAAATAAAATAAATTTCTTGTAAATAAACAGTTACTAGTAATAAACTGGTTTCTTCAATGGTTGTGTGTTTGTGTGTATGTGTGCAAAGAGGTGAAGATGTTTAAAAGTTCAAATAACAAGTTTCTGGCTTAAGTCTTTTGTTTTGTAAGGGATTAACCAAAATGTCAGTGTAAAATAACGATGTTCATTTAAAATGAAATTGTCAATAAATAAAAATACAATATATATATAATGAATTAGATTTAAAATTTAACTGATTTACACTAGTCTGCAACAAATTTTTTTTGGTCCTTTAAATAAAAATATGTGGAATATAAAGATTTTAATACCCTAAATTCAAATCCGTTTTCAGTTTTTTCTATCATGTACAGTTTTTTTTTGTGGGCTAATATATTTCATCATAACCCAAAAAAGGTTTGTCCGATTTAAATAAATAAAACACATAAAGATGCGAAAGAAAAGTACCTTTAAGCCATTCCTATGTATTTTATTGTTAATATTTCAAACAGTTTCGGAGTTATTCAGAAATTAATATTTATTTATGCAATATTAAACTCATAAAAAATTAGGAGTTCAAAAATTTCACATTTTTATTATTTCCAGAAAGCAAGGAATATTAGAAATAAAATAAGTCACTAAAATCGATTACAGGAAAACTTAAATTTTTGCATGAAAAGAAATATTTATCGCCGCCATTTTCAGAATAATTCCGAAACTGCTGGAAATATATAAAAATTAAATATTGATGACTTAAATGTAATTTTTATTTTGCATCTAGTGTTTTATTTATCTAAATCGGAAAATTCGTTCTCGTGTTATGGTGAAATATATTAGCATGACTGCCCTCCCTATTTCAGGAAAGCGGATACGAGATCATTTAAAGGACATTTTCTCTGCAGACCAAATAAAAATATTTCACGAAATAGTCCAGTGTACAAAATTAGTCAAACAAAAAAGTTCTAAAACTAATTTGAAATAAATCGATCGATTTTCAACGATTCGCTTTTTCATAGATAGCTTCAGATTTTATAGGTATGTATATTTAAATTTCAAAACATTACAACATGTTCTACTTTGCTAGCAAGTTTTCACTGGAACACAGTGCTATTATTCTTTATTATTTCTGTGGCAACAGACATAGAAGAAAAATTGTATACCTTTATAAAAGAAAGACTAATAGAAAACTTAATGGGAAGTTTGTATGAACTCATCAAGTCCTAATTAAATTAATTTAGAATGTTATAAATTGCTTAAATCAAATTACATAATTCAATATGAGTAATGCTTGAGTATAACCAGAAGCCATTTATAATTTATAGTTGTACAATGAGTTGTTATTTTAGTGTTTAGCTATTTAATTAAAATATATTTACATGTATGCATGCGTACATAGGTACATATGTACTCTGACACATACATTTAAATATTCCTTTTACTAGTTTTTTTCACAATTATTTATTTATAGTCTATCTCTTTCTCAAACAATGTTTTTTGTTGTTTTTGTATTTACCTGACACGACCACCACAATTACATCCGGTAATTTAATGTAATTTTATATTTCATTTCAATCACATGCAATATCTCTCTTACACAAACCATTAACTATGTGAGTTTTTTATACACACACATAATTTTTTTTTCTGTTTTGTGTATATAAAACATTTGTACATATATACTTGTTTAGTAAATACATTTACAAATGAAAAAATCTATAGAGTTTCTGTTCATTTGATTAGTTTATAATATTCGTTTGGGGATAACCTTTCTACTACCACATTTAACTATTTAATTTAAATATAGTCAGTTAACAAGAGGAGAAGTGACTTATAATACGGCCAGTGTTTTGTATTTGTGCATTAAAAATTTTCGTGTTTTATCTAATATTTTTTTTGTAAATGTCTGTATAATATTAAATAAGAAAAAGTTGTTTGGAAAATGAATGTATTGTAAAATCCCTAGTAAAAAGAAAAAGTTAACAAAATGAATGTATAATATTTAAATTGGAAGTCAAACTAATCTTAAAACCTTTTAAACCTTTTTTTAAACTAAAAATAAACAATCAAAAAATGATTAAAGGTTATTAACTGGAAAACAAAAACTGCATTATATAGTCTATCTGCTGTTCAATGCATATAAAAAAGGTTTCATTTATCGATTACAGACTTACAGACTAGCCCTCTATCAATTAATCGATCAGAAAACAACAACTATTTGAAACACTTGTTTGTTTTATATAACATTATGGCTTATTATTATTTTATTTTGTTTTATAATGTGTTTCTTGAAATTTTCTATCCTTGCTAAGAACAAAAACTGATCATTTCTATAATTTTTTTCATTCAAAACTTTTTATCACACTTTTTCAAAACCAATCGATTTTAAAATCGATCGATTTCCAGTACATACTTTATGATATTATTTGATTTAGTGTGTGTTAGTATGTGTGTAAAGATGATTAAGAAAAGTAGCTAAAAATAAAGTACTTATTTCGTTTGGGCGTGGCACTGCCCAAATTCTGATCATAACGTTATATTTTCACGAGAACTAAATGTGCTTGCGAAGTTTCAGCAGTTGAAAAAGAGTATTTATTTTGCATGGGCGTTTCACTTCCCACTTTTCTTATTATACACTGTTATATTTTTAAAGTGAGGGATAAAGCTACCTTTAACAATTTTCGTTACCACAACCTCCCTGCAAAATAAAATTTTTATTTTTGAAAATATAGTGGTAGCAGAGTAAAAACCAATTACTTTTGACAAAGTTAATTGTATAGTGGCAACGATGTACTTTTATTTGCTATTTGTTTACTTGCAGCAAACAAACACGTAGCCAATTTTTTTTTTAAATTTTGCTCTTATTTTACTTTTTGTTTGTGCTAAAAATCATTTCAATAGCCAAACCATAAATAAATTATATTTTTAACATAAACTAGAAAATATGGCAGTTTCAACTTCATAAACCATACGTTAAAAGTTAAAGTTAAGATAGGGTTTGCTTTAGCTTATCGCTTAGTTTTAGCTCAAAGTATACTCATAACAATGAAAAATGAATTATCTGTCCGATAACATCTTAACTTTAGCTATTAGCAAGTTGTAATAAAGGGCCTTAGAGTCTAATAAAAATCACTTTGATGTAAAAACCAATTTATATCGAAATAGTCACATTTAAAATAGAAATATTTCATTTGTAGTTGAATTATAAATATGTATTTCAAAAATGGACTTTAAGTTATTTATGATCTTAATTAAGTCAATAACAGTTAGTTACAAATGTCAATTAAAACTATCAATGATAAAAAATTAATTTAATGATCACATAAATTTCGTATAAATTATTAACAAAAAACTAGTCCACAATCAGAACAGTTAAGAGGCAAAATTACAAAACTAAAATCTGATTAATAAAAATCTGTTTAGGAATAGAAATTTCTTGAACAAATTTAAAAGAGTATAAAATAATTTTATTTTGTAATTTATTGATCTTGATGAAACAAATAATGATTAATAGTTTGTTATTACAAAAAAATTTTTATTCCATTCTTTTTTTAATACACAAAATTAATGAAATGGTTTTCATTACTCAATTATATTTTGAAAATAAAATTTGATTTTTAAAATCTTTAAAGTCATTTGTAAGATGTTTAAAAATTTTTTAATTTTAAACTGTTAGAAAAAGGCGTAACGGCATATAAAAGCCATTTTAAATACTCATTATTTATAATTATTTATTTCACTCAGAGTCTTTATGATTTCCAACAATAGAAAAAAAACCGGCCGGCAGCTTTAAACAAGCAAATTGTATTTCATTTAATATCATTTATTTCTTCTGGCCAGTAGATAAAGTTTTGATTAATTACTAGACATTAAAGCTGTTTAAAGTGAAACCTCATGGTAATCAAAGGTTTTGAAAAGGTCAAGGGTGTTTTTTTTTTGTTATTAAAAAGATTAGCAAAAATGTTTTAAGAACCTGTTTTTTTTCTAATAAAAAATTGTTGTTTAATACGATTTATTATTTGAGATATTGAAAAAAGAGATGCCATACTAACGCCAGGCAAATGAAAATAAAATATGTGAAGCGTTTTAAAAAACTTTTGGTTTGAAATAAAATTTAAAAATTTTACTCGGCCACAGCCTGTTCTTTAGTCTTAAGGCTTCTTTAGTTGGCTTCTTCTTCTAAATCAAACAGGTTGATTTCTTTTATAAAAGTCAAACAGCTGCAGCATCCGTTTCTTTTAAATTTTTTACATTGTAATTTTTTATATCAAAGTATCTTAAGGATACAAGGCGATCTACAATGGTTTTAGGAAAAACAATGCGTTTAAAAAATAATAGTATATCACATACAGATTCTTTAACGTTTGTTTTTGTTTTATCTTTTATTCCAAACAATTTGATTGACAAGATCACATCTACTAGTAAAAAGATCTTTAAGACATTGACATATGATTATGTATTTGTTAGTAAAAAGCAGCTGGCTAAATCTCTACACATAAAGTTAGTTTTTAAACTTTAGAAGAATCTAATTTTTCACATAAGCTAAATTAAAAGTAAAAAATTTATTTACATAAGTACAATTTAATTATTCTTTTCATTTATTTTTGCAGTTTAACCTGATCACAAGAAGTATGTAAGTGAAAGAGTAACAGTCTGTGTAAAAGGTAAGTATTTGTGTTAAAGAAAAGTGTTTAGATATTAAAAAAAAGTGTTTTGTTTAATCTCAAGAAATGCTATAAATTCAAAGTTTGAACTCAATCACTAAAAAAACTCGGCACAGTTAATGGCACTGGAAGAATTCACGGGATATCTTTTTATATATACCTTCCCGTGATCTCTTAGTGGCATCTATGGTGCAGGGTTTAACAACAACAATAATCCAGTACATTTGAAAGTTTCATACTTTTATTAGAATGTAAAATCATATGAAGAAAATAAAACTAAATAAATTATTTATTTAGCAGCAGCAACCATTCATTAACAGAGATGTATCACATGTTAATTTTTAATTGTGTGGCTCTAAACACACAAAAATTACCGTTTACTAACTGTTAATTAAATAACTTCGTTAAAGCCAAATACATAATTTATAACAGCTTGTAGCCTAAAGCAAATTAAAAATAAGAAACTAATTTAATGGTATCTCGAGATTTAAGATTTTAAGAAAGAAACATGCATTCGAAAAAATAAAACAAAATAGAAACGTGGTTATGAATTTTTAACGCGAGTAGGAAAGCTATAAAAAATGGGAAAGAATACAATAAAATTAAAATTTTAAAGTTAAAGCAAAATTAAAAAATTGGGAAGATTGTATAATAAATTAAATTGAATTAAATTGCACCGAACAACATAGGGACAACTTGTTTGCTGTCGTCAATCCAAAGTCATTTTTTCGGTATCTGTTATGTATAAATATTAACGAAAGAAAAAAACAAAACATTTTGTTACATCAAGACAATCTAATCCGCGCAAAAACATAAATCTGAAAATATGCCCAAGTTCCTATCCAAAAACATCGCCAATAAAAGTACTAAGATCAAAATGAGGACCAAATTCTTGACAAGTAAAATACCATCTCATTTCTAAGCAACTTGATAGCTTGGCAACATTTTTTAGAAATTTAAGAAAAATATTGCCAAGTTAGCAGGTTGCCTAGAAATGGGATGATACATATTTTACCTATTAATAACTTAATTTTTATTTTTATCTCAGTACTTATAACGGCAGAAATTTTTGAATAGGAACTTGGCTTTATTTTCACACTTACCTATTTTTGGGGATTTTGCTGCTTTTTCCAAGATAAAGGTAAGTTGCAGCCTAATGCAACTATATAAAAATTTTCCGTTTTCGGGGTAAAAACAAAGGAACACTTTTTTTCCCATCTGTCTGTCTGTCACAGTCTTATATCTCGTGAGTCGTAAGAGGTACAAACCTAAAATTTTCATAGAATATGTGTAACTATGGCCGCTACAATAACACGTATAAAAAATTTAAGAAAGTTAAAATTGTGCTGCATATCCTCGTGTCATTGCCACAGCTTGTATATTATTATACAGACTACAACGATATATACTATTATTCAAAGAAAATAAAAATTAAAGGGTATTCTATCAGGTAATGTACTTTTAATAATGAGCTGTATCTTGGAAACCATAAGAGGCAAACTCTTGAGACTTTCACAGGTAGTGCAGCTTTTTAAAGCCGACAATAACGGATACAAAAAATAAACAAATTTAAAAACTGTAGTTGTTGTAATTTTGAAATGTAACTGTATCTTAAGAACCGTAACAATAACACGTATAAAATTTTCACAATTATTATTATTATAAAAACTGCAACATCAAACAAAATTACAAGCAATTACAAGGTATCCCTACACAGAAAAAAATAAGTTTCGTTTTTGATAACAAAAGTCCCGGTATTCAATAATTTTTTTTTCAAATTTCCTGTGATAAAGAATTCCCCTATATAACAAAATTATTTCAAAATAAAAATATTTATATAAATTAAAAAAATGTTGACATGGCTGGAATACGAACCCGGGCTTTCCGGACGTAAAGCATACACTCTCTAGCTGAGCCATATCCCATTTATTTTTTTATGGGATACAACTTGTTTTAAGTACTTATGTATAAAAAGAAAAGAAATAACCGGCATGGAAAAGAAATACTTACAACGAAATATTTTATTATGTTAAAGATAAATGTTATTGAAATTCATATTTTTTTTAATAACATGGTCTTATTGAATATAATTCTTGTCTATTTTTTTCTGTGTAGAAGTAATGCAACGAACAGGACGAAAAAAAATTGCCAAACAAACGCGATAACAAAAAAAATCGTTAAGCTTGACAAAATCGCGAAAACGAAAATAAACTGCCAAATGAAAAAATCGCTAAAATTTGCAAAATATAATCACCAAAACGAAAAAAGTTGCCAAAGGCAAAAAAATCGCTAAAGTTAAAAAGATAAATGTATCACAAAAAATATCTTCCAATGTTAGTGCAACTTAATTTGTTTATATCTGCTAGAAATAATGCAACGAACTGGACGAAAAAAAAATTGCCAAACAAACGCGATAACAAAAAAAAATCGTTAAGCTTGACAAAATCGCGAAAACGAAAATAAACTGCCAAATGAAAAAATCGCTAAAATTTGCAAAATATAATCACCAAAACGAAAAAAGTTGCCAAAGGCAAAAAAATCGCTAAAGTTAAAAAGATAAATGTATCACAAAAAAAAAATCTTCCAATGTTAGTGCAACTTAATTTGTTTATATCTGCTATATTGTCTTGTCTTACAAGGTGATTTAACAATTTAAATAAATTTATAATATCGATGGTGTTGAATAAAAAGAAACAATCTCACACCATTTTACACAAGAGATTGACCAAGTTTTCATTATGCATATGGCCCTGCACGGCAATTTATTGAATTTATTTTTTTAAAACTAATTTACAGGAACTAATCGGAACTCATTTTTATTTCCTAAAGGGCTGATACACTCAATACATTCTATATGTAAAATTAACTGAAATTATAAAATTAATTAAATGAAAATTTACTTAAAAATGGGTTTACGTATTATTCATTTAAATTTAACGAAAAGTTCATATAATTTTTAATGTCAAACCACTAACTGAACCGTAAAAATAAAAGATTTTTCGTTTGCTTCTGCTATTCCGTACAAAAATGTTTTTTGCTTTATTTTTAATATATCTCCTTGAAATCCAACGCATAGTATGCAAACCAAAGCATGAAGCTAACATAAACGTACTCTTAAATTCTTTCACTCTATAACATAAACAACGGACAGTATTAAATGCAACCGAAAATACGTATTAGTTTTTTGATTGAATGTTAGCATCAGTAAAAATATGTCTGCTTAGAATTTTAAATGTTTATTTATTTAAAAATTACTGTACGGAATACTTCTTGAATAAAGTACAATCCGTTGTTACTGTAATGATATTTTGAGTTTCGTGCGTATCGTATAATCCACAGCGTTATCAAAATAGTGTTAAGTGTACATTTTAACTTGACAGCAGGACGTCTTATTCCAAAGGCAGAAAGGAGAAAGTGGGATATCAATTTAGTACGAAAAGGAATTCTATAATATTCATAAACAGTTTCTGGATATTCGTTTCCAAAAAAGTTATGGCTATTTGTAAAATGAAGTTTATTTCACTGAAGTTCATAATCGTTTATTGAAAATAAGAATTCACAAGGGATTTTTCGGGATTGAGAAATCCCGGGGAATCCCGAAATATTTAAATAAAGTTTTTTAAGTAAAACTTTTATACAAACTCGTAATGAAAAGTAACAATTGTGACACTAATTTGTGTGCTTAAATGTATTATGGCTGTCAAAGGTTATCATCTATTCCCACTCCCCTTATCAGTGGTGATAGACGCGCTTCTCAAAGTTCTTAATGAAAGTGGGCATGAAGTGACCGGATACCCAGATGACTCGGTGGTTATGGTAAGTAGAAAATCGGTATGTCACTCTTTGGAGAAAAATTGGTTTTGGTATAGTATCGTTAACTTGATACAATATCCGTTATTCTATGAATGCCAAGTATTTATTTGATTTTCTTGCCAGAAGGGTGCCAAACTATGCAAGCTCCAGATGTTGGCATATCTAATTGATACCGGTGTAATCAGGCCAACGCATATTCAGATCGTCAGAAGATCTTCTGCAGTAGTGGCTGCTTACAGGATGGGTCTTGGAAACTCTGTTCATTGTGTTAGCAACGAGTATTCATCGATCCTGAATATATTGTAGAGAACTATAAGGTATGCCAAATGGCAGCTTAAACTATGACCTGAGGTTCTGCAAAAGATTATGTCACCTTTCCGCTTATGGCGCTCATGGCTCCGTGTGAGGATGTTGGTGATCTTACGGTGTCTTATGGATAGATCCAAAACCGATGAGGTTTTGCTGCTGGAGTCTTTGAAAGCAATGTTAAAATGTCTGCTTCCATGAGCAAATGGCTTACGGTATTTCCGGCGGAAGTTGAGACAATTGCAACATGTGCCGTCATTATTTTAAATAAAAGTCTTAAGGGCTCACATGAAACTACCTTTTGCGAAAGCCAAGCAGCTCTGAAATCTCTCCTTTCATGGAAATTATGATCCGATGTGGTGCCAACCGGACCGCTGATCAAAGGATAACACAGTAATAAGGGAAAATGGAATTTCGACCACAAAGGTTATATCTGATTTACTATCAATAATTCTAGTTATTTAACTTTTCTAATAAATCTTAATTTTGTAACGTTCTTTCTCCAAAATTTATATCTTAAAATTCAGTAAAATATTAAAAATTGTATTAAAATACATTGAAATTAAGCTTTGTTTGTTAATTACACATAGTTGTTATTATGAATACACATAATGAAAATATTTTACTTTATAAGTAGAGTGTTTTATTAAAAAAGAAAAGTCCCGAATCCCGAAAAATACTGAAATCCCAATAAATTCCGGGATATTTTTGAAACTCTGAAATCCCGAATCCCGGGATTTATAAAAAGCAGTCCCGTTTAGCATCCTTAGTACTAACTGACCTGCGGGAAATGTTTTACCAATTGTCTTGAAAATACCCCCATTATACAAGCAGATTTTTTCCAAATCAAAATTATTTGTTTCAAGTACAGTAATTTAACTAGTGTTAAAGAAACCAACACAGGAAAAGTACCTACAGTTTTGGTCTAGAGCCTATCACTGAGTATCTTAATTCTGTCCATTGACCCCATCCAATGACAACGCCATGTAAAAGTTATCGGACTCTTTCATATAAACTTGTACAACTCGAACCGGTTGCAAGTCCTTAGGAACCAGTCACGTGACCTATCTTGCGACATATTCTTTTCCCTTTGTATCAGTTTTATGTCCTAAATTTTATAAACTTGTTGTTTGTAGTTTGCACAGATTTAAAATAGAAATACGTAAGTAAAAGTACAACAATTTGAATTTAACTCTTGAAAATATGGAGTCAAGTCATTGAAAGGATTGGAAAATAATAAATAAGCTGTTGGTTGGGCTTGGATTGTAACTGCCTTATTCATAAACGATTGTAGTGTACACAATAAAACCATGTTTGCCATATGATATTCTTACATTAAACCAACTTTAACTTTAATAATCGTTTATGAATAAGAGGGTAAGACAATAGTAAATCGTAGTTCAAGAAAAAAATCTTTGTTTAGGGTGCATGGTAGAAGTGGTTTCGATGGATAATAGGGAAGGCAAAAAATATCGATATATCTATATTTACTCAAAAATATATCGATGTACATATATCGTCGATATTTTTAATTGCAACATTTCGAATTATCGAATTTGATCAATTTTACCGGGAGTTAAAAACGTGCACCCTACAGAGGTCATGTTAAATAAATTGAAAGAAGGAGCAATAAAAACATAAACATTAACAAAGTCTTTGTTTGCATTCGCCTACGGTAAGTTTGAAAATGCAATATATGTGGATATTTTTTATAATATAAAAAAGTAGACAAAATGTTAAAAAGATAAGGTAGAGTAAATAAACTTCGTCCTAACCGAACAAATGATGGAGGATGAGAAGTGAATTATAAAGAAAATACATATGTAATTATATCCCCTAATCTACTTGACAGTATTTATTTTTCTAATAAAGATGTAAGGTTTTTTTCTATTTTTTCTTTACATAGAATCATATATATGCAAATGTACATTTTGTATAGAAAATACTATTTTATTTAAAAAATAAAAATTATAATACTTCATATACTAGAGAGCTCGATTATGGGACTAGGTATAAGATAAATTATATTTACTGTTTGTTTATTTAAGTACATATTACGTTTATAATTTCTATTATTTTCAAATAAACGCAAAAAAATCTACATATAAATGTAACTTAATGTGCCCAAGTAGATAGACGATTGATGACGTGCGTGGCGGTATCGAGAATGTGGAGCTTTGAGCAGGTATAATTTAAATTCATATATTCCTTAAAGTAGACAATTAAAAAAAGTTATTTGAAGTTCAATTTGGAAAGATTTTTTTAATTGACTAAATTATGACTAACATAATTTGATATAAAAATCTTACTTTCTAAATGATTTTTTGTAGTTAATAACATATATGTAAGTAATTTAATCAAATCTGCACTTAAAAGATAAGACCGTAAGTAACTGTTGTGGCCAATATACGTTGTTAGATTATAACTGTTTCTTTGCTACGTTTCTGTCTTTCAATAGATTTGAAGTAAAAGTGTTAAATAATATTGCCATTTTGCTTTTCACAGCCTCAAGTGTTTCCAATGATTCTAAGATGGTAAAGTTATTTCTTTTATTCTTCGTGAAAAAAGGAAGTGGTCAACTTTTCGAAAAAAAGAAAATATTTTCTATAAAGTTAATAAGTACATATTTAAGCAAGAGATAAATGTCTATAAATTGGCATTAAGAGTTAAGAAGCTGGTAGAAAGTAACATTTGCACCAAAACTGCAAACATTAAGTCAAAGTAAACTGTAAAATGTGTTAGAACATATAATAAATTTTAAAATTTGAAATAATTATTAGAAGAGTGAAAAGCTTATAACTTAAATCTTCAACTTTTTTTTCTTTTGTTTCACACACGCTAGTGTTCTAGAAGAAACTAAAAGGCTAATAACCTTTCGTCTGAGAAGAACTTAACAAAGACTTTATCATATGAAAAGAAAAAAAGAACAGTGGAAGTGTAGAAAAATATCTAGAATCTGAGAAAGGCAGCAAACAAATTCAAACTTTATAAAAATATATTTTAAAATAAATAGAATTAAAAAAAAAAAACATTTTTAAACAAAATCTGCAAAAACACATAATTACTAAAGTTGGTTGGATGGTTGGTTGATTACTTTGGGTATACCCAGACCCCATTCATTTGTTGGCTATAACAACCCCCTGAATTTATTTAAGTTTTTTTCTTCTTTCATTTTTTTATTCGAATCGTTTCTATGAGAGTCCAATAGTTATAGCAAGCAGTGTCTGTTAACTAAACACCGTAAATATTGCATGTGTGTAAAAGAAAAATAACATAGAAACAGGGGAAAATTAACAGACCTTCAACAACATGAATTTGCAAAATCTAAGAAAAACGTCTCAACAGAAAATAACAAAAATAAATAAACAAATTCTATGAATGTTCAAAGCATCTAAAGCACGTAATATTGTAATAAAAGGTTGCAAGTAAAAAACAGCAAAAATAAATGATGTTAATATTATACCGCTTTTTAAGTTTTTTCTGCCATTATTTGTATGTATGAGTATTTTTTTTTTCAGTTGCAACAGCATTTCCGCCATTTTTTCCTTTAACCCTTGGGCTGCCTGTCTAAACTTTCTAATACATCATTATCATTGACTATTTATATTATAGAGAAAAAAAAGGTCACTCTTTGCTTTTAACTGTAAACAGAATATTGAGAATAATTTGTATACAAAATATATATTTGTTCAATATACTCGTACATAGATCCCCTTCTATCTTAGTTAAAAAACTTGCAGAAACTGAAAAAGAATCACTGCGTTGAAGTCTTGGTGATGAGATGAATTCTTAAAATTATATTCTTAGAAGTAGAATCAATGAAAAGAGAATGTTAGTGAAGATATTTGCAATATCAAGCATGAGTTCAATTTGCTTGTATTGAATGAAATGAAAAATGATTCTTAAAAATCTAAAAGTCGGTCTAATATGGTGCTTGTTTACAAATTGAAGGTTCCAAAACTGACCTACGACGATAACTTGGACAGCTAGAATTTTAAAAAGCAATTTCGCCATTGAGCTGAAAGCTGTAAAAGTGAACTACAGTGTGGGTATGGCATCGCCCATGAAAATAAATTATATACCACCGTTTATATAACAACATGTAAGAGCTAAAGTCTGTAAGTCAGATTAAAAACGAAAGATTTGAAGGTGAAGGGCGTGGCTCCTCCCATACATACTTTATTTACAGATGGCGCATCAGAAGTGAAGTTTTTAAAAAACTACGATTTGAAAAATTTTTTGATATCGAAAATTTTCTTTTCTATCTTAAAAAACTACTATTCGTCAAGGTATTGTAAAAATTTTCCAATCGTCATTTTCGAAGTATTTATCCCTCTACCGCTTCGTAACGCTTCTTAAAAAAGATGTAGTATACCCTCAAATCTACAAAAACTGAATTGGGTGAATGGTTAGCGCGTTAGACTACAACCCTGAGGTCTTGAGTTCAGGACTACTTTCAGGCAAGCCAACAAAATCATGATTTTTTTATGATGTGCCTTGGTGTCTTATTGTGCTGGTTGTTCTTGGACTGTTAAAGTGCTGAAGGCATAGCACTGATCACTTTGGCAGTACCGGTAGCGGTTAATTCTAACATATCCTCTTGTTTTTCACAGCACCCTCCTTCGTCGGTATTGTAGCAGAATCGTCGGTGAAGTAAAAGAACTCATAAAATGCTACACAACTAAAAACAAAACAAATTAATGCATCTACTTGACACCAGATGGGCTGCAACATTGCTCTAAAATAATAGCGGAGCTGTAAATGAATTAATCTTTCTATCTCTCTCCCACTTCACCACCTGTTCTCTCTACACTATTCTTATCCCAAAGAAGATAACACATTAATTAATTAACTGGTAGGCATTAATTGCCTGATTGTGTTACTTTTATTTAAAAAAAAAAACTCTCTGAGTGCATTGGGTAATATGTGAAAAGGCACCAAACAAAACTAAGGCTTGATTCAGAAATTCAATTCCTCATCAAGTGTGAGCAGCGATTCGTAATGCAGGAAAATTGATATTAAAGAAAAACAACAATTGCTTAAGTCCGAAAAAATATGAAGACTTTTTGAAAAAGGCAATATTTTCATAACGTTTTTATGGACGCATTCACAGTTATAATTAAATTAGAACTAATTTTTTAATAGTATTCTACTACGAACACGTTGAATGTGTTATTAAAAGTAGTTTTGCTAATACATATTCACTTCAGAGAAACACAAACGTATTTTGGTCACCTGCATCTTAAAAAGGTTAATCAGATTTTGTGTTGCACTTGTTGCATCGTGTTGTTTGCTCTACGTTTATCATTAGTTTTTTTGCTACTCAAAAAGTTGCAATTTTCCTGTATAATTTCTCTCTATATATATTTTTTTCATTTTATGCTTCAGCGATTTTATGCATAAATTATGCTTAATTTATAAAGTTCTACTACTCGTTCTTAAGGTATTTTTATCAACGAAATTCTTTTGTTTATTTCATACAGCCTGAATCAAAACCCTTTTTCTATCTTTTTCAGCTTCAAAAACAAGTGTTCTTTTTTGCCTGGCTTGTTCTATTCGTTTTGAAAATAATTTTTGTTAAAATTATTGTCGTCATGGCTCAGTTAGTTTATAATAATTTTTTTTTCATAATGTTACTTACTGCTCGTCGTACTTAGATGCTTTGCTCAGTTTCACAAAGCTTTTTCTTTTTGTTTTGTTTTGAGCCGAATAAATTTATGTTAATGTTACATTCCTTTTAATATTCTTTCACAGATTGTAAATTTCACAAAAATAAACATCATTAATTAAAATTTTTATGTTGAAAAAGATGAAGAAGAAGAAGAAGGAAAAAAATGTTAAACACTTTGGTCTTTAACAATATTTTACTGATTCATATTTCCGCCCATCAACACTTTTACAAATGATTTTTATCGGATGATCTAATATGGAAAAAATATGTAAACAGCATTAAAAAACATTGTACATAAGAAGCAAATGAATGAGTACAAGTACAGTTTTTTTAATAAATGCAGTTTCCAACTTGGTCTAACGACGATGTACCTTAATGGCACCAGTTTTTGTTAAGAAATATTTAAAATTATGTATTTATAATAATTTTTCTTTATTGTATTTTAATATATTTATCTTTCGACAGGTAAACAAATTGTTTTAGTTGAAGAGAAATTATTTTTTGAGCGGATTATGTCGCATTATGTAAGACTAAAACTATTTAATATGATGATCTATAGGATTTTGACTTACCAGGGTATTACACCATTTTGCTTTTAAATTTTCATCGAGGTCCTGCAATATGCATACGTACCAGTGCCTGTAGTCGATAGGCACTAGTGATGCACACAAATATAAATATATCGATATTTTCTCAAAAATGTATCGATATATATCGTCGATATATCGATATATCGACAGTATCAAGTTCGAAATTTTTTAGCTTTGCTTTTGTTTTTCGACACAATTAAATAGAATCTTACTAACAAAATCGTTTGTTTTATTTATAATCTTTTGTGTATTCGAAAAATTATCTTTCTTTGAGTCTAATTTGCTTGATGTAAGTTCCATGAAATATTGTTGAAACAGTTTGAAATTTACTCTTTTCAGGCTAATCATTTATAACAAAAGTATTATTTATTTATTTAATATTAAACTTATAGCTAAATATAAGATCGATATAAGGAAATAATAGCACTAGCTACCAGGGCCATTGGCTATATAACACAAAAGTACTTTTTGTGTTTTATTTTAAAACAAAATTGTGGAATTATGTATGAATAACCGTGCTTGAAAAATATCGATAAATATATATCGAAATATGGATATTTTTTATTCGATATATATCGATGCCGATGGATATTTATAGATGTATCGATATCGATATATCTTTTTTACTTGCCCATTTCTACTAGCCACGCGTTAATCTGAATTAAGCTGAGTCTGGACTAAAGACAGTCCTCTTCGTTCGCCTTTTAAAAGAAATTAAATATGTAGTTTCTTTTTATTCGTTTCACACAAATAAAAACAAGGTTTCTTTACAAATGCGACTCCCTTCCCGATTCTATGTTAGCAACACCCTAGATTGCTCCGTAAGTGAGCATTAGTAATGCCTCTGCAACTCTGATAATTTTCCTCAACAATTCTGGTGTACAATTTTAGAACACAGTGAGTGACATATTTTTCCTTATTTGTTTTTTTTTTACTTTTAATTTCAGCATATTACTCTGAACATGTATCGATGGCCAAATGTTGAGAATACCCAACTGATTATTAGATCTTTGCAGTCTCGTAGTCAAAAAAGGACAAACATATACATATTTGAAATCACAAAAATGAATTTAATTTAACCATGTTTAAGCTTCTTATATATTTAAATAAAAGTTTACTACAATATCTTTAGCTTTTCTATGAGATTTTTGGGTAAAGGTTCCCTGATGATCTGTATTTAGCCCCAGTGAAATGCGCATAGGAACTAGCTAATATCCCTTAGTAATCAATGTCAATGTGGTCTTATAAACAATGAATATTCTACTGAATAAGTAAAATATTAATTTTGGGAAATAGTGCGACTAAAAATTAAAAAAACAGTTTTTTTAATAAATTGACATATTTTTCAGATGTAAATGATGAAACAGAACTCCGGCTGTAACAGTATTGAAGTAGAATTTATTTTTTTGAGAACGTATTTTCATGCTTTTGTTTTAAAAGTCTCACTCTCACAAAAAAGTTATCATATTTACATCAATTTTCATTATTATTTTAGACAAAACATTAGATTTGAGTGAAGAAAACTAAAAATAAAACAAAAAGGAAA